>JBBPCX010000114.1:7568360-7609406 GCA_037974365.1 Hydrocynus forskahlii
GTGTGTGTGTGTGTGTGTGTGTGTGTGTGTGTGTGTGTGTGTGAGAGAGAGAGAGAGAGAGAGAGAGAGAGAGTGTGAGTGTGAGTGTGAGTGTGAACCCTTGTTGTGGTTCCAGTAGCGGTCTAGTCGAAGCTTCTCTGTGCTACCAGTCAAAATCGGACAGAAGATGCGGTTCTTGGCTTGTAAAGCCCGGGGATGCGAAAGGGGGAGATAACAGCATGCTGTGTGCCATGTTGTCCTGCAGTGGAGCCGTGATTTTGAAATAACTGCTGGGTTTTTTGAGGAAAGAGCTCAGCCTCATGAGATACAAGGTAACGGACCTCTGGCTGCAGTGCCACGAGCTAACCAGCTAGCTAACAAAAGTTAACGCGTTTACCAGAAGGATTTATATTTTATCATTATATTTATATGTATTATGTTGTGTTGGGTGGTGGCCGTATTTAAAATACCGGCTTTGTCTTTTCTCTGCCAGCAAATAACACAGAGAGAGCCTTTTTCTCAGCTTGTTTGCTAAGCTGGCTAGTTAGCTTGTAGTTAGGGGTCGTCCTCTTGTAGGCTGACAGAGTAAAGATCATATATTTGGACTGAATATGCCTTTTGTATCTTAATGTGAGGTTAAGAATGAGTGGTCTAGTCACTGAGTCTAAAAATCTTCGCTAGGAGTGATTAGTGAAGGAAGAATTGTTAAAAAATACTGTATGTAGAGGGCATATAATAGTTATGTCTAGAGAACAGAACTGATCTACATTAAATATTGAATGTGTCATTAAATTAAGTTCTTCATTTAATTAACTGTGGTTGGTGTGTGTGTATACACACAAAGAGATCAAGGCATCAAACACAATGTTGTGAACTTAAGCAATGTCACAATAATAGAGCTGTAATAATTATATTTTCTTTAATGCATGTATGAATGTATAATTGTGTATATGTGTGTGTACATACACAATGTATATATCTATATACATGTATATGTGTGTATGCGTGTGTGTGTGTATACATATATATATATATACACACGTGTGTGTGTGTGTGTGTGTGTGTGTGTGTGTGTCTCAGGTGGTTTCGTGAAGATGGCCTGTCAGAGATGAGAGCGATGAAGCCCTCAAGGAACCTGATGCTGCTTCTTTGTCCCACTCTGGTGCTGGGCTTCCTTTACTACTCATCTGGAAGATTAAACCTGCGGGTCTGGGGGCAAAAAACACGTTAGTATACCTCATCACTTGTCGCCTGTTTTTCCTTTGACTTGTCAGCGTGTTCCTATATTTGCTGTACTTTATTTATAATAAATAATGCATACGGTATTTTTACCCCACGTAATACTCATTCATGGCATATTATATGTCCCTTTTGATATATTTTCTTTGTGTTAGACAATTTGCCTTTGAAAGACCTGGAAATGTTAACTTGTATTGACCAGAAGAGGGAGCCATGCCTCTACCACTAAAGTGTTTTCTGTCGTGTTACTGTGGGCTTCAGTGAGTAAAAGGGTGTTGCATGCTTAGTAAAGGAAATCTTGAGTACCTGCTTGTATTCCTGTAAAGTCTTGAATTCATGGACCTGTACTGTTCAAAGCTGTATACATACTAAGGATTCAGTTTATATGCCTTTATATAGGGAATAACACTTTTTTAAAATATGTATTTTTGTAAAATTCTAAATATTTACCTATGTTTTTGTTGTTTGTCTGAACCGTTCTGCCAATATTGTACTAGTGTACATCTGGAACCTTTTTTTTGTTGTTGTTAGACTGAATTCATCAGATGTCTGTTCAAATCCTTAATGGATGGTCTAATGCACTCTAATCCACTCTAAGTCCCTGTTAGGATGTCATGTATCAGGGGTCATTTGAGGCAATGTTGAAAGTCCTGGAGATTTTGGTATTTTACATCGTGGCTGATTTCACACCCAGCACCACAGTTCTATTACTCCTGTTGTCAGAATACTTTTTTTTAGTTTTATGCCTTGTAATAGATTTGGTATAGAACCGGGCCATAAAATGTACCTGCTATTGTTGATTACTGTTGGTGGCACCAGTGGTTTAGCCAGGAATTATTTTAAAGTGATGCGCAAATTGCAGGCTTTTCGCTATGAAACAGTAACATAATGTGTTTGTGGGTTTTGGGCAAAGGCCAGAGCATAGATAAGCACCTTGTAGCGAGTTAAAAAACAGTTGAGATGGTGGTATGTTGTTTATTAAGTAATTTATTAAGGTCTGTTTTACTGTCAGTCAACCTTGCCATTTTAATGACTGTTTTACTGTTCAGTCATGTGACCGTATATAACATGACCTTATGTCGGTTACAGTGATGAGTATTCATAATCTTTTCTTCCCGGTTGGGGCAACACCAACCATCTATAATAGCAGTGTTGCTGGCTGGTTCTAGTCTTCAGACAGAAGTGATTTAAAAGGGAGCTGTGAATAATCCAAAATGTTTAATCCAGATACTCACCATAATAACTGGTAGGCAATAAGATGTGATTATACAAGCTCAAAGACCGGGCAGGATCATTGGATATTTGTCAGTGGGAGATGCGATTAAGTATTCAGGACTTGTGAATTTTGAATTTTGACATCTTTGTTTTATATATAAGAATAAAGATGTAAATTCTGATTATTTTCTATTAAGTTAAGATGAAAAGTTGAAAATTGCAGAAAATGTCACACTTATGTTTTCACTCAGGAAATTCAACAAAACATAATTTGCTTGGCATGTTTTGCACATGACAGTATGTCACCTATACATCATTAATAAGAAATGCACTGCAAAGATGTCAAAATTCAAAATTCTCCCATTGACTAATATCCAATGATCCAGGTCTTTCAGCTTGTATAATCACATCACATTTGCAGAAAATGTGTTCTCTGTAGAGGATGGTTCATTTGACCAGGGACATCCAGACCTTTGAATACGACTGTATAATCTGCCATGCTTAATGCGTCCATGATTAATCATTTTAAATTGTTCGAATTCTTCTGAAAGCTCGGAACATGTGGAAAAACTACAAATGACGAGATCAAGGTATATTACTCATGTGCAGTAAATTATACACATAGTGATATCATAATGATGTTATATTTCAGTCCATCAGTTACCTGTCCCAAGTGTTCATAATAGTGCTGTGGGCGGAATAGTGAATTTTATTACAGGTGCAAGCTAGAGGACCACTGCATCGCTGTCAGACCAAAACCTTGTACCTCCACAATACTAACTGAATGGAAAAAAATCTTGGCTCGTCTTGCACAAAAGACTAAATATGCGTTTAAACTGGCACTCTTTGAGACTTACTGCATAGCTTGATCAGTTTAAAGAAGAAATATTTCCCTTGCCCCATTTAAGCACTTGTTAAATACAAATGCGGTTAAGCTGGGAATGATTCCTGTAACTGGAGCTCATCGATCAGCATTTGCCAGTAATTAGAACAGTAATGTTTGTTGGCGTTGTGTTGTGGCGTTCGTAAAGCGTTGAGGAGCCGTAGCCTCTGGACATTCTTGCTGCTGCCAACTTCGCTTCGATATGAAAATGGAGCACAAAACGTTCACAGACTGGTGCATGTTAACCTTTTTCCTGAGCTTGAAGTCATTTGGGAGATGGAGGGGAAATAAACCTTGTGGATTTTTTTGCGTTTAGATATAAACACTCTTTAACGTAAGCCACCCACACCTCTGCTGCAACTGCTACATATACCGTGAAGCCCCTTGTGTAGTTGTGTGACTGGAAAATTTCCCTCAGGGTGTCCTGGGGTTCAGCTGCCCCACTTCCAGTGTCCTGAATTGCATCTGACGAGCTGCTGGTGAGAACACTCTCTAATCCTGGGCTAAACCAATAGTCAGTAAGACATTTACAAAGTGCACATTTTCAGTGTTCTCAAGAAGCTTTTTGTCATTAAATGACGTTGTCCTTAACTGGTTAACATCCGTCGTTCTTTTATTCATTTATTCTGAGCTCGTCTTGGCGCAAATTTTATGAATTGGTCTAAAGTTTTGACTAAGAAAAATACTTTTTATCACATTTATGTATTAAATACATTCTATTGGTCATGTAAGACTACTGATTTATAACAAAATGGAAAATCTTAATTGAATAAAAGTATGCAGATGACAAGGGATCAAAAATTTCTAATCAATACTGGACAACATATAAAATATTTTACACATATAAACAAATTTTATATATATACGAATGTAATTCTATACAATAAGTTCTCAGTTACAAACTCTCTGGCGCTTTGCCCTATGTTCAAAAGTTTGTTGATACTCAAAATTTACTTTGTATAAAAATTCCAACTAAATTTTGGGTTTAATGATTCCTTATTTAAAAAAATCTTTTGTTTAATGAAAATAGCATAGCTGTAATTTTTTTTTATTTTATTTTTTTTACCTTTTTTAAAATCCCCGCATGCAAAGACTTGCAGAAGACTGCTATTATTCATGGTTTCATTTAATCTTTGGTTTGTAGCTTTGGTTTCATTTAGTTCATGGTTTGTTTGGGTTGTTTTTTTTTTAACTTTAATTTTGCTTTTCTTTTGGATTTTTTTTGGCCCAAGAGCTCCCAAGTATAGATTGTTTCATTTAGAGATTACCCGGAGTCCACCTGCCTGTGGAAATTTTTGGCTCTGGTGGCGTAATCATTCTGAAGTCTGACTGTTTGATAGTTATTGTAGGTCACAGAGAGTTGAGTGTTTTGCAAAAGTTATTTAAGACTAAGAAAATGTGCTGTGGAGCCCATCACCGGCATAACTGCTGAGGCACGAAATAGGAAGCTGTCAGGTCCATTCTGCTTCACATAACTTCATGAAAGGCTAATGAAGGTCAGCCAGTGATATCAGTAACCGTGAGCTAATTAAATCCACGTCTGATCATGTAATCTATGAAAAGCAAATACCCTGTCTTCTACCCGTCCAATGTAGACAATTGCTTGACAAGAAATCATTGTGTTTTGATTAAGATTTAGTGTGCCTTAGGATGTGCACTGTGCTCTAATTACTCATCATGAAACCAAAAGCTGGTTTTGCACTCGGAAAAGTTCACAAAGCATTAAAGATTGGCAAAAAACTAATTCACACTTTTACCCTCTTGCCCCATCCAGATGTGTTTTGTGTCCGAGGTTTGCTTCGTTAGTTTTGCACTAGAGGTATGGAGCTAATGTAGTGTGAGGTACCAATGTATTAAAAGCTTATGTGCACCAGTTGACATCCTCAAAACTGCATGTCTGGAACATATCACACTTAGTAGAGCTGTTAAGTAGTAGGCAGCCTCTGATACAGAGATTTGTCTGTGTCGTTTGACTGTATGATCCTGTTTCCAAGCCTGAATTTTATCTCTAAATGTGTCCATTGAGATATAAATAACATAGAAAACAGTCCATTCCATTCCAATCATTCGGCAGACGCTTTTATCCAAAGCGACTCACAATAAGAGGACACAGTCAAGCTTTAGGACAGTGTGAGAACCAGAGGAGAGTATTAAGTGCTAAATCTTTATGTAAGAGTAGCACATTAGGAGAGGAGATGAGTCTTCAAGAGGGTTTTGAAGCTAGAGAGTGATTATGCTGCTCTTGTCAGCTTCGATAGCTCATTCCACCAGCGGGGAACCAGAGAAGAGAAGAGTCTGGACTGAGTTTGCTTTGTGCGTGGGGACAAACGGTAACAGTTTGACATACTGTTGCTATAGCTTTTTATTCTATTCTATTGTTTTTTTGTACTGCTCTTTTTACTGTGCACTTTCTGCTGAGACAATGCAAATTTCCCACTTGTAGAGCTAATAAAGGTTTGTCTTATCTAATCTAATACGGTGACAGAAACCACATAAACAATTTGGGATTACAGGGGGTCCTCGGGTTACGACAGCCTCAACATATGACGTTTCGAGTAGAAGAATACATAGTATACGCAAAATACTGGGAATATGCAGTAACGCGGCATATGAGTGAGGGAGTTGGCGTGACCTACGCCATTTTGGACTGTTTAAAGCACAAACGTTTTTGCACTAATTTTTTAATCATTTTTTCCGGTAATACAGTACAGTGAACAGGTACAATATAGTCGTCCTTTTCCTTTTTCTGTGGCTTAGTTGTGTTTTTATGTTCTAGATAATGATTTCACAGCTGTGTTAGGCCCGGTAAGTGACTGAGGCTAGGGTGTGTTTCGACTAGAACCAAAATTTGGGTTACATCACTGTCGTAGGAACGGATCTGTGTCGTAACTCGAGGACCCCCTGTACTTAACAACTCTGTACACAACAGTAATTGCATGTAAGCTTTCATTACTTGTTAGCTACATTATCCTTGCAGCTCCAGTGCAAATGTAAACAAGCTTACTTCGAACACCAAACGTGTCTTGGTGACTGCTGACACCCGCACCCAACCACTAATACATGTTGGTATGCCGTTTTCACGAGAGGTGATGGTGAAATGTGCAAAATCAGAAACTAACAACACAACCCATGCTACATGGCACGATTCTCACAAACCTAACTCACTCTTGTGTTTCAGAAGTGGTCGTGGATAGGTCATTCTACGTGGGACCTGTAGTAAGACAAGGTATAGGTTCACTGTATGCCTCAAGACATTTAGGCTAAACAGACTATTAATGTTGGGAGGTTAACATAACTAACATTTCTATAGAGTACATTTTGTATTTTGCTAACCATAGTCTATCCTGGTTTAACCATTCTGGAAGCTTCTGGTGGGTTTTCAGTCTGCCAATATTGTTCCAGCAGTTTGATCATATCATGGGTGTTTAATATCATGGATATTACAGAAATAACGGGATGGCATTAGCTTCATTGTTATGATTTTTTTCAGACATGGCCTTATTTAAAACTAATGGCAGACTAAAAGCACAGAACAGAACAAATTGGAAGTCTGAGTTCCCATGATGTTCAAACCAGGCTTATCATTTTCAGATCTTTGTAGTAGTTATTAAGTAGATTTCATGATGACAGACTGCTTTACAACAAAGGTCTAGATAAATGTTTTGTTTTATATTTCAACAAGATCCACTTAATACATTTTGGGGGTTTTTTTGTAAAGGGAACAAAGAATGTTGAAGTGTGATCAATCAGAATATCAGAAAATTATAGATTTACCTTAGTCTAAGTCCGTTTGTTTTCAAACTCTAAATTGAAGCAGTTATATTGGTATAAGTCGAATAAAAAAAGTTTTCAGTGCTATTTTAGAGCTAACTAATAAGCATGAAACTATAAAAGAAATGCTGATTTATAACAAATGATATCAGTAATATCTGTAGAATAACAATAATAAAAAAGTGAGCTCAAGATCAAGTTTTTTCACCCAGTCATTAAATCGAAACACATTGTGAGCTTTTCTTTTTCTTAGAGAATTTGATAGAATATTTTAAAAAATCTATATTTTAATATTCTATGCCCTAGTTTTATGTATCAAAAACAAACATTTTGCAATATGCTGTTTTTATTAATATTCTTTTGAGAGTAATGTACGTAAATTAAATCTCCCCTTATTGGTGAGTTTTATCTGATTTCTAATAGCTTGGAATAGGCAGGGTCAAACGCCAGTAGGCCTGAAAGGTGGATATAGTTTAAATTAGTTGTTTTTGTAACAGCACAAACACAGAATTGCAAAAAGAGTTTTGCAGCTTGACTTCTATATATGAGCGATCTACACTAGGATGTGAAGGGTGTGTATGTATTTATCTGTTTCAGTTTTACTAAAGAAAAAGTCAGTTTCCCATGACCTTATCCCTATCTCTCTCTCTCCCTCTCACACACACACACACACACACACACACACACAACAGTTGTGAAATGTTTGTCACCCAGCATAATTAACCTCCCAACATTGTAAAGCTTTGCCAAATTGCCACAAAAACAAAACTCTGGCCTTCTACACACAGATACGGTTACAAAGACGCTAACAGTGCTTCTGTCCCAGTCAGCACAGCCACTGAAACTTCTCGGGTAAAGATTCTTAATAATGCATTCGCATTTTTTTTTTAGCCCACTGTAGATTTCTCTGTTGCAGTTCAGCTCCTTGTGAATAATTCTTTTTGGAGTTAATGTAGGTACTATTTTAACAAGGAATGGAAAATCCCTAGAGTGTTTTTCAACCAACCTGATGACTTCGACAATATATTTAAAAAAAAAAGGCATGCTATGCCTAAGTTTAGGACTTGTGTAAACAAAAAAAAACATCTTAAGAACAAGATTGACGCTTATTTTTCTAATTTCCGGAAAGGAATTAAACCACAAGCTTGAACACTCCAATATTAATATTATGTAATGAATTAATATCATGTAATGAAACAAGAACTGAATAATGGTGACTAGAGATGGCACGAAACCAGTTTCTCTTGGTGATATTTCTCTAAAATCAAAGCTTTAAAATGAAGTATTTATTTGAAATACTTCACTTAACAGCCATCTAGAAGCAGCTGTGCTCTGACCACTCAAACAGCTAGCCTACAGAAAACATAACTAATACAAAACAGCAGTTTTATTTTAAATGAGGTAGTGGTGGTGTTTGTCTGTATGTTTACACTATTATCATGCGACCTACTTTATTTTACAAAATCATTCTTCGAAACCCAGAATTTTTTACTAATTTTGACCATCTCTAGTTGTGAAATGATTACATTTCCTGATGCACTGAATCGCAGGAGTCATGATTAAGACAAATCGCCCCCACATTGGCCCGACTGCTGACAGAAGCACAATGATCTTTGTAAGAAAAGGCTTTTTGCACAGGTTGAGCTGCTTCTTCCCAAAGCTGCTGCAAACACCAGCCACTAACCAGCACGCATCCCGCTGTGGATCCCGGCTGTGACGCTAATACAGCCTGCAGTACTGTCTCACACACATGCGCTCTCTCGCTCTCTCTCTCTCTCTCTCCTACGTTCACTCACTGGTGCGCATAAATTGCTCAGATTGTCAATTTATATCTGCTTACTGTGGAACAGCATCTTAATATAAGACCTCTTTTTGTCTGTTTTAACTGCAATTTTCAGGGTTTTCTTCATTTTAATCTAACCAGTGGCCTTATAAGCTTGGCTTGTTTTTCCAAAACAATATTTGTTCTCTTTTCTTTCCCGTTTAGTGTTTTGTTATGACATTAATATTTAATGTTGCCATAATTGTTTGGGTTTTGCATGTGTAAACTGTTCAATAACTGTCATTACTGTTTAATTGTTATTTTGAACTTGCAGGCTCATCTGGTTATGAATATTCATGGAGCAAAGGGTTGCTTATTAAATAGTCAAAACTGGAAGGAAACACTTTTTTTTGTTTGTTTTTTTTTCCATGGATATATATTACGACTGCATGATGTGATTAAGGTTGGGCGTTAAATGCTAATGAGGTACATCAAGGCACTTAAAAATGAGTGCTCAGTGCACCATAGAACACATTTAACTCCAGGTGTCAGCATTCAGTGTGGCATTAAATAGTCGTTATCCTCTAAACAACTGTTGTTTTCACATCATTAAGCAGAAAATGAGCCTGTACGGTGGCATAGAACAATTTATTGCTGGGCTTGTTGCTCTGTTCTGATACAGAAGCTTCATTGTTACCATTCCTGGTCTAAAATGAGCTTCGTTTAGCTGTGTTCTCACTGAAAATACCTGGTTACAGCAGGGATGTGCTCAGTGTGGTTGGAGTGCTGCCTCTGCAGCGCTGTAGTCCTGCTACGGAATTGTCAGTGTTGTTGAATCAAATCACATTCTAACAATCAATAAATGAATAAATAATATCCTATGTTTTATTTATATATATAAATAAAGAGGAGAAATACTGATCTATGAAGAGCTGTAGACTGGTAGAAACCCAGCTTGACACCCTTGGTTTAAAGGTTCATGTACATGTTGCAGATTTCTGTGATCTCGGTATTCTGAAAGCAGAAAATTGCAATATTAACACTATAATGTGCGGTCCTAATATATATTTATTTTGCTGTTAGGAAAAACACAATGGAAAGTTTTTTGGCCAAAGTGTTATGGTCAAAGCCATCCTATAGATAAAGCATGATGAATCTGCATGTTAAGCTACGCAGTAACCAAACTTTCGCCTCTCTCTGGTCATCACCTCCTGTCCCAGAACTATGGAAATGGCCATCCTGCTGTGTCTTCCTCAGCATCTCCAGGCACTTTGAAAATAATGCTTTTTGTCCCTTTTATTATCTCTTTTTCAGGAATGTATAGTCTGTTGATTTCTTTCATTTTTTTCTCTTTAGTGTATGACAAGCAGGGATTCCTTATCAAGCTTGATGGAAAACTGTAAGTAATTTGTTTGTGTGTGTGTGTGTGTGTGTTTGTTTTTGTGTGTGTGTGTTTGTCTATAGCAGTAGTTGTTAGTTAGTCATGAAGCTACACTAACATTTTAGGATTGCTATACATTTACTTTAGCAGTAAACACCCCTCTCTTATTTGACTTTGACTGTAAGGACTCAGTCTACTAGTTTTCTTTATTTAAAAAAAATTATATTTTTGTGACATTTACACGAAATTTGTCATGCGTGTCGTCAGCTCTGACAAAGAATTAATAAGAGTTAGAGATGTATGTTTGGCACCTGCAGTGGGAGCTGAGGAAGCTCATCTCATATACAGACAGTATCGACATGTTCTGTTAAATGTTTACAGTAGTCTGGATCATTTCCTGGCTTTAGTAACAGTATTTCTAACGAACATTGCCATATCCGATACATAACCAGACCACAAGTGACCTCACATTTTGACTACAGCAAAATGAGGGAGCAAAACGCCTATATAGGGAAAAGCCAATGAGAAGAGTGGGAATTTACATATGTTAATCCCAAGACATAAACAGAAGCTGGAAGTAGTTTTGTTTTTTGGTACATTTAACCAAACAAATATTGAAAGTGGTGCTTTTTGAAAAACAAAATATACAGAGAAGGAGGATTATGGGCCCTTTAATTGAGAACTGCTGGTCTGTACACTATCTGTGTGCTCAGTGTGACCCCAGTCTCCCCCAGTATATCTCTCTTTATATCATGTCTGGTTGTTTATGTGAACAGTACACAACTATGCAGGTTATAAATGAAGGGCTTGAGGGGTCTTGGAGCTTTGCTGATTAATTGTGCCAAGATTTTACATCTTCGTTATAGGCACTTCATGGGAGGTCTGTTAGGCCAAAGAAAAATGGGGCGGCCTTTCTGCTGATACTACTTAGCTCCAACTGCACAGATGCCTCTGCCGTCAACAAGTCGTCTCACGCCTCCCAGCGTAATGAGTATAAGTGGTGCCCTACTGGAAAGATCTCATTTGCCTTTCGGCGAATTAGTAGGTTTACAGGGCCACAAGTTAAAAAATAAACAGTCCTTGCGCACAGACCTTTCAGGGTTTTTGGTCCTCTTATTTTGGACATCGTACCAATTAGAGCAATTGGAACATATCACAGCTGGTCCTTCATAATTTTACCCTGTGCTCAGACCTCCGTGACCCCGGAACATTAGTATGTGTAAAAGGAGGATTTATATGTTATTTCTCGCATCTGAGTTTTAGTGGATGGCCTGCTTATCTCTTCAGGAATCAACATGCCTCCGCTATTCCGAGGTTTAGATTCATTCACTGTACTTGGAATTATTTGTACTTGATGCATTTGACCTTGCTCTGTGTGGCCTTTATGTCTGCATTAATCCTACGACTTTCTGATGTACAGAACAGGAAGTGTATTCAGAAGAAAAAAAAACACACAGGACACAGGGTAACTGCTGCTGCAATAAATGCTTTCTTGAAGGCGTAGTTCAGCTGAGCAGATAACATAATTGTTAGAGAATCCACCAGGGCCTGAAAATGAGGGTTAGCATAGCATAGGGTTAGCATAGCAGAGTTCTGTAAAGATGGCAGTTTTGTCAACATTTTAGCACTTGTGACAAGAAAATGGGTACAACAGAAACCTGCAGCACCACAAAGATGTGTCTTCAGCAGCAGAAAATTCTTATAGACACACTTCATACTATTTAGAAGACCAAATCAGCCGCAGCAGCACGAAGACAAACATTCAGCAGTAGAAAAAAGCCCAGATAGACAGTCAGTGAAAGCTGTCAGGTTCTGAAATCTAAGGCTTTGCATAACTAGCTTTTGTTCATTGTTTGCTATTTTAGCCACACTGAACTTTTAAAATAATGAGGTTGTTTCCTCAGAATCAGAACAGTTGTTTTAAGGTAGAACAGCAACCACAAGACACATCTAAGAAGCTGGGCTTTAAGCTATTTATCTTTATCTGGTGGTGGCTTTAGCAGCAGAAAATAATTAGGGGACAGCCACAAATACCAGGTAACAGCAAGCCCTAGCTGGACCCAGAATCTTGGGCTTAGTGTAGCTATTCTTAATTATTAATATTTTTTAGACCAGAATATTTCCGCAGTATTTACTACTTATAACGAATTAGCTGGTACTGCAGGAAACCACAGCAGTTGAACTGACATCCTGTTTAGCTGACATCCATGAACTGACATCCAGTTTTCTTTTACAGAGCTGCTTTTGTTTTTCTGCCTCATGGTCAAAATAGAGCTTTTCCTGCCGTGTATTTGCTCCTGTCTGGGTTTCCTTCCCAAGGCAGCACTTATTAGGGGTGGTGCTGCTTTAAAGATTCTTTCTAATAAATAGAACTAAATTCAGTGATGACCTTCACAAAATATTGTTTGCTTACTGTCATGACATTTCCCTTTGCAATACCAGTATGACACAATGTGAAAAACTAATGGTTAATCCACATTTTCATTGTGTGCTGTGAGCATCCTGACCAGTCACAGTTGCAGATGAGTTTTTATGCCTTTGGTGTTGCAAAGACAAATGTAATGTGAATCAAATGCTGTCAGATTTTGTGTTCTACAAATTTGGTGTTACTAGACTTTAAAATTGACACACATGAGAATATAATTAATTCTATAGAATAGAATAAATTGGTTACTGAGAATTATTAAAACGGTCTCCATTGTTCTTTGAAAAGTAGTTATACATTTTTATTATAGTGTAGAGCAGATTTATGTATTGTGGATGTATTGTAGATGCAGTATAATATACTTTGTTTAACCGTATGTTTAAATTTATTATCCCTGGATGTAAATAAAGCGTTTTTGTTAATTATGCTTTCAAAAGATGACACATTCTTGTTTTGGCTGTTGGACTTGAACCGAAAATACATCGAAATGAATCTGTTTTTTTTTTGTTGTTGTTGTTTTGTTTTGTTGTGTCTTTTTTAACTTCTCTGCCAAAAAGTACCGTTTATATCTACCGTGAAAGTTACCCTACTCTGTCAATTAAGTTTTTTAATGTTCTCTCTTTCTCCCAGGCCCCTGGAGCTGCAGTATAAATATGGCAATCTGAGTAAGGGAGAATGTAGACCCGGCTACTCAGAGGCAAAGATGACCTCCATCTATCCAAAGCAAGTTTGTGATTTTTTCCTGCCTATTTTGCTCCCACTGCACAACATGATTACTTGGGAGTTGTTATGCTTGCTCTGTTAATGCTTTAACATGCAGACAGACAGACACACACACACAGATACATGCTGTTCGTGCTGTGTGACTCAGTAGCGTATTGAGTCAGGCTGTAGTGAATAAGGACAGTAGACCTTTGTTTTTGTATTCGTCTCTTTGTCCTGGGGGCTTCTTATTGAAATGACCCCCAATCAATAACTCACAGTACTGCTCACACACAGTAATTGACTGCTAACCTAAAGAAATAGTTTGTTAATGAAGACTGATGTAGCTCCAACAAGTAATAGAAGCTTAAACTCCACCATTTAGCATTGTGCAAATTGTTTGCTCGGAATTCACATCACATACTCACTTCAAACTCTGTGGAGTAATCTCAAATATATTTGCTTATGTAGTTACCGTACTTGTGTGACACACAATTGGCTATAGGGCTGCAACAATCGAATGTTTTTGGAATCAAGTATTTTGTCGATTTTTTTCATCGATTAATCGAGTAATTGGATAAATCATACTTTTGTGTTTTTAAACAACTATATCAATAGTGTGTTATGCAACATGAAAGGCCTCTTAAAACAAGCAAGCAATTTTCTGTTACTCACAAAAAAACACTTTTATTAGATCAACCTTTGGCGTATTGGCTCCAGAACTAAGCTCATTTAATGAACCATGAAACATTTATGATGTATATGAACTATTAAATACAACTTCACAAACATAGGTTAGCCTATTTATCCTTAGTTTTCTCTTAATAAAAAAGGAAAAAAGGGGTATACCCTCTGTAATAGTCTGTCTGAGAATAAAACATGAATAACAAAAAGTATAAAGGTACAAAATAGCAAACAATATAAAATTAATTCAAGTATTACTAATCCAACTTAAACAGTACAGTTCAGTTTCCAGCTGTATCCAGATGAGGTCGGTTGGTAGAGTAGAATGCAATGCTGTACCGAAAGCATCCTCGCGTGAGCTGTACTTCTCCAGGCGGCTCGGAGCCTCTACAAGGTGACGTGTTTTTACGATTGCTAACTGATATAAACGCTAGCCCTTGTTAGGACGTGCAGTATCTGTAATTATTTGTAGGCTGTTTTATGAGTCGATAGTGACGAGGCATGACAAGTAGTAATTGGGCAAGTCTCACTCCTCATCTCTCCCTCCCTCACGTGCTCGTGCGGTGCACACACACGCACTCACACACTGAAAAGTTACATCTCAAAACACACCTTCCCCATACATAAGGCAGTTATATGTACTGTTGTGGTGGGCCAGGTCCGTTTTACAGTGTATACGCTGGACTGCGTTGTCCGCCTTACTCAGTGTAAAATGGTCCCACACTTTCGACACTTTCTGCCTTTTACGCACACCAGGATCTTCATTTTCCGCCATTTCCATAGAGAGCAAAATAAACGCGCGTCTTTGAAATGCGCGTCAGTTACAACAGTCCATGTGAAACAGTGATACCGGAGCTGGCAGTGTCTACACAGTGGAAGTGATACGAAAGGCAGAGACATTTCAGATAGATGGACTTTGGTGACATAAATTGCCTTGAACATTTTTTGTAATCGAATTATTCGAGTTACTAGAATAATTGTTTCAGCCCTGATTGGATATTTAAGTTAAAGGATTAAAAACCACTAATGGTTTATGTCTTCATGTCTAGACTACATTTGTGGTAAACTGTGTAAACTAGATTTTGTGCTAAATTACAATAACGTGCCAACATATATCAGCTATATTGATTCTCTTAGTTTACACATCTATGATATTGCCAGGTTCTTGTAGCCCATTTTGTTGAAATGGTGCTCCATTTCATGGCCTGCGTGGTTTGTTTGCAACCCAAAAAAAATAACATGCTCACATGTGAGCCCCCCCGCCACTCTAGTTTCTAGCCAGGGAAGCAGAAAGTGGTGTAAGAAGTGAAAGAAATCTGTTGTCTCACTGAATAATTTAGCACTGAAGAAGACTTCACGCTGTGAATACGCTTTCTCATTGTGTGTGTGTTTACTTAAGCCTTGTTATAAAGAAGCCTTACCACCCAGGGGATGCGGCCTTGCTCTTAGCCTCCATGCTGGGGGTCTTTTTTTGGCCTGTGATGTGCTGCTGGGATCCCAGTGCGTGAGAGAGCTGCAAATGCCATCCACACTATTCGTCATATTAAGGCCAGGAGACACGCAAAAGTGTGCAGTGGCTAGGAATTAGGGCAGCTGGTGGCCTAGTGGTTATGGCATTCACTCTGCGATCAGGAATTCGTGGGTTCGATTCCCAAGACTGCTAAGCACCACAGAGGTTCCACTGAGTAAGGTACCGTCCCTACACACTGCTCCCCGGGTGCTCTGTTCCTGGCAGCCCGCTGCTTCGCTAGGTGAATGGGTTAAATGCAGAGGGAGAATTTCGTGCTGTTCACACTGTGTGGTGTGGTGTGTTCACGTATGACAGGATGGTCACTTTCACTTGCTTGGCAAAATATTACACAGTTGCCCCCTTATGCCAAATGTAGTGGAGCCGAGACCTTTGTTGTGTGAAGTTTGCTTTTTTCGTTTCAATGATTTAAATAATCTCACCTAGACTTGCTCACAGAAGAAAATCCGCAGATGTTAAATTGCTGTGTAATGCAGTTGCTGAAATATAAGCAGTCATTCAGTATAGTTTATTGTCAAATGATGCATTCTAGAGAGACATTCTGACTAGATTTCTTTATAGGTGCCGACAAAGCTCAGAATTACTTTGTTGAAATTTTTAGGATTTAAAACATTTGGTGGAACTGGTGAGATGTATCGTACTGTTATCTACAACCCCTAGCAAAAATGATGGAATCACCCAACCTAACAAATCACTGATATGACACAAAACAAGTTTTGTTTAATACTTGACCTTTCTGGCTCCTCAAAACATATTCAGACAAATAAAATATAAATAAAATTTTGGACCACAAACTCCTCTGTAACTCATCACAAAGGTACTGGATGGAGCTTCATCTCTCCAAAGAACATAGTTCTTGTTCACCACAGCCCAGTACTGGAAGGGTTTTATACCCGCCCTAGCCCACAGACATGGTGGCCTTATCGTATATTCAGAGTAGGAGGCAAAAATTTGCTGTCTCTTCTGGACTGGGCTTGTCGCGTATGGGCCTCAACATTGTAAATGTACAAAATATGCCCTATATATACGTCGCGATTTTCTTGTAAATATAAAGGAGTGTTACTTGAACAAAAAACAAAAAATGAAATAAAAGTGCACCTCAAATTCTAAGACTTGACAAATAATATAAATTGTAATGCAAATGAGCAAATATTTAAAAATGCTGTTTCCTTTCGCTTGGAAGCACAGACACGGAATAGGCAACAGATAAAAAGGAAGGAACACAGGAGATCACTAAAGGGGTTTTTACAGTTTCAAGATTGCTGAATATGCAACACAGCAAATACGGTGAATATAGCAATGCAGCAGAAATTGAAAGGAAGACCTCTGCTACACAATACTTGAAATAATGCCAAAAAAAACACACACAACATGCCATTGCCAGAGTACAGGGTATACTGTACATAAGAGATGCATCACCTTGGATGACCAGCTGTTCTCAAGGACATTGGATTTCATTGCGTGCACTGTAGCCTGCATACTGTATCATGTGATCTAATCTTTTTTTTTTCTTATTTTTAATATCAATCTTAAGACTTAAAAGGTGTTAATTGACTATATTTGGGTTAAGGAGAACAACATTGATGTGATTATTCACTGAAATATTCCACTAAAATCTTAAGTACCCGGTATAAACATTTGAATCAGTATAGTGTAGACAGACCAGTTGTTGTAGGTGTGAGTGAAAGGCTGTAGAAGGGTGTAATTTATCAGGGCTGTTGTTCATTAAATGTGCAGTTGCCAGCAGAGAGGAAATGGCTGGTTTTCAGGATGTTTGCAATTGCTTTTGATTACCCTAATATTACCTAAATTCATGTCAAAAATATTATTAGGCAATATAGTATCTGAAAAAATGTTCCTCTCATTTCTTATGTGTGTAAAGTGTAGATTTCACCAGGCAGATAACCAGCTGTTGACTGTTCCTTATTAGAGAGTAAATTGTAGAATAAACTTATCAGAACCTCAGTCTATCATAAATAGAGTTTTCAGTGAGCTGTGTAGTTTGTCAGAATGCTTGCCAATTTGGAGCTGCATTTAAGACTGTATTGTTTGGACATTACTTAACAATTGGGGGAAAATGGCCTGTGCAACTATTTGTAGATGACCGATTAATTTGTGAGTAATCAGAAAGTTTAACGCCAGTTGAACAAATACCCACTCAGTCCAATCCCAGTGTCTTTTAAGCACAGGACTTTTTCTTTTAAGAGAAATCAAAATGTGTTGCAATTTGTAATGCACTGCAAATTACTAAACACATCCCCTTCTGTGCTACGTTTCATATAAATTGAGGTATCATTTGTTTTAAAACCAACTGAATTTCATCACATTGAAATATTACATGTAGCGTGCCGCTAATACTGAAACGCTGAGTGTTTCCAAAGCTCGCAAAAATGCCAAGTGACACAGGCATGAGATTGAAAACAGGAGCTTGTGATGGAGAGGGTGGATGTGTGTGTGTGTTTTTCAGGCTGGTGTGAGTGCGGGGCCTCGGCACTATTCCTCTCAAACGCAGTGCCTTTAAGTGGAGCCAGATGGCAACACTAAATAGACCATTACATCTTAAATGTTTGTTGAGACACTAAACCTACAAAACGTAGTTAGCCATGTAATTTACATCTGACACGCATAGTTGAACATGCCCTCAGAGCGCTCTAACTGAATTTGACTTCAGATGTGAGCTGCGGACCTGGAAAAATAAACATGAATTTAACAATAAACCCTGCAGGAGTAAAGAGTAATACCCACTAATCTGTATCCACTGATACCCACAGTATGCTGTGTGGACTGTGTGTCATGCATACAAGTGCGTACAACATACCGCCGTCTGCATATTTTGTACAGTTGTTTTCAGCACACTTTCAGTCTGTACCTCATTTGTGTTTGTAAGTAGACAAGACATTTCGTATTTATTTCATATTATTGGTGTGCATATTGGGTGTTAAACATTTCTTGACATTCACACAAATTGAAAATGTCAGAATTGCTCACTTGAAGCTGACAAATTCACTACATATTTAATTGTGGAATGTTTAATGAATGGATTATATTAATGCTTTTGTGTGCGCACACACAAAATCAGAGCTCAACAGTGTATTAGGAGTTAAAAATGTGTGTAAGGCAAAGTCTGTGTGTGTATTTGTGTGTGCGACATTCAGGGTCACTGGGCCTTTAGAGAAGCTTGTCCTCTTCATTTACGCTGCATGCAGTGAGGAAGGCCAGACCTTTTCCCTGGCTCTTTGTCCACAGTGTTCCTGAGAAAGAACCCGTTCTCCCCCAGAACACCTGTGTTATTACCACATGCCTGTGTGGAGAGGGGGTTTCTGTACATCATAGCTAAAGTGCTAAGAGGGTTTCTCTGAGCCAACAAGATGTTTATATCATAGCAGTTTCATAGAATAATCACGCTTGTGCTTTAAGGAATGTGGACAGTTGGTACTAATTCACCCTTTTTTCTTTCTTTTTTCAATACTACTATAAAGGTCAAAGTGGTAATTATTCACAGAAACTGGAGAGACAGATTTTCTATTGGAATTGTAATGGGTCATGCATAACATTGGATGTTCATCCTGAAGCTATATAACACAATATGAGCAATTTTTTTCTAAAGGAGCGGTATTACAGCTAATAACTACAGTTCTAGTTAGAAAAATAGCCTAATGACCACATAGCGTGCTGGGTCCAGCTGCATCTAGATATTTGATTAGTTTCCTTGATGTAATTTTTTTTTTTTTCTGGGATGAAAATTTTATGTTAAGAATTTAATGATATTGCAGTAAATAGTCTGCGGATTTTTACAAATATTACCCGATTTAACGAGTATTGACACAAGTTGATTCATTATAAGTGCATGTAGTTTACAGTAGGCTCTGGTTCCCAAGTAACATAATTACATATTAAATGAGTACAAATCAGTTGTTTTATGTGCTAGGGTTGTACAGTGATAACTGATGACAGTATTTCAAATGGACTGCTTGGTGGTGTGGGAGCTTGCTGAGGAACAGGGGAAAGTTCGAGCCCGTTCTGTGGGTCACTGTTTTTAATGTTAACGCTACCTTACCAAGCAGATCTAAACATTACAGCATGTTTTTAAAAATTTTGCCATTACATCAATAATGATGCTTTTACATGTAGCAGTATGTATAATTTGATTGAGTCATGCTCAAAGCCATTGAAAAATAGATTTTAGAATCCGATTCAGAAAAGCAGTGTTCCAAGTAAAATTACTGTAATCGTTCTTTCCAGTATTATTGGTGTGATTGTGTCAGCAATCACACTATTGTTCTTTAGTTTTAGTTTTATTATTATCATTATTCTTTTTATAGCTGGAATTTGGCAACTCTTCTCCTCCTGCAGTTTTTTAAATATTGGCATGTCTTAAACGTCAAAACGTACGTTAATATCCATTGTAGTGTGTGTACATTCAGATTTTAGATTGGTTGATCAGGGGCAGAGTAATGATCTATTAAATTTTTTTTTTTAATGTGTGCTGGAGAGAGTCTGAGAATCAGAAACACAGAGCAAAACATGTAGCAGACTCATAAACAGACACTAAAGCTTGGGTGAGTTATAAAAAAAGACACATGTCGCGGCCTGTAGTGGTTTCATTAATCACAGTCAGCCTGTGAATGCAGCTATGTGCTCAGCCGTCCTAAACCATAAATGGCATGATAAAATTGTTAACGCCCCATCGGTGGTTCAGCGATAAGACCCTGAGCACTAAAGCCGAAGATTATTGGTTCAATTCCACTATGCAAGTAGTTTTAATTTTTTTTAACACAAACTTTTCAAAGTTGTTTCTGTGTCTCCAAACACTGATGTTTATAGGAACCGTGCAACCATGCTTCACATTTTCTCGTGGAAATGCTATTAGTTATGGTTATTGTTCGCCATATAAACTAGGCTAGTAGCCGCTGGCTACTTTTTCATTGGTTGCGCTAATTTAGTATAAATGTAGATAGACAGTTTTGGTTTTAATTATTTTTTGAAGCCACCACCTGCTGTTTACTCCCAGAAGACGTGAGGGTTGTTTTTTTTTTTCTCTCTCTCTCTTTTACATGTTTGCTTCAAACTTTGTGTATGTAAAGTGGTTCTTAAACCACAGCTGTTTGGTTTACACTCTGCACCAGATTTATGGGCTGTCATGGTAGATAGAAATGTTTTGATCAGGAAGAGGTCTGACTTTCCCCACGTAGGCCTTATGTCTTTAGGATTAGCACTTAATAATTCTCAGCACAAACACAGGCTTTAAAATGGATGTGCTCTAATATGGTTGTAAAAAATAAAGGTTCTGAAATGATTCCTGGCTTAATTATATTGTAGTAGGAAAACCTTTGTCTAAGATTTAGATTATATGAGAATTTCTTGCCAATTTTGCTGTTTATGCAATGAATAAACATGAATATGTTGAAATATGTGGTATGAATAAAAAGCCCCTGGTCGAAGCCCAACTGTAGTGTTAAGTGGGGTATGGCATTAAAATCTGCTTTGGCTGCCCTTCAAAGAACTGCAGCTCTCCTTAGATGTTATAAATCATTCTGTGTGTTTACTATCATGCTACTTCGGAAATAGTCAAAAACTATAAATGAATGAGGCAATCTGCACACATTTATCTGAGTGTAGGCTTCGCAATATGGACAAGAATCCAGGCAGACAGGAAATATGGTAGCTATGTCAATGTCAGGTTTATTGACATTTTACAGTATTAAGAGAAATGAATGATGTTTTTGCCTTTAGATTGCTATATGATGGTCAAATACCAAATTGTTTTGATTGATGAGGTAACATTGGTTACAACCTGTTTCTGTCTAGCTTCGTAGTGATGCAATAACTGTGGACTACATTTTAAAGCTCTGAAACTAAACTTGAAAAATCATAGAACTGATTGTCACAGTGTTAAGTGAGTTAGTGAATTTAAAACTCAGGCTAAAGGTCCACTGTAACTTTGTCATTCAAATCAATAGAAAATCAGTTGCCCAAACTTTTAAAGGTTTAAACAAACAAAGACTTCTCAAGCTGCTGACTTTACCTTATGTTTTTACAGTGTAGGGGTTTAGTATAAGTGTAAAGTGTAAAGTGCAGTGATAGTCAAGTATAGAAGAATTTAATGAGATAGAGTACTAATGGCAATACAATAAATGCTTCAACGCTTACGGTACTGTCTTAAAATGAAAATGAATAACTGTGAAACCTCACTAAGCGCTTTCATTTAAAAAGGTCACTTTTAGAAGATGCAGAATCATGAATAGTTTGACTGTTCAAACCAGGAGGGGAAAAAACCTAATGCTTTATGTAATAACAAGTAGTTAAACTTGTTTTATTCAACTCAGATACCTCGAATGAAACAAAACAAATCAAAAGTTTACTTTACATGAGCAATTGCAATATGTTACAAGAAAACACATCAGAACTCAAACCTGCTCGAGTGTGTTTAGTCTCCTAGTTTGAGGGAAGGCTGGGTCAATCTCTCATTTACTGATAAAAACACAGACAGCCTGTGGATTATCTGTAATCCAACACACATAATCCCCTGAAGTATTCCAGTGTTTATCAATACATCTCCCTCTCTCGCCTGCTGTCTCATGTTGGCTGACGTAGATGTGGTGTTTTGTTTTTTTTTTGTTTTTTTGGATTTGTTTTTTTATTTAATTTTTTTTTTTTTGCTTGAAGCCATTTCCATTACTTGTTTTAATGTATGGGTTTTCTCTCTCTTGTTTTTTATTTTCGTTTTTCTTCTTCTCTGCAGGTTCACAAAGCCAGCCCCCATGTTCCTCGATCCAAATTTTAAACGGCTGTCGAAGATAGGCACTTATCCACCTCCCTTCGGCCTAAAATCGCAAGGTACAGTAACAGAGTTCTTCTGTTTCACACTTCCAAACCAGGAAACACCAGCTATAGCACTAATGACAGTTTCCTGCCTCTTTAGCACCATTTACATTTAATGCAGATTATTAAGGCTAATTTTTCATTTGGGTTAATTTTATTTCCTGTAATCCACTCTCCCTGCTGCTTTTGCAACTCTGTATGTCCTAATTATTGCAGCCAGCCACAACATCTGAGGTAATGTGTGGTATTATTCAAATCCAGATATCATGGAGTGCCTAGTTGGGGGTTGCATGATAATGTGATCTAGCAGGGTAGAGCCCAGAGGACGCAAAATGTCTGTTTTATCACCCTCATGTTGTTCCTTCATGCTCCACAGCCAAAAGACTGTCAGCACAGCTAATCTGCCCACTCCCAACAGGAACTGGCTCATATGTGGACAAAACAGGATTAGAGTTAGCGACGTTTCTATTGACCTTTATGTGCATTTTGCAGGCAATTCCATTCTAAAACTTGCAGCTCATTTACAGTTGGCTTGTAGTGAATAAAATACTTACCGTAATGATATTATTTGCTTCAAAAACTGCTGTCACTTTTTAAATTAAAAACTGCCTTCATTAGCTACAGCAAAAACTATGATCTTTACTGACCAGCTTCTTTAAAGCCAAAGGGCAAATTGTGAAAGAGTGAAAAATTGAGAATGTATGAAAAAGTAGCAACAAACAAGAAAAGCAGCTGTAGAAGAAAGTGATGGTGATGTGCTAATTTGTTTATTTATATATCATGGTTTCATGTTATTATTGTCCAAATAGCAGGAAATATCAGGATATAATCTGAATCTATATCACTCATGTCCTAACGTGGAATTATACAGAACGGTCTGCTCAACCACAGTGTAAAATAAGTTCACCTAAACATTTTTTGCCTGAAATACCTCAGACTGAATATCTGCCTTTGGTTGTTTCCAGCAAAAAATTAAATCTGTGTGTCTATTTATTTATTTATGTATGTATGTATTTATGTATTTATTTATTCATTGGTCCATCTGACATTTTTTTTTACACTCTCCTGCTTTTGTGCCTCTGTCACACACCTGGCTGCTCACTTGTGTCTGGCTCTTAGAGTGAGAGCCCTGTCATATTTCAGCATACAGAGCTTTGACTTTTGCATGGAAACCTTTCATTAAAAAATCTTCAGTAAAATTGACTCATTAATTAGAAAATGGGTCATTCTTTGATATATTTTCTTACTGTGATCCTTGGCATGAAAGAAAGAAAGCTCTATATAAACTCTTTACATTTATTTAAATGTAAAAATCTCTTACATAAAGCAGTTCTGCCTGCTGTTTCAGGCTTAAAGGCTCTCTGGCAGGTAACAGTTTTCCCAGCCACATTGAAAACTCGCTCAGAAGGAGCACTGGTTGCAGGTGTACAGAGGTATTTCTTCACAAGGTTGCTTAGTTTGAGGAAGTTTGTTTAAAGCCACAGTTTGGCTTTGATTTTGTCGTTTTGTGATTGGGGAGTAGATGATGTCTTCTTCAGAATGCTTGCTAAAGACTGGTTTATTTTGTTGGTTTCATCGTTGTTTCCCTGCTGGTTTTTGCATCTGTCAGGTTGATCTGTGGTTTTCACAGCTAAGCGCAAGAAAGCAGCTCTGCATCCGTTTGATTTCCTCCATCTTATCATGGTCTATGAAAGATGTCTGGAAGTGGGGATCCATGAGAGAGAGACAATAAACTGGAGTTCATCTGAAGCAGGATCTCTGTTTGCTGTTGGGGTACTCCTGTGTTTTCCAAGCTCAGTCTCATTCTCTGTCCACCACAGAATGTTGCTGTGAAACAGAGAGTAGGGCTTACAGTTTTATTCACTGATTTTAAAACATACCACATAGGCACCTTGTCTCAGAGACTTCTTAACTGAACCCCGAACCTGGGGTATGGCTTCTTCCTGCTCTAGAACTGAGTTTACATACAGCTCCGGAAAAAAATCAGAGATCACTGCAATTTATTTTTGAATCAGCATCTCTATAAGAATGTCAACCATTCCATACCAGTGTCTGTTAAATTCCTACACAAGCACCTCATTCTGCTTTATGAGGTACTGATGAGTGATCACCTGAATCAAGTCTTATTTAATGAGGAAAAGTATAAAAACTCTGTTGTAATCAACACTCTCCTCTTACAATGTGACCAGCTGGATGGCAAAACAGTACTAGAAGTTCGTCAAAGGTGATTATTGCCATTTTGTGTAAGAGTGAACAAGAGATTTGTGTTCTTTGAATTATTCAAGTTCTGTAAACACTGCATAATTTCTCTTATTTGGATGTTGGCTTTAAAATCATGTTTTAAAGAACAGTATTTTTGTAAATATTGTTAGCAGTTCTTACAAACCAAAGCGAAGCTGTTCAGTTCAATGCTTGCACCTATAGAAGATAAAACCTGAGAAACTGAACATTTTAGCAGTGGTCTCAAATTTTTTTCCCTCTATACATATGTTGTTTGTTTTTCTATTTTTTGGAACCCCACCTGGTTGGAGACTCGGTAAAGAGCTGATGAATGGGTAGTCCAAGCTCAGTCTGCTTCTTTTTATTTCGTCAAGTAGCATGTCTTGAGGTCAACACCCCGTCTTTGTTGATGTAGTGAACCAGTAGTCTTATGTGGTCTGAATGCGATAAGAGGGCAGAGAGTATACGCTTCAGAACTGCTTGAGTCACTTTGATGTTAATAATACTGGCCACCTTCAGTCCCTAGCACATTGGAAATTTCAAATCATATCCCAGGTATTTACACCGCAGCAGACTATGCAAAGTGACTAAAGAATCTGACTCATTCTTCCTCAGAGTATCAGAGGCTGTAAATTCTGCCCATTAGGGGAAAGGTGTTGAAAGGACTCTGATCTCAAAGCTGTCTCCTGTATCCGTTCCTGGGATTTTAGAAACCTACTTAATTAATTCCATGTGTCTTTTAAACTGATTAAAGACATCGAGCTGTTCAGTGATACATAGTAGTTTCAGTTTGAAAAAAAAAACAACATACCCATATGTATTTAGGGTGCCAAATACAAAATGTGAAGCTTGTTAAAAACTCATAATCTCCATACCTTGCCATTTTTATTAGGCTGGACTAAATTGTACTCAGGCTTATTGTCCACTTTATGGGAAAAGCCTAGATGTGCTTTGTAGGTTCACAATTAATGACTGTGATCCATTTGTTACTGCACAAATTATGAGCCCTCCCAATTTAATGGAAAAAGATTACCATCGTACTACCAAGTAATATCTGGTCAGTAGGCAATTCAGTGTCAGTCAGTGACACTGAGATGGAAGTGCATGATGTGCTGTGCTGGGTGTTTTTGCCCTTTTTCTAGTTTTGCTATTTTATACGGAGTTTAATATTGTCTTACAGTCCAGTATAATCGCCTGGCTTTCAGGGCATTGGTTTGGTTTGAAATGTCCTGGGGAGTATATGTAGATTTGCTGGGGGGCCACTAAGGCATAAAAAGTCCTCTAAATGCAAAATTCTTTATTGACACTACAGCAAGTCTTCATGAAGCAGAGTAGGTTTACACATATGAAAAACTGCATGATGGACAGGCGGGTGGTGCTCGTGCACAGCGCCTACCAGCACCAGGAAACCAGTAAGCTGAGGCTGATTGTGTGCACAGCTCTGGTCGTCATCTGCATCCTGTGCTTTGCCACCTGTGCTTTGCCACCTGTGGCATGGCAATGAGGTCCTGATCAGAAGAATCTCCCCAAACTGCGGCTCCTAATCCTCATTTAGGCCAACAGGCTGCTCTTGGCCTTTGCTGTGCTGCGTAAGGCTGCTGTTTGTTTGTGCCCTGGCTGGATACTGGGCTTGCAGGGCACAACTTACTGTACTTATTGCTCTTTCTAAATGTGGTAGCGACAAAATAAGCTTTGTCAGAAAGTGGTGGGGACATGCACAGATCTTAACTCTTAAGTTGCTTTTGGGAGACGTGGTCCTGAACATTTCAGCTTACTTTAAAGTGCTGTAATCAAATGTCTTTCTTCCAGGTCTTATTTATTTATTTCTTTTTTTGTTTGTTTAATTTCATTTCAATTCATTTATTTATTTTGTGTAATTAAAGGTACCTGAAAAAAAAAACAATGAATGTGCTTATTGAGTATATACCGCCTGAGTCTCTGGCATTCAAACTGTGTGAAGGCCGTCCTCTTTGCTCCAGATGGCCATACTGCATTGCTGGAGATTCGGCTAGGCTTTGACTTTGATTGAGGTTCCTGGATGTTGACGAATCTTCTGTGAAGGACTTACAGCTAACATGAACCTTTGGGCCTTGATCTTCATACAGTTTTAAATGCTTCCTAAATCAGTATGTCACTCATGGCCATTTTACGGTGATTTACCTTGGTTAAGATCCATGCTGTGATTGAATACAGTAGATAATAATCCCTGTTTGGCTCAGTGGGGCAGGCAGTCATCCCAGTCAAGTCTGATTAAAGTGTGCGCGAGTGTGCGTGCATGCGTGCATGCGTGCGTGTGAGAGTGTGTGAGTGTGTGTGTGAGTGCACTTGGTCAGCAGTAGAACTATGTATTTGTTGATTCCCCCCCCCCCCCCCACTGGTTTAATGTGGCTATTCCAGTTTTCCTGTCTCCGAACTGGTATTTGGTACATTTGTGGAATGAAGTCAATCCTATTGACCCTGGAGGAAATTGATTGTTACGACTGCACATCCTCACAGAGACAAGAACAATACGAAATATAAAGTCTTAAGTAAATCCTATAAAATCTATACAGAAAATACACTATATTCTAATACACAAATGCTGGGAATAAATACTATTGCTACGTTACTTATAGTTAAGTGAATTACTAGTAACACGTACAGTGGTTAGGAGTATGTTATTGCATGTAATAGAAATAAGATTAAAATAATACAGAAGTAGTGATATTTCACATGGAAAGACTTCTGCACATAATAGGATAGCGCACATAATGAAATAATTTAGCCCCCAGATAAGACTATTGCACATAATAATAAGAAATTGAACATAATGATAATGATTTAAACCCAATAAGAAATTGCACATTTTTATTAATGTCCAAAACAGTTCTTAATTAAAATAGAAACTATATCCCTTCAGCACATGCCTGCCAACTACCCTTTCAGAGGCCAGAGATAGAGTAGCCTGTTAATACTCAAAGGTATTTTTACTCAAATGAAGTTATATGTACAGATGAAGTACCAGGTTGAAATACAAAAGTAGCAGGTTGAAAAGTGCTGTTTGCCCTATAGGACTGCTACAGTATGGCCAGCATTTGTTTTTAGACTCTTTTCTTTTCATTTTTAATTTTTTTGGGCTGAAAGTGTTAAAGCTCCAGAGTGAGAGTTAGGGTTTAGGGTTAGCAACAGAGGTCCATGAGCCCAACCCATGGAACAGAATTAAATGAAATCCAAAAAAGAATGAATCAAACTTTAGCAACTAAAGTAGAACTGAGTAAAATGCACTTTAATGACCTCACATTTCTGACTAGAAGTAAAACTGACGTCATTTCAAAGGACAAATTCATCACAATTCTGAGTAAACTGAGTAAATGCAACTAGTGAGCTCCCACATGTAGAAAAGGCCACTGGCAAATGTCCTTCAGAACATATCATGAGACTCCTTAGGTTTCTAATAATGGAAACATTTTAAAGAATAAGATACAATTGTTAGACATTCTTATTGTTATCCTCTCATTTATTGCTGGTAAACGCTATGGGGTGCCAAAACCCTAAATGTTTACCTACTTGTTGGAATGCAGAATTGTACCACAATAATGCATGTCTTTTGTCAACATATTTAAAAATCATTTCATAATGAGCCATATCCACAGTAGAGTGTATTGTGGTTTTGCTTTTAAAAATATATAGCAAAAGATGATTTCAGAATGATTATCAATGGAACTGTTTAGAATTGTCTCCATTTTTTATTGTCTGAGAATGTACAGGAAGTCTTCCAGTATGGTGACAGTGTTTTTTCCTTGGTCAATAGTTTGGCAAGAAGTCAGACTTGCATATTCTCCATTCATTACATGGGTGAAAGTACATCAAGCTGATAAACAGTAGCAGCTGACAGCTTGAGGCCTGAATGTTGTCTGAACATTTGTCCATTGCAGATAACACTATCATACACTGTCAAAAAACACATTGCAGGTGTATTAGAGATACTTAACAACGCAACATGGTTTGAGACATGTATGTGGTGATTTAGGTGTTGTTTGGGGTATAAACTTGCATTGGTGGGGTAGAATTATTTGAGGCATACATTTTCATTGCTTAGATATTAAATTAGATACATAAAGCCTCATAGCCCCAGGGCAAAAGTAACGGTCAGATTTCAGACACGAAATCTGATTGATTGATTTGCTTATTTATTTAGTTATCTATTTATCTGTCTATTTATCTATCTAATTATTTATTATTTTGCTGAACTATCACTGGACCCTTCTATTTTCACTACTAGGTTAAGAGCTCTTAGGCATCATTTGTGTGTTTGTGTGTCTAAATATGTGTCTAAATATTTATTGTTGTGTGTCCACAGAAAAGGTCATTGATGTAATTTTAGCCATGACGAAGAACTATGGACTGGGATCTGAACTGGACAGGTACAAGCAAATGCCCTGAAAATTTGCACCTTATTCTTAATAAGACTTGCTCAGAGAATTAATTAATGACTTTGTCCAAGTTTCAGAAAATACCATTCACTCCCCACCCAGTTTCCACAGTCCATATATTGTTGCCTTCAGAAAACACAAACAAAACAATGTAGCTCTGAAATGATAACTTTACAGAGGGCGTTGTTCCAAATATTTTGGATCATTTCTATTAGTCTGTTCATTGTGAAGTTTCAGCACAATGTAAATGCTATGTTTAAATAGAAAAAAAAATCTTACAAATGTTATGAAGTTAGGGAACAAATCTCAGAAGAATGTCCCTTTAAAGGCAGCACAGGTTTGTAAATGCTCAAGCATCAGATGTCAACCAGCTTACTTTGTATTTTGCTTTTTCTAGCTTCTCATCCCCTTTTTGTCCTTCACAGTTTGAGCTGTAAAAGGTGCGTCATTGTTGGGAATGGAGGCATTCTCTCCAACAAATCCTTGGGATCCAAAATTGATGAGTATGATGTGGTCGTAAGGTAGGCCATGCAAGTAACTTTTATGTGTGTAATGCAACTTAAGTTATATGTATGCAAATTATTATTTTTTAATATTTGGTTACATAACCCAGGCATGCATGATTGGAATTCACTGAATTCTGATCAAAACACACAGCACTGTTCCAGTGTATTATTTCTCATTTTGATCTGTTTGCTGTAATATAAGTAGGTAAATATGCAAGGCAGGTAACTGCACTCTCTATTGTAAGGCTGCTGCGGCCACATTTGATCTAATCATGCTATTTAAACTAAAGGACATTTAAGCTAAAGGAGTGCAGCATAATAAATCATGGGGCACCTTAAATTATCAGATGGCAAGAAAAATGCTCAAGGCGAATACGCAATAAGAGGCTGGTATACTTTAGGAAGATACTAAGTTTGACAGAACCTTAGATCTGTTTGCTGTGGTGAGCTCTGGCAGTCCTAAAGGGGATACACCAGCTTTGCTGCTGTTGTGGTTACTTTCAGGATGAGTCTGACTCTGACTCTAGCCTTGGGCGGAGCCCCACAAGGATGAACTAAACACGGCCTGTTTGGAGACCCTGAAACATTGGTTTTACGGGGGAAAAAGTAAAAAAAAAAAATAAATAAATAAATAAATTATACTCGCACCGTGGATTCGAACCGTAATTAAGTAATGGGTTTTTTTTACCGTTTTCACTTGACTAAACTAAACATGGCCTGTGCCCTTCATGCTGCTTTGAAATATGAAAAAGCACTCTAGGCAAATAAAATATCAGGTGCCTCATAATGCATGTAACTGTTTCAATGGAACGGCTACAGTTATACTACCAGAGCAACAGCACGAAAGCAGGTGGGTTTCTGTCTGACTGTTGCGACCTACAGGATATGTTTGAAACTGGACTAAGAAATGGGTGTGAAAATGTGATCGATTCTGAAATGTAAATGTATACTATTGTATGTTCTTTAATGTAATAGACATTTTCACATGATTTTTCCTTAAAATCCGTAACATTAACTGGGAGGTTGAGGTGAGTTGGAATGGAATGACCCATTAGTTGTCTTGTGTTGTGTCTTGAAGTGTCATTATGTTCCTGACAGACAGGTAACCCACTAAACAGCTAAAGTATTTTTGTATAATTCATGTGTATGTGCAGGTTGAACGAAGCTCCTGTGAGGGGCTTTGAAAAGGATGTAGGCTCTAAGACCACCATGCGCATCACCTACCCAGAGGGGGCCATCCAGAAGCCTGACCGCTACGAGACAAGATCTTTGTTTGTCTTCTCTGCCTTCAAATCACTGGACTTCAAATGGCTCAGGCACATGGTGTTCAAGGAGAGACTGGTAAGTCTGGTTAGGTTCATAGAAGGGCTGGAGTCAATTTCCACTACCGTTCAAACGTTTGAAAGCTCTCATATTAATTATATGCTAAATACAATAATACCTTCATCACCTTACAACAAGAATTTGAGTGATAAATAACATACTTTAAATTAGGGCTGCACAATATATCGTAAATTTACCGTTATCGCGATATCAACATGCGCGATATACATATCGCAGAAGACTGACTGAACTGCGATAAATGGTGTTTTTCTAAAGCTCTTCATATCAACATATTTGGCCAATCAGATGGAGTCCTACTGCCTTATGCCCAACCCCTAGTGGATGCGAGTGCTAAGCACATGGAGAGTAGAGCTGTAATACTCTGATCCTTTTTAGCATTCGGCTCCCTCTGAGTCACTCACTAAACTGATCCGGGTTTGTGAGTCACTTGATTCAGTATTGGAAGTTAACCGGCGGATTCACTGACTCGGATCCCTAGTCGTTCTGTTTGTTTTTTTACCTTTATTAGTAGTTTGTAAGCTAAAACCATTCTTAGGATCATGCTAAACACTTTTAATAAACATTTGCTGCATTTTAACCCCACTTTCTGCGCTCCAAACATTAAAGAAGGGGGGGCATTAAAATGCTCTGTTTACGTAAATGTTGGAATGGAAATATTGCATTTCATTTTTTTTCTGCATAGACTAGTCAGCGTTTGGAGTCTATGTTACCAGCAAATCCAAAGCAAAAAAACATTAACACTATAAAGGCTAAGTTTTTACTTACTTATTGCATGTGATATCGCCATCGCAATACTCAACAACATTATCGCATATCGCATGTTTTGCTAATATCGTGCAGCCCTACTTTAAATAGTTTAGTGGTTTTTGCCAAGTTATCTAGATTTTTTCATCAGCTCTTTTGAAATATGAGGCATTTTGGTTATTGATTTTATTCACAGCAAACATTTACAACAGCTTTTTGGCAGTTACTTCAGATGTGTGACGTTGCACAAGATTAGTATATTAGGATTATTTTTAGATGTTTATCTGATACACTTAAATTATTTTATGTAGGCCTATTCATCTGCAAATGGGTTGTACAGTTGGTATAGGAAGGAATCAGCTGCTTCAGAATATTCAGTTTGTTGGTTTGCAGCCTGATTATAAAGACACACACAACAAAAATATTCCAGCTATATTTACTAAATGCAGTTTTAAGTGAAAGATATATTGGAAAGAGCTCAGAAGACTAGATGGAAGAGTGAGTGGCAGTATCACAAGTGCTCCACAAATGTGGCTTGCATGGGAGGGTTGCAAGAAAAATGCTACTCCTCAAGAAAGGACACATAAAGACTTCAATGAATTTTTTTTTGCAAAGCTCAGTTAAGACTGGTGGAAAAAGATGTTACTATCAGGTGAGACAAAAACTGCACACCAATCGGTACATCTAGCAGAGAGCCAATACAACTCACCATCCAAAGAGCACCATGCCTGCAGTAAAGTATGGCTGCCTCTTGTTGTGGGGATGTTTCTCTGTAGCAGGTACTGGGGCACTTGTCAGGATAAAAGCAAAAACTGATGGGGCAAAGAAATGTCAAATTCCTGAGAAAGACCTGCTGCCCTTTGCCAAAAAGTTGTCAGTGGAAAGAAGGTTGTCTTTACAACATGAAAATGAACCAAAGCACAGAGCAAAACTGACTGAGGGAGAAAAAGGTAAATGTGTGGCCCAGTCAGACTTACCCCTGTTGAAAATCTGTGGAATTACTTGAAAATTTCAGTTTACCAACAGTTACCATCTAATTTGATTGATCTTGAATAGTTTTGTAAAGAAGACTGGGCATATACTGGACAGTCTAGATGTGCAAAGTTGGTAGAGAAGTATGCCAACAGTACTGACACAGGAGGGTGAACCATTATTTATCTCAGTGATTCTGTTTTTAACTGTTGCTATATGTGTCCCTTGGATGTCATACATTACATTGAGTATATATAGCTTGAAAAAAATGTTTTTTGTGTGTGTGTGTGTTTATCTTCATTTCAGGCTGCAAAGCAAAAAAAGAATATTTTGAATTTGGTGATTCTTTTCTATACCCACTGTACATGTGTCCAGGCTTTTGAATAATAGTGTGCAACAGAACATCATTTACATTAATGCAATTGGTGCGCTTGACAATACTCATTATTACAGTCACAAAGTACATAAAACCAGTACTGAGCACAGAATACATTTTGATACTCTAGTCAGAAAAAACAGGAGCCCAGTCATATAGTGACCTCACATGTCACAGATGAAAAGGTTATTTTCAATAGATTGGCTAGTATGGATGCAAATGTTTGACCTCACAGTGTACTTCGTTTGATGATTTGGATTTTGTCAGAAAACCATCAAATCATTTTAATTCCACTCCCCACCCCATCCAACCAAAATACACTGACACATTTGTGTCTGAAGGAACTGCTCACACCGAGACAAAACAGTGTATTAATAGTATGTTAATACTTTTTCACAGATAATGGCACATAAATGATTAAATATTTTTATCAATTGCAATTAACTGTAACATTCCAAAATGAATGCAGTTGACGCAACACCTTTTAAGTCTTGACAGGACAAGGTGCTAATGCAGTTCAACACGCCTGTTACTCATACCTAACTGTGGGTGGTGCTGGTAACAGTAGAGGGCAGCGTACTGCTAGCGCTGGAAGTTTTGGAGATGAGAATGAAGTACCTCCTGGGGAAGTTTTGAGATCCGTTAAGCCTTCAACTGATGACTTAGGAATGTGAGGAATCCATTTAAATGTGATAATCCTCATAGCCTGCAGCCAGTCGTCATTAAAGTGACATGAGACATGTATTTGCACCCATGGCGTCTGAGTTATTTTTGTTTTGTGCTTCACCTCTTAGTACTGTCATGGCCTATGTAGTTCTCGCACAAACATTTGGGACTATTGCCAGCATGCTTATGAAAAGGCATTCGTAGATTTGTCACAGACATTTTGTACTGGAACTGTTTCCAGGCTGTTTTAAGTAACTGTTAACTATAGCTACGTTGCCTGTCAAAATGTGGGGCTACTTCGCTATTTATTTGTTTTTCGATTACAGTTGTGTGTGTTGGTTTTAGAACAACTTTAACATATTTATAGAAACCAAGAAAAAAATGGCACAATCTGAAAAAACCAAAGGGCCAAACTCCCAAAAGCTTTACCTTAGGGAAATACCAAAGACCACACCTTTTATTCCAAGGTTGTGATGTTGTGAGTCATCAGCACTCAGATATTTAAGCCTTTGGATCTTAAGAGTTTCATTGTGTGTGTTAAACAAAAATATTATATGTACAATTAAGTATTTAAAAGATATTGTCTATATTTAGACAAAACCTGTTACTTTGTCTATACCAGGGGTCACCAACCTTTTTGAAACTGAGAGCTACGTCATGTGTACTGAACCAAATGAAGGGCTACCGGTTTGATACACTAGAACAAACTTCATGTATAATTAACATGTTTTATATGCATTTTTTTTTAGATATTGTCATTTTCAGATCTATATAAATGCAAATGTGATTTAAAGAAAAGTAGCAACAGGATAAAATTAAATGTTAGATGCTGCTCACTGGTGAGTTGTACTATTTTTAGAACATTTTATACCAACAGCACTTCTGCTGGGATTATTTCGTAGTATGTTTTAAAAGTAAATGTAGTCCATTTTATGGAATATTTCAATGGCAATGTGTCCAAAACACTTAACTATATATGTTTTTGTTTTCTTTGTTTGGGTATTCCACAGTGTGAATGCTGTTGTGTTCTTTTGAAAGGAAAACTTGTTTTTCACTCTTTACAATGAGACACACTGTTTATAAGAGTGTATATACGTATGTGTGTGAAGGAGCTGTCCTTGTGTGGCAGCCAGTATTGCATTCCCTCAGGTGACTGACATGTATTTAAGGATGTGCCTAATCTTCAGGGCTGAGAAGAAGAATACGCTGCTTATCTCTTCGAGGGGGGCTGGGGTTCGGACAGGCTTAATGAAGCAGTTTGTGTGTGTGTTTTATCTCCTAATGCCAATCGAAATGGCCGCACACATCTCGTCTTCATTCTGTGGGTGAAGTGTCTTCCCATGGTGAAAGCTGACACTACTGCAGCGATACTGCAGGCACGCCGAACACTCAAGGACAAAGCTACATTAGCTGAGCTTCTGGGATGCTACAGTGTTATAAGACACTTTGCTTGGTGGCTGTACAGTGTTTGTAGCACTACACAGTAGAAGCCTTTCACTCCTACCGCGGCAGGAGAGATTATTTTTAGGATTCTGAGGACTTAGTTTGGCGAAACATCAAATTTACATCGGACGTAGTCGATCAGCCAAGGTGTGGAGTCCAGATTTTGCTTCTTTTGTTTAGCGCTGGAGCTGCAAGCCATACATTACTAACAAACACTAGAAAACAGCAGGCACTTAAATATTTATGAATGCATCCTCAGAATGCATCCCCTCAAACAGCATTCAGCTCCTCAAGGCAGCACAGACTCTTCGATGTGGTGTAGGATACAGTATGACTAACTATGATCCAAACCCTTTGGGCAGTTGTTTAGGGTCTGCTGTCACAATTGTAGTAGTGCTGTTGTAGAACCATTTTTTGTGAAAGTACGGTGGACTCTGATCCGAGCTCTGTCCTCCTTTCAGCTCCGTTGTGAATACCAACTGTGGGGTTGTGTAGATTGGCTGCCTCTAGCACTGAAGTTTTGTTCATTTTTATTCCTCACAGTCTGTCATAGCATACTAAACTGTCTGTCCCACCTGTGTTAGGAGCTTGATAAGGTTTGAGAGGTTTGAAAGAGGTTTTGGGTATGTTTTTTACAGAAATTATGTGGGTGGCTTCTAGTGTCTGTCAGCAATGTTAACCTTGTGGCTCCACCTCTAAATTAAAGAGGAAAAATTTAGAACACAAACTATGTTTTGGCTTACTATATGGTGGTATAAGTACAAAATTTTGTACATTAATGTTTACTGCACTGTTCCTTTAAAAGTAATTTGTTACACTAGAGCGCTCTCCTCAAATGTGGTTAATCAGCCTAGTTATGTTTGGTGTCTGAAGTGTGCTTTCTTATTTTGCACTGGAGCTGCAAGTCTATCGGTGTAGTACAGACTACATGCTTACCTTATGAAATAGTTGAGTAATTGTAATAGACTTGCACAAGTGCTGTCTGACACTGTATAACATGGACAGAAGTATGTTCAATAGTCATATGTGGTAGTAGCCATTTCGAAACTTTTTTTTGTAGCTAAGTGGTTCAAAGAAAGCCTGGTACACCACACTTAACTTGGTTGCTAAAGTACACTGGGCTAAGGGGAAAATTGTGTGCATTTATTTTATCATCAGACGAATCCTTTAAGAAGGAACAGGCAGAGCCAATTTCCTATTTGAGTCTGGGCTAATTCAAACAGAACAATAGCCACACACAGCCCACACACAGCTCAAAGAGGGGTAGAGGCTCTTTATAGCTGTGGATGAATTGAGTGTCTCTCTATAATCTGATAAGAGTATTGGATGAGACTCATTGGCCTTTTTGAGGAGAGTTTACATTGAATTAATCCCTCAGTGGAAGTCTGCTGCACTTGTCTTTATTCTTGAGAACACACTGCGTATCCTTTTCCACTAGACTTCTCCCTAGCAGGTCAAAGATCTATTAGGACTGGCTTACAATGGAAAAAGAGATGGGGAGAGCAAAGGAGGGGAAAACAAGTCTTCCATTTCACTAGAACCGGCAATGCACTCCCGATGGGAAGGAGAGTTTCTGCATTTTATTTAGGGATGGCTGTCCTGCCTTGATGCTCATTTGGGACAAAAAAGATATTCAAACATAGATTAGCCTGTAAGGGTACATGGGGTTGCGCTTGGGAGAGTTGGCCCCTGTTTTTGCACACACACTTTGATGAATAGCTCAGATTTGCTGGAAGGCTTGTTTTTTTTTTTTTTTTTTAAGGTGCCATCATTAAACAAAGATTTAGTTTTGTGTGTTGAGAATCCATCAGATGGACAAAAATGCACTGGCTTAAACAAATGAAGTGATTTTTACGAGTTAATTGTTTTCCGTTTCAATGTTTTTACCACTTTGAAAACTCATTGACCCGTTTAGGTGAAACGCCGTTCGTTGACGTCCACCTCTGTTCCGCAATCAGAAGACTTATTTGCACATGAAATTGAGTGGAACATCCCGGCTGAACTTCTGAAGTATGTGAATTTGGAAGCCTCTCTGTTTACTCATTATTTTACAGATCAAAACACTGTAAAGGAGATGTTGATGAGGATAATTAGGAGGTGAAAGGAAAAGTAGATTTTTTTTTTTTTTTTGTATAGTTTGGCATTAACCTGACTGATCTGTAGAAGCTCTCTTTAAAGTCCTTGCTTCTTTGGGAAGATGCATTATATAGTAATTTAACCGCTTTCATCTCTACTGGTTTGGAAATGGTCTCTCACGAGAGCTTTAAAAGACTAAGTAAGAAACAAACTCTTGGAAAAATAAACAAGGAGAACGAAAATGTCTGACCTTAAATGATGCGCTATAAAGGTTTGAATCTATTCAGACAGGCAGGCTGTTCTTGTGTGGTCTGCCTAGAGCTGCCCTGTCTATGGCAGAAGAATCAAGTCACGTTAGGAGCTTCAGCTATATCAGCTGTTTCAGAAGCAGACTGGCTGGAGCTACCTTTGCCTTTGTTTTCTCCCTCTCTCTTTGAAATCAGCTTCAAACACACTTACAAAAACAAACACAAACAGGTGGACAGAGGCACCAAGGGCAAGAAGCTTGAGTGACATCACAGTTTTAACACATCTGTGTTCTGCATCATAAATATTTTGATTGTTCTTATTACAGGGATCAATAGCTCAGGCCCATTCCTTGGTCAACAGTTTGCATCCTAATTTGAACTGCCAGTAAATTTTATATTTTAACTGTAATTATGCTCTTTGTTCTGTAGATTAATAGTAGATCAGACAGGACTTGGCCTGTAGTATAATCGAAAGAGACCTTTTAAGAGTTTTTAGTAATTGAAGTCCTGATTGAATTGTCAGCACAGAATTGACTTGCAGTTCAATTTGAAAGACATTTCTCTCTTCTGAGAGTGACATTTCTAACAATGTTAATGTTTCTAATTCTTCGTCAAGAATTGGAAACATTTCAAACGTAAGGTCACATCGCTTATTTGTTTGAACTGGTAAAGCCCCTTGAATGAATGTCCTCATATTTAAACGTGTCCAGTCACCTTTACAACTGCACATCCAGTAGTTCCGAAGACTCATTGTGGAGTACCCTTGCGCTGCACGTTTTATTGGATTCCTTGTTCTCATACACCTAGTTTTATGCATGCATTGAACAGTTCTGCCAGTGCATACACCTTGAAGTGGCTGAACGTATTAGATAAGGTGTCTTTTGGGTGTATTTATTGGCCCTGGCCTAGGCATCACCATTAGTTAGTTTTTTTTTTTCACACTGTTAATGCTTCTTCTACTTCTACTGCTTCAGACCAACTCTTTGCTGACCACTGTTGTTGTATGTAGTCGTATGTACTGTGTGTACGTAGTGTGAAGTGGGGTTCTGTTACTACAGGCCTCTCTGATGTCAGGAAATTCTCCTTGCTATCCTGCTTATTCACCCAGAGCCGTGTTCTTCTGACATGCATTGCCAATAGTTTTGAAACTGCAGAATGTACCCAAAATATTAGAAAATAGTCGTTGCATGTTAACAGAAACCTCACATGTATTTGTTAAACAAGCAAAACATTTAAAAACAATTAAAAGTTAGAGTAAAATTCAAATATTTGTCTGACATTTGAAAAGAACTCAAGTTGTCTGAAAATTGTCCATCAGTGCATGTGCTTTGTGAGTTTCAACTAGAGTGCATCATCGTCTGGTGACTCAGACAGGAGGCGAGGGTCATCCCTCCTTCCTGACACTCTTACTGTGAGGATTGTCACTGCCAATGAATGAGCGAGTGTGTGTGCGGGGTGGACATTGATGCAGGCCGAGATAAACTCCAGGGCCTTCTCCTCCAGACCGCCACACTTACTGAGAGCCCCTATTGTCGCGTGAGTGATAATCTCTCTCATAACTCCTTCAGAAAGCGGAAAAACCAAGCCTTCATCAGGCACAGAGTTCAGAGGGCAGCACCATTACACAAAAATGTGTCGAGGCAAGGATTCTTTTGAGCTGAGAGAAAGGGATGTTGGTGGACGGGCTTTGAACCCAGGGGCCGTGAGGATAACTTTTTGAATGGAGTGCAGTGGAGGATCTTCAGTGTGTGGGTGTAGATTTCTCCAAACTGCTGAGGTGCCAAGATCATTGATTGATGTTTTAGAGAAAGTGTCATTTATTTGCCCCGAGAACTCTGTGGCCCAAAGGCTGGCATGCTTTTCCCCAACAGTGCTATACATGTTTTCTTTCTCTTTGCCATAAGCTGGTGTTGAATTTCTAACTCTGGAATACATCACAGATAGCCGTCTGCTGCTCCAGGCAGTGTACCACCCATGTGGTTCCTAGAATTTAAAGAATAGTTTGACAGAACCATTATAGGCATTGTTGCATTGGTAAAATAAAGATGTGTAGTAAATACCCTTGCATTATATTGTAGGGTTACTAATGAGCATTTATTTGGTGGTTGCCCACTCGGATGTTTCTGGATACATTTTATCAATAAATGTGCAGCTTTATACTGCTATCCCTATTATTATATTTATTAATTATTACATCCACTAATACTACCACCTCTACTACACTATTGCTTCCACCACTATCACTACTACTTCTGTTATTAGCACTACCACTACTGCCTCTACTGCTGCTATTATTAGTACAACTATTACCACTACCTGTATTACTACTGCTAATAATAATCATAATCACAGTACCTTTTTGAGTATATAAAGGTATTTTACATTTAAACATAAGTATAAGGGGCTCTTTCTAGAAGTGGTGTTACAGTCTGAACTGGAGTGAAGCTTGTAACATTATACATCCTGCTGTGCTTTATTCTGTTTGTTAAGACCAGACTATTTAGCTCTCAAGTTAGATCTAAACTTACGCTGAGATAAATATAACAGACTTTAAGATCTTTTCTGTATCTCTCAGACAGATCGCTGCAGTCACCCAGAATTTGTAAGATTGAACAAATTTACAGTTTGAAAATTTGATAAAATACAAATAAAAACACTGGTTCTCTAGCAGCAAGCATATATACTGATAAAGTTAGTATATATTATACCCTGCAAGCTAGACAATGTTATCTTAGCAAAATATTTATAAAGTAGTAATTCTAGAAAAGAGGAACCAACACATCATAATGCTATTACCCTTTACATTCTGTCACACAGCATGGTGCTGTTCTGACAGTTGACTTTACCCTCACCTGGAAAAATAAAAATACCTAAATGACCCTCATAATGCAGTGAGAAAAAGACGGCCTGCATAATAAGGAATGATCTGATTCAGTGCTTGCGATCGCTGCTTTCTTTTATGCATCAAACCCATTGACAGATCGTCTGTGTTTGGGGTAACAGGCCATTGTGAAGTTATTGGCGATATTGTTTTTTATTCTCCAGAGAGAATGTGGAGTTCTCCTTTATGATTTTATATGAAAGGTTTAAACATGTTGTAGCCACATAAAGTGGTGTGCATGTCCCAGTAACTCATCTTTACTGAGGAATGCACATAAACCCCTTTCTGATTACTTTAATGGCCTTGGGGATATTGATACAGGGGCTCCTTCACTCTGCGACTTTGTGTGCCCTTCTTGTTTTTCATCGACTGTTTTAAAGGTCCCTCTCCTCTTCTCTCCTGCCCTCCTCACACCACCACCACAGGTATTGTTTTCATCCACTTTAGCACCGTCACATTTTCCACCCACAAAACACTCACCTGTCTGCATGACCCTCTCCTCTCGACCTTTTTCACTGGATTTCTTTGGACACCGATGCGTCTTAGATTAACCTGGAAAGACAATAGATATTAGCAATGTTTAGTTTAGTGTTTAGTTTCTAAGTACAGGTGCTTTTGAGACATTTTTGGTCTTCAGATGATACTTTGTCGCCCTCCAAACTGTTTAGTTTGAAATGTATGAGTGTGTATATATATATATATATATATATATATATATATATATATGTGTGTGTGTGTGTGTGTGTGTGTGGGGGGGGCGGTGTGTG
>JBBPCX010000114.1:7609506-7619968 GCA_037974365.1 Hydrocynus forskahlii
TCATAGAGAAGAAAAAATGCACTTGGAATTATAACCCTACATAACTACATTTTACCCACACTGACACACTCCGTGTATTTCAGGAGAGGCTTAGTAAATTAAACATTTAGTACAAATGGCACAGTTTGCTCTTTACCCCAAATATAGTTTTTATTTTTAGCAAAGCCATATTTGATTCTGTGGTTTTGTGCTCGAGCTACAAGACTAATGCAGCTAACGAGTAGTCAAAGAAACATCAAGACTGATGGAGTACTTTCTTTCATTTCTTTCATTTTGGTGAATAAAAAATCTTTAGGATCAGCAGTTAAATTGCCAATGAAATTAGATTCCGGTGTTTTTAGTCAGTGAGATGAAACTGTTTTTTAATAAAAGAACAGGGATCTGTCAAAATCCAGTCTTCACAACCCAGAAAGTGTATCATGGCACGAACAAAGGACATTTCTGAGGATGCTCATCGGGTCAAAAAATCATCTCTGCAGAGCTTTGCTCCACCAATACATAAACAGACTGTGTACAAATGGAGGAAATTCAAAACCATTGTTACCCTCCCCAGAAGCGATCGACCACCAGAGATCAGTCCAAGAGTGAAGTGTGTGATAGTCCCTGAGAAAAATAGGAACCCAGAGCTGCTTCTAAGCATCTAAAGGCCTCTGTCACAGAAGCTAACATTAATGTTCATGAGTCCACCATCAGAAGAACACTGAACAAAAAAAATAGATGTTGCCTATATATAGTTTGCTAAAGATCATGTGGACAAGCCAGAAGACTACTGGAAGAATGTTTTGTGGATGGATGAGACCAAAATAAAAGGATTTGGTATAAATGGAAAGTGTTATGTTTGGAGCAAGGGAAAGACTGCATTCCAGCATAAGAACCTCATCCCATCTATGAAATAGTATCATCATGATTTGGACTTGTTTTGCTGCATTTGGGCCAGGACCGCTTGCCATCACTGATGGAGCAATGACTCATGAATTCACTAGGAAACACAATGTACTGAAAATGTGCTTAACCCTCCCTTAATTTACCCCTGAAAATACACCAAACTGCTTCATTTGAATTAAGTGGCTGTTAATTTGTGAAACCGACCCCTTAATTTGCCCTTACAATTAGGTTTAAGGCGTGAGTGTGAAACCCCTTACTCTTAAATTTAAGGTGTTAATTCAGGAGGTGCTATTATTTAAGGGGCAGATGTGAAAAAGTAAGGGGAAAATTCAGTAGTTTTACCCCTTAACCAGATTTAATCTGTGCACTTTTCCCCATAATTTTCCTTCCTTTCTTGTACGGGAAATTAAGGTCAAAATTAAGGTAATTTTTAGGGGTCAAATTAAGGGGTTTGGTTTTGTAGTGATTATACCAGCGAATTTTAAAGGAAAATGTCAGGACATCTGTCTGAACTGAATCTCAAATCTAAGCACACACGTTGTTCTACTAAAGAATATTTAAACAAGAATAAAGTTAATGTTTTGGAATGGTAAGGAAACTCACCACCATCATAAAGATTTAAAGCTGTTCTGTATGAAGCAATGGGCTTAAATTCCTCCAAGTCCATGTGCTGGACTGATCAACCGTCATGTGAAACATTTAATTACAGTTACTGCTGAACAAGAGGGTCACACCAGATAGAAAATTAAAAAATTCACATACTTTTGCCACTAATATTGGATCATTGTCCTCAGTAAATGAATGTATATGTATAGTAGTTTCGTCTTAATTGGGTTTCCTTTATTCTACTTTTAGGACTTTAGGACTTCAGGTGCCCTGATGACGTTTTAGGTCATATGTGTGCAGAAAATTCTGAAGCGTTCCCAAGCTCTTAAGCACCACTGTATGGACCAGAGAGTGAATGTTTAACCGTGCTTGCACACTACATAAAAGACTTATTTCAAGAAACTGAGGAGAATTTAAGCAAAGGGCAGCTGGTGGCTTGGTGCTTAGGGAGTTGTCCCTGCGATCAGTAGGTTGTGGGTTTGAATCCCAGGACTCACAGTGGCACCACTGAGGTAACCTCGAGCAAGGTACTGTCCCCACACTGTCCCCCCGGACGCTGTGTCGCTGGCTGCCCACAGCTTCACTTGGTGAATGGGTTAAATGCAGAGAAAGAATTTCGCACTGTTCACACTGTGTGCCGTGCTATGCTGTGGTGTGGTGTCTTCACGCGTGACAATATGGGCCACTTTTACTTTTTTAAATGTAGTTTTTTTCTGATAAACCTTTAAATGATAGCCTTTAAATGCTGATAGCCTTTAAACGCTATGATATAATGAACTGTACTGAATACACAGTAGATCACTAGAGTTAAACTGAACTGAAAAAATATACGGGGTCGTTTGGCGCGAGTAAAACTAGTTTGAGAATGAACTGCAGCCAGATGCCTCGCCTTCATCCGTCCCTCTTCATACTTCATACTTCCTGCTTCAGAGAAGCTCATTCCTTCTCTGGCTGGTTTAATGTGCTTCGAGTATCATCTGCAGTAAATAGCAAACAGATATAGAAAGTGGTGTGAGATTAGAGCCTGGTGAGGTATGGATACAACAGGCAGGTGTATCCTATTTCGGGCCGATCCTTGACCTGGGTGTGCTCTGAATGTATGCTGGTGGAGGAAAGGGTGGGGGTGGTATTCTCTGACAGGTGTCTCTCCATGTAGGTGGCCCTGGGTGACAAAAGAAGTCTGTAATGGTTTCATCTCTTTTTTTAAAAGCGGGAGTCTGAAAACATTTACTAGTAGCTTTATACTTAAGAGACTAATGGAGCTAACAAATAATGGAAGCTCATACCTCAGTAATGAGCACTGTGCAAAAGGAATGCCTAAATCAACACACGCTTGCTCCATCCATGTTAAGCTGTTAAGTAACAGACTTCTTTATGTGGTTTCTGACACTGTTGTCTATGAAATAGATCATGGTCAAAACAGAGAGGCTCAAGACGAGCTTCAGTTCTCAGGCCGTTCGTCTCCATACCTCTCTCCCCTCATAGAATTACCTTAAGGGACTGATACAGCACCTCAGGGTGTCATATCATATTCCTTGTCATTTCATATCTGTCAGTTTTCATAACTGTACATTATTTATTATTACATTACATGCTGCTGTACTGTACATGCTGCTATACAGGTCCTTACTTCTGTTACATTGCAGTGCTAATATGGCACAATCCACTTTAATATCCCACTTGCACATTGTACATATGGAAATCTGTCAGACTGTTGCTTCACTTATAACTTAAAACACTCAAATTTAGCTTCCATACTTTACCATTAACTTGTGTTCTTTGTTTACGTTGTTTGATTTATTTCAATTTGTTTTTAAATGTAAACTTCGTACATATTTTATAATATTGCACAGTCGTAAAAAAGGAGAGGTTCAGGATACATTTCACTGCGTGTTGTACTGTGACAAATAGGCAATCTTAAATCTATTAGACAAAAGTGCATCGCAGTGGTAAAAAACCGAAATGATCAGTCATGGTGATTTTTGTGCATGCTGGTACACTTTTAGGTTTTTAAGACACGTCTTGTCTGATGGTTTAATCATTCTGTGTGCATTCTGCTAACTGGAGGGCTATAAAAACCGTTAGCATAATGCACACAGCAGAACCCCCACCCACCCAAACCCACACACACGCACACACTTTTCTCTGTTGCACTTTGTTGTAACACAGCAGAGTGTGTTTGACTGTGTTCGCCATCAGTTCAGCTGTGTGTCTGCAAGATTTCTCTTGAGAACTCCTCTGGCTGTGTACAGCCGTGTTTCTGTACAGGCTCAGTGTTCGTTTACTTTATGTTTGACGACATGTCCTTCATACACACCATGACAACCCCCTTCCTACACATGTCCAGCACTACACACTTCTTAAACAGACTCCCACTCCTCACACTCATCAAAGGTCTGCCAAGCCACCATTCGCTGTCCTCCCACTTGGCTTCGCAACACTTATATTCAATATGTGACAAAGACGGCTTTTTATCATCTCAGGAACGTTGCTAAAGTTAGACCGTTTTTAACTGTCAAAGACGCCGAGAGGTTGATGCATGCCTTCACCACCAGTCGTCTTGATTATTGTAACTCTCTTTTTGCTGGTCTACCTAATAACACCATCAATAAGTTACAAGTCATTCAGAATGCAGCAGCTAGAACACTGATGGAAGCAAAGAAATCAGATCACATTACACCACTTCTATATGAACTCCACTGACTACCTGTGTCTTTTGGAATTGATTTAAAAATTCTTTTACTTACTTATAAAGCACTAAATTTACTTACTAAATAAAGCACTAAATGAGGGCGAGGGCCCTCAGATCCAGCCACTCGAAGGTCATGTATGTACCAAGAGTGAATAGGAGATATGTGTTTTGAACAGTCAGGACAAGAAGTTTGGAGCTTCTTTAGTTTTGCACTTGAGCTGTGGGTTTAAAGCAACAGAAACCTAATGTATAGCCCACTGAGACACTGTCAAACTGCATTCCTAAACCTTCTTATGAGGTTTAGGGTTAGGGTCTAGAAAACGACCTATTTGTTTTTAGCCTTTTTTTTTTTTAAGGTAAGGTATCCTCTAAGAGGAGTAGATATTTTCTTTCACATTCTGGCTTCATTTTTCCCTCTCTAGTCTTTTATAAGCACAAATTTGTTACACTTCGCTCCATATTAAAACATTCATTAAACTTCATTAAGCTGAATTTTCTTTTCCATGCTCTGCTCATACAAGTGTTCTTTCATAGCTAATGTTCTAAAAATGTTTTCTTTCTTTCTTTCTTTCTTTCTTTATTTATTTACTTCCCAATTGTCATTTGACACCAGTAGCATTTGAAACCAAAACTTATGTAGTAACTCTAACCAACACAGTAGCACTGATGCGGTTAATTCCGATGAGTTTATTCTCTGATGGTGCATGAAGTCTGATTTAAAAAAAAAAAAATTTTTATTACACCATATGGCAAAAAAAAAGAGTTGTAATCACACATATTAAATTCACTCATGGTCACATGGCATTTTTACCAGCACAATGCAAAATCTAAAGCTAACCATGAATAAAAGTATGAAATGCATAATTCTAATTGATATTGTTAGAGTTTGTAATGTAACTTTACAGAATGTTATCACTTTAGACCGGTCAGAACAAGTTCTGTGATATTTTACTTTATCATAGCACATTATATCATTTAAATTTGTTTATAGGGCATGAATGTGTCCATCCAGCTCTGTGAAATACATGGCTATAAACAGTTAGAGCATAAAATAATGGAAACATCACACTCACTTTCCATCTTAGCAGTAAAACCAACCTTATGCACTATATGGATAAAAGTATTGGGACGCCTCATCATTACACCAACAGGACTTTAATGACATTGCATTCGAATACACAGACTTTAAAATGGAGTTGGTCCCCCTTTGCTATAACAGCTTCCACTCTTCTTGGAAGGCTTTCCACAAGATTTTGGAGCGTTTATGTGGGAATTTATGGCCATTCATTCTGTAGAGCATTTATGAGGTCAGACACTGATGTTGGACGAGAAAGCCTGGCTCACAGTCTCCGTTCCAGTTCATCCCAAAGATGTTGGATGGGTGCTCATCTAGCCATGTCTTTATGGACCTTGCTTTGTGCACTGGGGCACAGTCATGCTGGAATAGAAAGGGGTCTTCCTCAATCTGTGTCCACAAATTTGGAAGCATGGCGATGTGCAAAATGTTTTGGGGAGGTGCTTGATTTTATACATCTGTGGCAATGGGTATGATTGAAACACCTGATTTCAGTAATTAAGAGGTATGTCCCAATAGTTGTGTCCATATAGTCTATGTACACTTTGTAGCTTTACAGTTACTGTTGTTGCTCAATTTATCAGCCACCCTCGACCTCATTCATAACAGTGGCTGCTTCTAGATATTATTTGGGTAGTGGATACAGATACATCAAGCTTAAAGTGTTGTTGAAATCTTTACTTTTACCAAAAATGTCCTGCCAGCAGTGGTCCTGTCATCAGAAACTGATCCCTGATGAAGGGCTATAGGATGACTGACACAAACTGTGCATCGATGCAGTGAGGCATCCAAGTTAAGGCCCTAAACTCCACATAGAGCTCCCCAGGAGAGGCTGCTCCCTGCGGACAGGCTGCTGACCAGCACTGACCACCCAGGAACCTTCACAGCACAAAGCCGACCGGACTGACCACCAGAGGCCAAGAGGTCTGCTGCGGTGAACGCAGCTCTGAGGTGTCCTGTTCTTTACTGCTGTTCTTCTCTGCTTGGGTTACAGACTCTAGCTTGATTCTAGTGTAAGGCCACATCTCAAGAGGAATGGCTGAACACACACAGAGCTCCCCGCGAGAGGTTGCCAGGGTCGAAGGTCTGTTCCCAGGTCACGGATGCATTGTTCAAACTGCTTTGTACTTACTCTTAAAAGTGTGCAATCACTGTTTTCAGTAATATAAAATCAGTTGTGTTGCAGATGAATACGTTTATTTATTAAAACATTTACTCTGACTTTACAGGTAACAGTGGAACAAACATTTTAAATGTGGGCACAGTTGTAATTAAATTAAATTGAATGACTTGACAAGAAAGTGCATTTTTTAAAACTGCAATTCTTATTAAATAAAACAAAATTATAAGCCTGCAGTGCATGTAGTTGATCACCAAGCACATGTTTGGTGTCCAACCTTTGTTTCTTTTGGTGTGCAAGGTTTTTTTTTTTTTGCATTTTTAAATTTTTAACCACTTTGTGCTCAACGATATCATAGCCCCTGTACCAGTCCTGACACAACATGAAGGTTCACAACATTTGACACACTGCTTTGTTATCACATTCTCTGCACTTTTTTTTGCCCCAACGGACATATTTCAGTACCTCAAAAACTGCTGAAGCTAAAATTTTGAAATCTGGTATGCTTACACTTTTCTACATTTACTCACATCTCCAATTAATGCCTGCCAGTATTTTGGGATGTGTAGGTTCGAACTTGACAATACTTTGTGCAACATCTGTTGCATTGCTCTTACATAAATATTTTGGCACTTGGTACTCTCCTCTGGTTCTCACACTGTCTTGACACTTGTGTGTTTCCTCGTGTTATAAGTTGCTTTGGATAAAGGCGCCTGCCAAATGAATGTAATGTAATGCAGATTTACAAAATTCAAATTGGCTCTAAGAATAAAATATACAATAAACCTCTTGGTCTATTATTGCCACAGACATCAACCCTCACAATAATACACATCAACAGCATATAAAAAGACCTCATTACATCATTAAAATCTTACTCATTCTTTTACAGTCATATCACACACTGTAATGCGGTATATCTACTTAATAACAGATTTGAGAAATGCTTGCAGTGACTTCTTGCCACTGCCTGTGGCTGAAATGCTCTTCCATGTTAGCACTATCATTGCATATTTCCTCTCTCCAACATGTTTTATATTTCTTTCCCAAGTTGTTATTAGTGTAATTCATTCTTTGCTTACTCTGATTGCATGTTTGCACATTCATTGTTTGGTGTATTTGTAATATTTCGAAATATTTGAAATATTTTTTAGTGCTTTGTCGTTTTTATTACTTTGATGCTTCGCAGGCTGGATTTTTGTGCCGTGACTCTTAACCCAATATTGTACAAGTAAACACAATAGTCCGGATTTACAAGTTACTGCTTTACAGCTGTTTGAATCCAAGCACTTTACTTCGTGATCAATCCGCTGGGACCCGGTTTCCTTCACAACATCTCAGTTGTTCCCATCTGAGCAGATTTGTTTTTTCAGCTGAATAATGTATGACTGAAACTACATCAGTTTGACAGAGAGCAACTGGAGTCAGAATAAGCACTTATAGCATATCAGCCATCAGTCCACCTCAATAAAACATGAACGCTGATCAGAGAGCGCTGTTAAATGGCAGCCTGCTTTTCTGTATCAGCGGCAATTAAACCTATGAACACCACATCTCTTCAAAAGAAAGGTTAACTTTGCTCTTTGCTTTGCTTTCAGAATGAAAGCCGAGACATGTTTTGGCAATTCCTAATTGATTGCATCATGGCGGAAAGTTAACGATGATCTTCAGGGAGAGCTCAGCTGTGTATTGCTCAGTAGTGAGAACCACTTTCGCTGTGACCTTTAACTTATCAGTGTCTTATTAAAGTTGTGAGAACGTTTTATGATGAATGAATCAATAGCAGTGGTCCAGAATGATTTAGAATTAAAATTCTTTCACATAAACGTATGTGTCACGTGATGTGGGGTGTGTGGAAAATGGGACGCACAAGCAGGAGCTGGGATATGGAGCACTGGCTCATGCAGCACAGAGAAAATAGGATGGGAACCAAATGGCCATTAGTATTTAGAGACACGGACAAGGTTCAAACATATGTCTGGAATCACACAGGCTAGAACAGGCAGGCTACAGTCCTTTCAGAGGACACAGACTGGAAATACAGGTTTTACCAAGATACATACACAGTCCACACCGGCGAGGCTGTTGCGGGACCAGGGGCCACCTGAACACCTCACAAACCGGCCACCCAGGGAAGCGCCCATCCGATGAGAGGGCCCAGCAACCATGTGTAGCTCCTAGCGAGTCCCATCACAGAACTCGCCTTGGGGGCCAGCCACGCCCACTTGATGAGGCCTGTAGTCAACTCATCCATCTAGGACACTCGTAACCCACCAAGCGAGGAGGCCCTCAGCCACATACAGCACCCACATAGACCATTAACCAGGACTCATCACAGGAACAGAGCCGCTGATGAGAGAGGCCCACACACCACGTACACCCACGGCCCACAGCAGCTGGTGGCCCAGTGTTTAGGGAATTGCACCTATGATCAGAAGGTTGTGGGTTCAAATCCCAGGACTCAGGGTTGGTGATGTTCCTCTGACTTGCAGAGTTGGAAATCGAATTTCCCGGGGTGTTCCAGTTGAAATTTTCTACTAGGAAATCGGAAATTCCTACTTTCCAGGTAAAATGGAATGCACCATCTCAATCTGACCTTGGATCAGATTCCTCCAAATTTATGATGGTCATTGTCACAAAAAAACAAATACATACATACATATATATATGTATATGTTTTTTTTGTTTGTTTTTTTATCACAGTTTGGTTGAGTATTGACTTATGTTTGCTACATTAGTCTCATAGCTCTCATTCTAAAGGAAAAAAGCTAAAACTGGGCATTAAACATTAAACATCTGGTAGGCGAAAATATTTTTTTACTGAACTGTTTCTTTAAAGTGCTTTAATTGCTTATTCAATGAAGCTATAGTGTCTTTTTTGTTTTGAAAATTTGTATATTATTATTGTATATCATTGTTAAATAATATTGTATATGTATCCCTATCAGCCGCTTCTCTGTTGTGATGTCCAGACGAGCGGTGTCGAAGTCTCCCAGACAGCAGGTGTTGTGGGGTGTTCCTGGTATATAGTGGTTAGTACCTGCAAAAAGTGGTGAACCAGCGACAGGGTCATGGCCACTGAAGGCTCACTGATGCACGCTGCGAAGCATACTGATTCACGAGTGAAGGCCAACCCACCTGGTTTGATCCAGAAAAGCTACTGTAGCACAAATGGCTGAAAATGTTCATGCTGGCTATGATAGTAAATGCTTTCTTCGACATCATATGGATGGCTGGGTGAGTGTGCATCACTTACTTGGGGAAGAATGGCACCAGCATGCACTAAGGGGAAAAGGGCAAGTCAGCAGGCAGTGTGGTGCTCTGGCAAGCTCTGTTGGGAAACTTTACGTCCCACATTTATGTGGATGTCTCTTTGACACATACCATTTACCTAAACTCTGTTGCAGACCAGATACAACCCTTCATGGCAACAGTATCTCTAAATGGCAGCGGCCCCTTTCCAGCAGGAAACTGTCACACTGCAGTCATTGTTCAGGAATAAATGGAATGTGCGATATTCCGTTTTCACTGTCACTCTATATTGATACGACAGCTGTATTTTACTTTAGACAAAGTGAAAGACAAAATAAAATGCCAAATTTGTAATAGAAAATTAGTTTGCAATCAAACAGCAATGCCAGTTCTAAAACATCTCACCTACTCTCCACGTTAACCAGCAAGTGTTATTTAGCTATTAATGGCTAGAGTGAAATGTATTTCATATTTTATTTGTTATTTTATGTCTGGGGTTTTGGAATTAAGATTGTGTTGAATAATCTCTTGGCCCTATTGAGTCCTGTCAGGCAGCATCAGAGCCGACTCCAGAACTTCTGGAACCGAACAGCCCTGGATAATAACTAAGCGTGCTGGCTTGTTTTGTAACTTGTTGAATGTGTAACACCTGGCAAAATAAAAATCTGCTTCTGAAACACCAGCAGAGTGTAGAAATACTGGTCAGACAGCAAACTCATTTGTAGGTGTGTGTGTTTGTGTGTGTATGTATTGAGGTGTGTGTGTGTGTGTGTGTGTGTGTGTGTGTGTGTGTGTGTGTGTGTGTGTGAGAGAGAAAGAGAGAGAGAGAGAG
>JBBPCX010000114.1:7619987-7631405 GCA_037974365.1 Hydrocynus forskahlii
CAGGGGACAGTCTCCCTGGAGCAACTTGGGGTTAAGGGTCTTGCTCAGGAACCCAGTGGTGGTATGCTGAAGGTAGGGTTCAAACTCATGACCTCTTGGTCCAGAGGCAAGTAACCTAGCCGCCACCTCCCCATTCACAGTCCGTCTGAGTGTCGTTCTAGGTGGTGGTGAAAGGAACCCACGAGGGATGAGGATAACGATGCCACCTTGCTGAGCCAGTCGTCTTGGAGGGCCCTGTGAAATGGGCCGGCCGGCTGGCTTGAAGCCAGAGCTCCAAGAGCAGATCAGGGACCTTCAGAATGATGTGCAGAGCTGTTGTTGATTCTTTAATGACAGAGAGAGCATAAAGGATATGGTGATAAATAAAACAAACATCCAGAATTCCACTTACTTCAAAAGTGTGATTCAAGAACCACACTTTTGGCAGAACCATGACACACAAAAAAAATGATTGTAGATACTTCATTTCAGTATATCATACCGTATATTGTATATAAGATAGCAAATAAATAATAATATATGTGACAGCAAGCTTTTTTGTGCGCTCTGCATCCTGCTTCAAGTTGAGAGTATCAGATGCTGCTTTTTCTCCTCACTGCACCAATCCTTGTGTGGTCAGGGCCGTCTCCCCCCTCCCACCAGAGTGCCACAGTGCCACAGTATTCGGTCAAGAGTGAGACAGAAGGTCAAGCTTTAGCGGCACTCACTGAGGCAGCGCTGACCAAAGAAGGCATTGTAGCCCTCTGAGGTTTTCTAATCTTCTCTCTGGCACACTGCTTCAGATGGAGGGCTACGCTTTTGGGCACACATCCACAGCCTGCAAACGTGCCGTGAAAACTGTCCGTGGCTTAGTCTGATGTACTGCCAATCTTGATAACTTACAAAACTAGAGAATTTTACCCTGGTGCTTGTGGGAAACTTTAAACTGATACTTTCGCTAAACACAATTTTCTCTCACCACAAATGTGCTCAATCAGCCAAGACATGCTTGCCGTCCAAAGTCTTTCTATGAGGCCAATGGAGCTAACTAGAAATGAAAGATTACAGCCCAGAAGTTAGCATCTGCTGCAACTGTTACACCACACACCCACCGAGATGCTAGCACAAATGTAGATCTGGTTTTAGAAGCACAAAAAAAAATGCTGGTCAGTTCACAAATCAAGTGGAATGTGTAATCAGCCACACTTCTTGGCCATGTTTTGGGCAGCCTCCATCAAATGCATGACAAGAGTAGTGCCCACAATCCGTCCATTTTCTGAGCCACATATCCTTAACCAGGGTTGCAGGGGGTGCTGAAGCCTATCCCAGTGCTCACAGGGTGAAAAAAGGCAGAGAAACTCCCATGACAGGTCGCTAGGCTGGAATAGACCCAGGACCTTCTTGCTGTGAAGTGACAGTCCTACCTGCTACACCAGTTTACCTACAACCTGTACATTTAGGTTAGGACACCATCATCGAACTACTATATAAGGTTTACATATTTGAAACTGACACAAAAGGGTTTGTACATCGGCCCTGAAAGAGTAAATCGTCATTAACTGTGTTTGGTTGTTTCTGATGCTGTATAGCCCCATTTTATACATACACTGGAACCCAGAAGGAGGAGCTGTATGTGATAACGGAATTGTCCAAGTCATTCGGCCCAGGCATTAAACAGACTTTACTCTTCTGTGAGCAGAACTGGTCAACATCTGAGGGTGAGGGGAAAGGGTATTTTACATGAATTTGCCAACAAAAACGTCTAACTGATGAGACAATGAGTTTTGGGGGCTTCTGTTGGTAAGGGCTGATGCCAAAATCATGAGACTCGAGAGTTGGTTGTTTATGACCAAATTGTGAATCAGCTACATGACCATATTTCATCCTAGGCTCTTGGCGATGTACCCAGACACCACCCCTTACCTAAAACAAGTGTGACAAAACAAAGGCAATGAATTCAAACATTCTTTTGAAATAATGACATAAAAGTAATCTGAAAAAACTGTGTGTTACTTTTTATGCTCAGTCTCTCTCCTAGTTAGGATATTGTCAGTTCCTCCTAGCTAGTCGGGACACCATTTATTCTGCCAGTAAACCCTTGACGCTTGACAATTAAATAAATGTTTATGAACATGGATTGTGAAATATCATCTATTTTGTATCCAAAAAGCCGTGTACAATTAACGTTAAAGGTCTCATATCACAAAAACAAAAACTTAGAAATAAAGAGGATAGCGTGTAAATGTTATTGCTAAATGTTATATTAATTTCCCTTTATATGTAGTAAGTTTATTGAAACTATGCAGCAAAATAGCCTATTTTGAATTGACTGATTTTGTCAGGTCACAAACATTCCAGTTTGGCTCCACCCATACTTGCCAAACTTAAAAGAAGCGTTTCAGCCTGTGCTGTTTTCAGAATTATGCAAAACAGAGGGCAACCAATTAGAACAGAGGTCATTTACATATACACGGTCTACAACATTGAAAACACCGACGGGGAAAGTGGATAACATTGATTTTCTCAGTCCATTGGCACCTGGAATGTATTAGGCAGCAAATGAATATTCAGTTCTTGAAGCTGATGTGACTGAAACTGGAAAAGTGGGCAAACGTAAGGACTTCAGCAATTTTGGCCAGATTGTGAAGGCTAGATAATCTAAACGGCAGGGCCTGTGCGGTGTTACCAGTATGCAGAGGTCCCTACCAAAAGACAGCTGGTGAACTGGCCACAAGGTCATGAGAAGCACAAATAGCTGAAAAAATGAATGCAGGCTCTGATAGAAAAGTGTCAGAACGACACCGAACATCACACGTTGCTTCACTGTGTAGCAGCAGATCAGGTGGAGTGACCCTTGTCCACGGTCCAAAGTGCCTGCAATGAGCACATGAGCATCAGAACCGGACTATGGAGGAATGGGAGAAGTTGACCTGGTCTGATGAATCATCTTCTTTTACACTGTGTGGACAGATTAGTGTATGTGCATCGCTTACCTGGGGAAAGCAATGCACATTCTCTGGGCAGTGTTCTGCTGAGAAACCTTTGATTCATGTGGATGTTTCTTTGATACGTACCACATGCTAAACATTGTTGCACGATATGCAGGACATATGCATGATATGCAGGACAAACTTTTCTGATCCACTGAGATCCAACCTCACATCTTAAAGAATTTGCTGCTACCGTTTTGGTGCCAGATACCGCAGCACACCTCCAGACTTCTTTTGGAGTCCATGCCTCGATGGGCCAGAGCTATTTTCACGGCAAGTGGGGGACCTACGCCATATCAGGCAGGCGTTTTTAATGTTATGGCACTTGCCTTTGTAAAATGTCCTCACTATAACCACACTGAAAGTCAATAATTAGGCTTTAGAGCTCCTTGCTTTCTTCTTTTTTTTCCACTGGATTGTAGGGCTAAACATTACTGCTAATTCACTGCAGACACTACATTTCCCGTAATGTCACTTTCCTTTGAAAACTTTCCGTTATGAGGCTGTATTTTTCAGCTGTTCTCAATACAGAACTAGCGGTTGGATAAACGTAAGTACTTAACAACATAGAAATATTTTGTGTCTGTACCCCAAATAGTAGTATAGTATAGCAGTAGTACTAATGTCACTAACCATTTGTGGCCTTGAAAAAACACATATTACACAACTAAAAGCGAAATCATTAATTAGTTGAGTTCAGCGCATTATGTAGTGCAGCTGAATGTAATGCCCCAATAACACTGTATAACATTTTCAAATTAAAGGAACATTTTAAATGCATTCCGTCAATAACATACATTTTGTGACTTAATACAGACCCCGTTAACAGTTATGGTCTTGTGTGTACAAGTTTGAGCTCAGCCAATCAGATTTTAGAACGGTTTTTTTTTTTTTTTATTATAGAGGCTGCGTCCCAAACCAAACACTTTCATACTTTACGCCAGTGCTGAATACGTTTCTTCTGGTGGTTTATACATTATTTAGTGTGGCAGGTTTGGGACTCAGACAAGGAAATTTTCTTCTGCTGTTGTCCCAGTGGAGGCTAATGGAGGTCATTTTTACTTTAAAAGTAGTAAACAAAAGAAACACCAGCCAGAGTCCTGTGGGAAGAACGCGAGAGTGTTGCTTTAAAAGGCAGGTACTGTGACTGGGGCAGAAAAAAAAGAGTAGCTGCAGGTAGAAACGCACATGGCGATATTTGATCCTGCGTGGGGCTGCTGGGGCAGTGGGAGAGCAGTGTAACCTGTGGGCTTAATAGAGTGGGAGAGGCTGGAATCTGACACCCCGGGTCTTCAACACTCGCGCGCGTATGTGTGTAGGCGCGCGCGTGGATGAGGGGACTTAATTTGTCCCGAAACGCTGCTGCGCTCAGTCCGTGCCCAAACGCAGGGGGATGAGTGGAGCGCGCGCTGGGGGGCTGAGACTGGACTCTGGTGGGAGCTGTGGAGGACGAGGCCGGGTCACACTTTACCTCCAGAATTGGGATTAAACAGACTGGGATTATGCCACTTTACTCCAGAGTCAGTCAGAGGAATCCTGTTTTCTTCTCTTCTTCTGGACTCGCGCGCGCCGCTTCTTTCCTATCAGAGCTCCACTGGCCAGGTCCATGACCGGACAGACTGCAGCACAGAGAGGTAACACTGACCTGCACGGGGTTGATCCCTATCATGACTGGACTATTTGAGTCATTTTGCAATTGTTACTGCATTATTATTATTAGTAGTAGTAGTAGTAGCAGTAGTAGTAGTAGTAGTAATAGTAGTAGTTGCAGTAGTAGTGTCATTATTATAGCGGTATTACCAGTAATAATATTAATAGTAATACTAGCAGCAGTAGTACATGTAGTAGTATTTATTACAGTATTAATAGTAGTGGTCCTACTACTAGCATTACATTACATTACAATCATTTAGCAAACGCTTTACCTAAACGACTAACAATATTAGGACACACAATTTACTTGTAGTTGTGGTGGTATTACTAGTTTACTATGATTTATTGTATTATTAATAGCAATAGTCTTAATAATAGCATGATTATTATTATTATTATTATTATTATTTACTTGTAGGGGTGGTGGCATTACTAGTAATAGCATTAATAGCAGTAGCAGTGGTAGTAGATGTAGTAGTATTATCTATGATAATATTAATAGTTGTGGTCTTAGGACTAGCATTATTATTATTATTATTATCATCATCGTCATCATCATTATTATTATCATGGTCATCGTCATTATTATTATCATTGTCATAATAATAATAATAATAATAATAATTATTATTATTATAGTTATTATTATTATTATTATTATTATTATTATTATCACTATTATTATTAGTAGTAGTAGCATTTAGTAGAGGTTGTAGTGGTAGTGGTATTAGTATTATTAGTGTTAATAGTAGTAGTAGTAGTAGTAGTAGTATTGTAGTTGTGGTGGTATTGCTTGTATTAACAGTAGCAGTAGTAGTAGATGTAGTATTATTTATTTTAGTGTTAATAGTAGTAGTCTTAATATGAGCACTTAATATGAGTAGTAGTAGTAGTAGTATTTAGCGATAGTATTTTGTTCACTGCTATTACTGTGTTATTACTAGAAAAATGAGCTGTTTCTTTTTCTTGTCATTGTCTTCTGTGCAATTTCTGGAGAGCCATTGCCCCACAACTGAAATTAAACCCATTCAGCCTGTCCAGCCTTCTTAACTGGGGAAAGTAAAAACAGATTTTTAAAGGTTGTTGGAGAATGTCTAGTTTAGTATAAAAGCTGAACTTCACAGCAAAAATCCCAGTGCATGACTGAACTCTTGCAGTGTTTATTGAAGTGCAGCTGGACACAAATAAAACCCTGGAGGAGTTACTTTAACACTGTAGAAATGTACTGAACCCGGTAGATGTTCATTTGTCACTGAATGGGTTTGCACTGGTGAAGGACTGGGGGTCTCCAGCAGCCTCAATATTACTCCCCCCTCCCTCTCCATTTGTTTAGTCTGCAATTGTTTATTTTGGAGCAAATAGTTGCTGTTTTTAATGAGATGACTGAACACTAAACACCTGCTACCATTTCAACTGCCCAGGAGACAGTCGATTCAACATTCGTAATCTGAAACACTCTTACATAATTCCAAATATAAATACATACATGTAAACAGCACAGGCTCAGAATCACAGACCTCAGCACATACTGCAGTTTATTTACTTTGTCTCACTCCAGGATTTTGACTTGGATAGCTGTTCCTAAGAAGAAGAAAGCTCCTTCTGAAAACTTATCTCCTCTTCTCAGTGCTAAAATAAAGCTTTGCTTTAATCCGAGTGCGATTTGTCATGTTTGAGATCTAATCTGAGATGATTAAAGTGCTCAGCCTTTCCTGCCCACTGGTCAGTGCACTTTTGCCTTCCCTGCTAAAGCCCAGCTGAAGCTGAAAGCTGTTTTTCATGCTGTTCAATTGGTCTGTGCCTCAGGTTCGTCTGCTTACCACCACACACACAAAAGTGAACAATTCGTCCTTCTCCAATGAGAACTTGGTGCTCACGTCTTGGTAAACGGAGCCTGAGGTGAAACACCTGTACGTTCTCCTCACCTGGAGGATATGTTTTACACATAGAAGCCCATAAACACCTTCTAATCACATGCACTTATGAATTCTTGCGATTTGGTAAATGGTCATTTGACCACTTTTGAACTTTAGGGTGGCTGAGTATGTGAATGGTCTATATTCTTAGGGTCTTTTTTATATTCCTTGTTCTTGTTAATCTAATTCCAGCCTGAATTTGGAACAAATCAGCTATGTACCTTCTCCAAAGTGGAATAGTGTTTGAACCTCAGGCTACTTTGATCAATTAGGCAGGTTTGCCTGAAGAAGTGATAGAGGAAAAGGACTGTGCTCACGTAAAACAAACAAACTAACATAAACATACAGAAAAAAAAAAACAGTTTAATATTTAAATATCAATGATTTAAATATATACTTACCATGTTTATGAATATTTGGAGTAATTCTAGTGATATACGTTTATATGTTTGAGGAAATGCTGAATTTACTGAATTTAATGCCTGTTGATTTTATTTCCAGTTATATCAGGTACTATAACAAAATAATGTTAATTCTGTATCCTACCGCCATGCTTTGACTCTAAGGTCTTTCTGATTTTTTGTAAAGCAGCATTATAAAAATTATGACTGCGAATGTGTACTTTCTTATCTGTTTGCATGTTGCTAAGGCTTTTTACAACAGTCATCAGGGCAGGTAGAATAAACTGAATTAATCTCAAATTGATTATGAGACAGCCAGTACATTGTTCATACACAATGAGTCATAGCTATGTTCTCTTTGATGAACAGGCCTGACAGTCTTCTTATAGTCAGTCTTGCTAGTATGGGTATAAAAAAGGCATTGATGCGTTGTGATGCGTCATTTCGAGAAGGGCGATTCAGCTGCATCTCTCTTGGAATATTATCATTTGAATGTTGAATTCATAGTTCATAGTCCATTACAGTGTAAACATTCACATTTGTGTATGTATTAAAAATAATAACTTGTACATCTACAGCTCTGTTCATTGTACATCTGACTTTTTACAACTGTCTATAAATTGATTAGTTGAACAGAACAAGCACAAACAAATGCTTGTTTTATATATTTGCCTTGTTTGCTTGAAGAAATGCCAATGTTCTCCATATGTGATTGACAGTTCAAAATGTACACCTTAATTTCATCATTCTTATTGAAGAATTCAGGAAGTCTTACCCTTAAAGGGGACATATTATGCAAAACTCACTTTAGTGATAATAGGTCTATGGGCTATACAAAACATGTTCATGAAGTTCTTTGCACAAAATCACTCTCACATAAAGTGATCTCACCAGCTTTATTCTTGACAGTTTCAGTCCCTTTCAAAATGAGCCATTTAAGGGCTCTGTCACTTTTATGCAAATAAGCTGTTGCTGGCCACGCCCCACCCATCCCATGCTTATGAAACAAAACAAAACGAACAAGCTAGTTCATACTTAACTGCGACAGAAACACAAAAGTCATTATTTGAAAGTACTTACATCTCCCTCATCTACTTGTCATGGACAGCAGGTACAGATCCACCCACGACGCTGAAGTTAGCTCCGCATTCACAGCTCCTTATTCGAATTTTTCATTGCTGGGACATGGCCATCGAAAATGAAATGGAGCCACTCAGTTCTTCAGTTTTCTTCGTCTGGGAGAAAGTGTAGGGATTTGTGCTGTTCTTTGCAGCCAACAACACAACACTTCATGAGTGACTTGCCTTTGCCTGTAGCCATAGCTCGTAAAACTAGCAGACAAAATGGCGGATCTTCAGCTAATCTAGTGGGTAGGGTCACGACAGATGAGGGGCGGTTCTGTGCAAATTGGCCCAGTATTACATCACAATGGGCCCTCCGTCCAAATGGCTCATTTGGAAAGGGACTGAAACTGTGAAGAATAAACCTGGTGAGATCTATTTATGTGAGTGATTTTGTGCAAAAAACTTCATGAACATGTTTTGTGTAGCCCATAGACCTATTATAACTAAAGTGAGTTTTGCATAATATGTCCCCTTTAATATTATTGTCTGAAGAAGAAACAGTTCTAGTGGTTAAAACAGTTTGCTGTATTAGATTGGACTCCTCCATTAGAGTATTAGAGGATCTCCAACATTTATGACATTGGCACGGTTGACCTGGACAGTAGAAATGTATTTATGGAGGATATTTATTGCTGCAGACTTGCTGTAAGCCCTGTATTACCACCTTAAAAGGACTGGGCCAAGTTACACCACCCTAAGAAGCCACTACTGCAGGTGCTTGGCCCACTTTAGTGGAAGAGTTGAAGGTATCTCTCTCTCATATCAGCTCCTATCCATTCCTCCCTAAGGAGGCTGAGAGAGGGGGCGGGCCAAACAGCTTTTAACATAGTAGTAGTACAGATACACAATTTTCCTCTTAAACCAAACTAACAAGAAATAGAAGCTTTTTATCCATTAGCATTAAGGGAACTGCCTGCCTAAATCATCACACACCTGCCTTAAACCATGTCAGGTTGTTAAGTGATCTCTCGACAGTTAACTATAAAAAAACAAATATTGCTTTAAAGTACAGTTGTGGCACCAGTAAAAATAGCATGTAATGAATTTTTGCCTGCTTAATGTTTATGTGCCTTGAGTTCTTTGGCATTTACTTACCAATAAAACCATTCTTAAGTGAAGGGTTGAAAACTAGCAGTGATAGGAGCTAATGGCTTTTTCTCAAAGCTACAGAGTTACGAGCTGCAATCAGTGCGGGACAGCCTGACCACCCTATGTTTTACTGCAGACCTTCCTAATGAACAGGCCGGCTTTGCGCTAACAAGAAACACCTTCCCCAGGGTCAGAGCAGCGCACAGGCTGCCAGAGCTCCGAAACAACCTGTCGCTAACTGCTAACGAAGGCGTTTAGAGTAGATTAAACCCATACCCAGGAAAAACATTGTTACTTTAGGGAAGCAATGACTCAAGCAGAAGCAAAAGAGGAAACCTCTTTTTAACAACACTAATAGGTATTAATGAAATGAAAGCAAAATTAAACACAAAAGGAGAACTCATTTATCATTCACTCAACCACACACACACACACACACACACACAAGAAAATGAGTAAAACACTTCTGATTAGGGCAACATGCAGCATAGAGATAAAACAGGCATACAGATCATCACTGTAAGAAACGTTATATCTCCAGGAAATGTAATGCAGTGGCAAAACTTGACATTTCATATTATTTGGTCCATTATCTTTATGATATGTTTGCACACTGTAACTGAGAGCTAAAACAGTGGGGGCAATTTCTCTAACAACGGATTTCTGGGCAGTACTTCATTTATTAGCTGTTACTATCCTTGGCTCGGGCCTTGACCGTGACATTTTGACCTTTCAGTTGTTCACTGCATGCAACTGTCCTGCATGTCAGCTGCCCGAAATGGTTAAGTCATTTTAGCTCCAAGCCTCGCCAGATTCCAGCTTTACCTAAATGATGTGCTCTTGTGGTGGCAGTTAGTCTCAAGGCTATTTTAATCACGTTTCTACATTTGTGTACGCCGATATTCATCAGTATTTTTCTCCCTGCTCAAAAATACTTGATCCAACAAATGAAAAGCTCGATGACTGGCTGATAAGTTGAATCAGCTGATGGAGGAAAAACTGCTATGCTGCGAACGTGCTGTAGATCAGAATCGGAAATTTGGGAGGGAAAACAAGTCAGAGACCATGTGTTTGAACTTAAGGAAAAATATCGGATAATTATCAGTCCAGCAAAAAAAAAAAAAAAAAAAAAAAGAAGAGAAAAGCTTTGGCCGCCTGTTTAAATATAGCCAAATAGACAGTGAAATGTTGAGTGGCTCTAATAACGGCTATTATTCATCACTGTCTTAAATAGTGCCACATGTGGATGTGCATGTGGAGAGTAGCAGAAATTCATTAGCTTTCTGAAACAGAGAGCAGCTGGAGTGAGAGAGAAATTTAGAAGCTTCAGACAGAAGCAGCTAGCTTTGTATTGCTTAAATGGCGTAAGGTTAGCGGCAAAAGCAGTGTGCGTTAGTCCCCCACTTACAAACACAGCGCCGAGGAATGTTCTGGAATGGCAGCAGGATAAACAGACACAACTGCAACAGAATGCATCTATCTCTCTCTCTCCATCTATCTCTCTCTCTCTCTCTCTATCTATCTCTCTCTCCATCTCCCTCTCGCTCCATCTACCTCTCTCTCCATCTATCGTTCTCTCTCTCTGTCTTTTCGCTCTTTCTGTCTGTCTTTTCTCTCTCTCTCCCTGTCTTTCTCTCTCTCCCTTTGTCTCTTTGTCTCTCACACGCGTACACACACATGCACACACAGTGTATGCGCGCTGTGTGCTCTCTGTCTCTCATTTATCTTCTGTCTGACACAGACCACTAACTCTGCAGACATGATTATTTCTACACACCGCTTACTGCTCTTTATGGTCACTTGAATTATTTCTCTGTGTCTAAATACGGTTGCATTCACTGTATCAGAATGGGCATTGCAAATATAAGTATGTGTGTATGTGTGTGTGTGTGTGGTATGCATCTGCGCATGTGTGAGCGAGAAGGAGAAGAAGAATAAAGAAAGAGAGAGAGAGAGAGAGATAGAAGAGAGAGAAAGAGAGAGAGAGAGATGGACATTGATGAATGCATGTTGTACTCCTCCAGAGAAAGCACTAAACATCTGGTCTTGTGTTGTCACACTAATACAGAAGTTCCTCCTCTTTTAGGAATCCAAAGAGAGGCCCTTCATTTGTAAAAGATTTCTCACAAAAGTTCATTTTCTCTGTTGGATTCCCCAAAAGCAGAGAAAATGAACTTTTTTTACTGTGTAAAAGTCTTAGGCACCTATGAAAATTGTTTGAATCTGTTTATATCAGCAGTGGGATTCTTTCTGCCAGCAAAAACAC
>JBBPCX010000114.1:7631505-7712741 GCA_037974365.1 Hydrocynus forskahlii
TCTCTCTCTCTGTCTCTCTCTCTCTCTCTCTCTCTCTCTGTCTCTCTCTCTGTCTCTGTCTCTCTCTCTCTCTGTCTGTCTCTCTCTGTCTCTCTCTCTCTCTGTCTGTCTGTCTCTCTCTCTCTCTCTGTCTGTCTCTCTCTCTCTCTCTCTCTCTCTCTGTCTCTCTGTCTCTCTCTCTCTCTCTCTCTCTCTCTTTAATTTCTTTTTAAGAGCAGTAGTAATAGGACGTTCAGCTCGAAGTCACATCTCTCACCATTCTCATACAATTTCAACTTTTTTTTTCGTTTTTACTGAGATGCGTGTAAAAAGTCAAATTCAAATGTGGGGATGCGGAGTGAGGGGGGGTTTGTGCTCCTTAATTCGTCTCACATCTGTACCGGCAGTGGGAAATATTCGGGCTTTATATTTAAAATAGTCTGCCCTCACTTGACTTTGCAGTTCCTCTCTCAATCAGATGCCTCACTTTTATTAACCTCTACTCTTGAACAATTGTGTTTCACTGCCCCAGTCTCTCCTGATCTGAGCGCCAGCTTGGACAGGTACGCTGAAACGAATGAACCCACCAAACTGTACGGCTGCTAAGAGAAGGAGCTTCTTCTAATAGCAGACAAAATGAAGTTGTTACCGTGATGAGGTCTCTGTATGTATTTGAAATTGAAATTTTTTTGACAGCAGCCATAGGCCTTGCTTTAATATCCAGTAAGCAGTCATGGTGTCATAGAAAGAAGAAAAGAGGGAAGAGCTCCACACCTGGGCTGCTTTTTAATGGCCCGTGGACTCATTACACCATCTGTGTCTGGATGTCAGTGAAGTGCAAAGAACAATGAGATCTGCTTGTTTTTTTTTTATTTTTTTACTCTTGCCCAGAACGATGGACTCACTCATGGCATATAATTGCATCATACTCACTTGAAGAGATGGGTTTATTTATTTATTTATTTATTTGTATACCCTTCCCTGCAATCTATATGATGGAATGAACCTGTATGTCTTCTTTTTCATTTTTTTTTTTACATTTTTTTGTGAGGCGGACCTCGGCTAGTGAAGCTAGACCTTCAGTTTGGGCTACAAATATCAAAACGTGACCAAAAAATGAGGGAACAACATGTCTTTGTGATAATGTTCATTTGTGCTACCTCTATGAGAATCTAGCTGCATGTTCTAGTATATAAAACACTACACCAGTGTACCGTGGTGCTGAAGTTACGACACAGATCCGTTCCTTCGATAGGGGTGTGACCCGAAAGTTGAAACACACCCTAACTCACTTAAGTCACTTTCTGACACTAACGCAGTTGTAAAATCATAAAAACACAACAAAGCCACAGAAAAAGGAAAAGGAAAACTCCCTCACTCGCACGCCGCATTACTGCGTATTCTTCCACCGCACGCAACCAAACTAGTTCGCCCACGTCGTCCGCAAGTACGAGACTAACGGTGTAAGCCGAGTGGGAGTGAGCGTTTTAACTCGAAATGTCGTACGTCGAGACTGTTGTAACCTGAGGAACCCTGTAGTGATCATATCCGCCATTCGGGATTAAACACAAACATCTGAATCTTGTAACACATATATAAACATAGAGTTTAACTGTTATAGAGCGATTCCTTCAGTAGAGTCTTGGGGTGGAGCTGCTGCTGTTCATTGTCTGACAGAAACTCACTGATTAGGCTGCTGCTCATATTCACAGTCACTGAATGTGGCCTCGACTGATGCGTTCCCTCATGAAATTGGTCTCACCCACTGTAAATCTTACGCATGTAAAGATGTCCAGTTCCACCCACCGGCTAGATCTCCGTCAATCACACGATTCTAATCACATCCCTCACCCTGCAGCGGAGAAAGTCTAACGTTTCGATCAACACCATGTTTGTGTTTGTAAGTAGAAGATGAGAAATTTGTATTATGAGAAGTTACCGTTGTGTGAACTGTCTTGTTTTGAAGAAATAATCAAAAGTAAAACGCTCACTATGGTTGCAGGTTTTATTACAGAATTTACATGTAACAATGTGATGATGGTGTTCTAATGTGTAGCAAAAGGCTCTCAACTTCAAAAGGTTCAGGTCCCCGATTTTCTCTCTATGTCTGTGAGAAGGTTAAAGAAAAACAACAAGTTCTTATCTAAGTACAATCGCAGTACAGTCTCCATGCTGGTGGCGTCATTTTCAAGAAATGTCAAGCTGAAGGGCCGCCAGCCACTGGCCCGTAACATAGGGGTCATCTGTATTTTTATAAAGAGCTTGTCTCGGCGCATACACACCACGTCCCAGACAGGAAGTCAAAGTGGCACCCCAGATGAATTTGCCCATTTATTTAAGTTGACTTTTCATTTCCACACGAGGGGAAACAACCGTGGACTGACCGCTGATGATCAGCAATAGCAAGGCCCAGTTCATCCTCCAATCTGCGACCTGCAAAATGGAGGGCAGAGACAGGGAGATTTTGTTCCCTGTGTGTGCGCCGTGGGGGCAGTGGAGATGATGAATGCACGGATACCTCTCCTGCAGGAATTCATTCTTACCCAGATTGTCACACTGTGGTGTGGAGCTTTTGCTAATGCTGCAACCTGGGTTTAACCCCCAGGACTAAACTGTCAAACCCTCTGACCCATAAAGAACAATCCAGGGATCTGGCCGCCTAACTCTCTCACTATCTCTCTCTCTCTCTCTCTCTCTGTCTCTCTCTCTCTCTCTGTCTCTCTCACTATCTCACTCTCTCTCTCTCTGTCTCTCTCTGTCTCTCTGTCTCTCTTTCTCTCTCTCTGTCTCTCTCTCTCTTTGTCTCTCTCTCTCTCTGTCTCTCTCTGTCTCTCTCTGTCTCTCTGTCTCACTGTCTCTCTGTCTCTCTCTCTGTCTCTCTCTCTCTCACTCTCTCTGTCTCTCTCACTATCTCACTCTCTCTCTCTCTTTCTCTCTCTCTCTGTCTCTCTCTCTCTGTCTCGCTCTCTCTCTCTGTCTCTCTCTCTCTCTCTCTCTGTCTCTCTTTCTCTCACTCTCTCTCTCTCTCTCTCTTTCTCTCTATCTCTCTCTCCCTCTCTCTCTCTCTTTTTCTCTCTATCTCTCTCTCTCTCTCACTCTTTTTTCTTTCTCTCTTTCCTGATGCCTTTTTTTTCTCTTTTTATGCTCCCTTTCTCTCATGTTCTGTCTTGCTCTCTCATTATCTTCCTTCTCTTTCTTTCATTCTTAATTGCTCTCTCTCTCTTTTTCTCTCCTCCTCTCTCTGTCTCACCTCTCTGTTTAGATATGTATCTCTCTTATGCACTCTTTCTTTTTCTCCCTCTCTTTCTTGCTCCCTTTCTCTGTATTTTCTCTGGTTTCTTGCTCTCTTTCTTTTGTGCTCCCCTTCTTGCTCTTTCTTTCTATCTTTGTTTCTTTCTTTCATGCCCACCTCGTCTTCCTTGCTCCTCTTTCTTTGCCTCATCTTCCTCGTTCTCCCTCACTATTCGTTATCTCTCGCCCAGGGCTTATGAGATTGCGTATCATGCTAGTTATCTCATTAAGCCTTCAGAAGCCCTTCCATGATTAAGCGGACTGAGCTATCAGAGGTGTGGGCTTTAATGCTCTCCCCGAGCCGAGGCCCCTCTGCGCCCCCCCGCCCCGCCGCGCACCCTCCCCGCCGAGTCCGGGACACACGAGCACTGAGCAGATGCAGAGGTTAATTTAAGGGACTGCCTTGCTTTTTTCGTTGCTCTTGGTGATGAAAGCTTGATTAAGGAGATTTGTTTTGGTCTGGATTTGATAAAGTACATTCAATCGTCCAGGTAATGCTTTGACCCAGGCACAGCAGATGTTGTATTATGGGTTTTTTTTTGTTTTTTTTTCTGTCTTTGTAATTTCTTTTCAATCAGCCTCACCTGCCCTCTATGACCTAAATATAAAATATTGCACTTTTTTTCTCCCCTTCGTTCAGCAGTTATTGCCATGTGGTCATGGGGGTCTCGATATTACAAGAAATGAAATATTTCTAATATGTCTATAAGCTGAGGATATGGACCGAGTGTGAAGCTTTGTTAATGTTGCTTTAGTGTTTTGCGGTGTCTAACTGGGGGGGGTGGAAGAGGAGACTGAGGAGTATTTATGTGTGTGTGTGTGTGTGTGTGTGTGCTGTGCGTACAGACAGTGGCAGCTGGAGCCGCTGAGCTGTGCTGGGAGAATGGACCTCTGTTTGTGTGTTTGGCCACGCAGGAGGGCCAGCAATATAATGGCAGGCATCTGCAGGGCCTCCATTATGGCGGCCTTCGCTGCGCCCCGCTCCGCCGGCCTATTTTCAAAGCAAATTAGCTGCCAGCTTCACACGCTACTGATCACACCCGCCACCCACCGAGCGAGTGTGCGCTGGCTTAAATGTCAAAACGTTTAAGACGCTGGCAATAAGACTTTGTCCATTTCACCCTGACAGCCAAGGTGGTCCGTTAGGTTTGTTTGGGTTAACTCTGCAACTCGGAGCACTTCTCTGCCCGCTGAGACGTCCGTTGTCTTTCACGTGGAGCCAAATCTGAGAAAAAGGTTTATTGTATTATGCGAGCTGCGTCACCACATCGTCATAATACCGTGGAACTGTGTGTCAGAGTGTGAATGCAAATGTAAAGGTGCATTTTTTATTTTAAATTAGAATAACAAAAGTGGTCATCATAAATATCAGTACTTGAATATCAGACTTGGGTAGCAAAGGAATATATGTAACGATGTTACAAAGTAAGGATATTAAAAAAGATGACTTACAGTCACAGAAAAAGGGCAGTTATAAGATTGCAGGTACATTCACAAATAGGAAGTAGGGTTATGCTAAACCTGCTCTAGCACATGCAATGATTTTTAGGATGGCAGAATGATCTTTTTGAGAATATTTGAAGACAGTAGGAACTCACAAAACCAATCTCAGTCTCTGTGGCTGGCACAGCTGACAGGACCGTTGTTTTGGGGGGAACAAAGAATCTCTCTTTTTTTTTTTTCATTTGTTGCTTCTTTAATCAATAAAGTCAGCTCCAAAGGACCTTTGATGACACTCTCAAAACCCTGGTGATTACCTCTGTAGTGATGACCATTATATTACTGTTTGTGTTGTGTAGTTAGATAAGAAAAAGGCGAGTGGTGTCATGCGGATTCTGGGGTTTTGGTTACAGGATTGTGGGCCAGTGGTGGTAAACAATGGCAGAGTGTCAGTTAGCCTGAATGGCCAGCAGAGGGAGTGGGACTCAGTCCACTGAGACAGCCCTCGGTTCCTGCAGCCTCAGCTCACACACACACACACAGACACACACTCACACACACTCACACACACACTGCCTAAAAACAAAACCTGCATCAACACTCGGGACAGCCAGCAGCGTTGCAGACTGGTGCCGGTTGCTCTTAGTTAATCGGCCCAACTCGGCGCCGTCTCCGACCTCGCGTACCTTGCTGTGCCGTCATCTGCAGATTGTCAGGGAATGCCATTTGCACATCAGTCGTTTCAGTTTTGAGGAGCTGACACTCCGCATTGTGTGCACACTGAAGTTAACAGGCCCGAACACCGGCTCTCCTCGATGTCCTTGAGTAACAGCCATATGGCGCTTTTTTTTTTTCCCCTGCACGTTTTCACAAAGCACAGAGAGATGGATGGAAAAGTGTATGAAAAAAGAAAGGAGGAGGGAATCAAAACAGAACTCTCTTTTAGAGTGAACTTATTATTGCAGTGGAATCGCATTCATAATTCATAGGGGGTTTTTCATGATACCTGTGCGAGCGGAGAGCGAGGGGAGGGGGGCCGGGGGTGGGGGGGTGGGGGGGACATGCCTAATTTATGGCCGCTCTTATATTAGCACCATGGCGTTTCTCAGATCACACATTAGACCTCTCAGAAAATATGTAGTCCCTCGGCCCTAATGCCTCCTATCTTTATCCCGGGCCTGCCCTGAACAGCACAGTTTAGCGGACTCCTTTGATTGGAATGGATGGAGGAGAAAACCACCCCTGTTAAGGGACGCGTTCTCTTCGTTTTTGCTTTTATCTAAAAAGCCTGCATATATCTCCCTCCGCAGTGTGTCATCATTTATGTAATCTATTCACGGACTCGGTTTGAGACTTGGCTGGCGCTGTGCTGGGGGTGGGGGTTGGCGAACCCGAGCTTGGAGGGAAGAAGCCTCATGTGTGATCCGTCCCTGGCACTCTAGAGAGAGTGTCTGCAGCGTGGTGCTGGCAGCTGCACGGATGTGAAGTGCTTTATATACGCTGTCCTATCCTAAGCTTGCAGATATGACTCGTGGATGGTGACAAAGCATTTCTGCGTGAGCGATGGTTATCGGTGCTGTAAAGGCACTCTATAGAGCCTATCAGAATACAACTGTCTCTGTTTCTAATAGGAGCAAAGTTCCAGAGTTTGACTGCCTCTGTTTCCTGCTCCCCCCCCTCTCTCTCTCCGGCTAGCGACTGACAGTGAATCTCAGCCAGGGATACGTCTAATCTGTGCACGGTGCCTGCCATAAATACAGAGGCGATGGGAGTTTTCTGTCCTCCCCGGCAGATTGAGATCAAAGCTCGTCTTAATTGCCGAGTGCGGGCCTGACCCTTCTCACTTTACAGCCACAGTCACGTCTCGCCATTAAACAAAAGCAAAGCGCTCGATTCTGCCTTCATCATTTGGTCTCTGCAAACCGGTTTGATGCAAAATCCCAGAAGGAAGCGCTGCAGCTGGAGACTTTTCCCTTTAGAATTCTGCTCGTGTTTACAAACCCCTCTTTCTCCCCGTCTTTCACTCTCCCTCTCTTTCTCTCTCCCTCACTTTCTCTCTCCCTCTCTTTCTCTCTCCCCGTCTTTCTCTCTCCCTCTCTTTCTCTCTCCCTCACTTTCTCTCTCCCTCACTTTCTCTCTCCCTCTCTTTCTCTCTCCCTCTCTTTCTCTCTCCCTCTCTTTCTCTCTCCCTCACTTTCTCTCTCCCTCTCTTTCTCTCGGTGGAACAAAATGTCTCTCTCCCATTTTCTGTCCCTCTCTTCATTCCTAAAGCATCATGTCAGCTTAATTATCTGTACTTTTGGCTGGCTAATAGAATCCCTCATGATATAGCACAATTCTGAGGAAGCAATGAGGCCGAACTAATCTAGATTTGATCAAATATGTGGATGTGCACTCCGCTTGGGTGGCACAGTTTACATATTCAAAGCCGCGCTGTCTTCTGGCTGTCTCCTGCTTCGGCAGCATCTCCAAACGACCAGGCCCGACTTCTGAGCTCGAATATCACACCCGGCTTCGTGACTTCAAAGCTCTTTTGAGGTGTTCCTTTGTGCTTGCACTCTACAGAAACAAGACGTTCATGGTTTGTTTAGAAAATACAGTTTTTATCAGCTTCATTTACCTTATAGTCAGGACCCCCGCAGGACCACTAGTGAGGAAATATTATTCGGGTGATCATTCTCAGCACAGCAGTGACATGGTGGCAGAATGTCATGGTGGTGTGTGTGTGTGTGTGTGTGTGTGTGTGTGTGGATCACAACAGCACCACTGATGGAGTTTTTTATGCCTTCACTGTCACTGTTGGACTTGAATAGTCCACCAAAAAATGTCTAAATATCCAAAGCTACTCCCTCGAACAATGTGAAGCAAGAAATATTTAGGGACATTTGCTGGAAAGAGTATGCAGGTAATGGATAATGCAGGATAACGTAGGATGTAGTAAATGTAGGATATGTGGAGCAGCTGTGATAGACAGTTCTTGTATGGTTCTTTAAACTCAGAACCCTTATTTTGGTGTGTGGCAGTTTGAGCTCCACCACTGGTGCAAGTTAAGGACCTTTTTCGGTACAATGCAAAACTGTTTTCACTTTTGTTTCTGTGTGAGATGCCCAAGCTATGAGTGGTTCATTGAAAGCTTAATCACTGTCCTGGTTTATGCTTCACTAGTGATATTCTCCAGCTAACTGCACATTCCACAGAGCCTCTCCACAGGGTCCGGTTCATTGTCTCTGGCTGACGCCACCGTGAGTAATGCTTTAAAAAGAACCTTTTCTGAAATGCATGATATCCAAGGACACATGGGGGTGATGCATCTCGTCGGGTTGGTGTATGAGGTGTCTTAAGCTAAATGAAACCAGCAGAGAAGCTCACTTTCATAGGGGACTCAAAATCAGGGTCATTCAAGAGGAGGTATTTTTTCCCCATCTCATTCTCACCCTCGAGCAAGGATGCTACAAAGAGACAGCAAACCTTGTTTTGCTAGCTTGTTAAGTCAGGCACCCGACTATGATGAAAGGGCACAGACATGGTGTTATGTGTGAACTGTCCCAGCTAAGTTGATGTGATGTATAAAAAACGATTTGCGTTGACGTGGACAAGGAGGTCTTTTGTCGTCCACATCTTTTAATCATAGACATGTTTTCACGCAACATGTAGTCTATTGCGAGCCGCATCTCTATCTGCATACTACCACACGGAACAGTGCGTAAAAACTAGTACACCATTAGGAGAGCGATCGGTAATGTAAAGTATGTAAATGTGTTTGAATGCGCTGTTAGCGGTGTGGTATGGGAACCTAGAAGTGTGTCAAAAGAAAGTGCAAGCAGTTCGATATAAATAGTGTTGATACTGCAAGAAATAACTGTTTGTTTAATGTTGATGTGTCAATGTAACAACATTTTTGACAACACGCAAAAATGTTGATGGGATGATTAGATGATTTGGACCATCGGCCTCCTGTAGCCAGAAACTGACCACTGTCGCAGACTAGAGGTGGTTCAGCATGAGATGGACTATCACCTGTGAGGTGGAACAGATTAGATGTGTCTATATAACTGGATAATGAGTGGGCGCAGTGTTTATAAAATGTGTGTGTGTGTGTGTTGCAGAGAGTGGACCATTTTAATGCTGCTGGAGTTCTTAAAGAAGGGCTAGAAGATGACAAACACGAGCTGTGCTGGCAGGAGAAGACATCTGCAAGGTGGACCAAAAAGTCAGATTGGTTGTGGCTAGTAAATAGACAGTGAGTGTACAGTGTTTGAAAACTCCAGCAGCTCTCCTGTACGTGATCCACTCTCCACAACACACAAACACGTACAGTGTTTGTAGTAAAATGTCACTGCTGTCTAACTTCATCAGAGAAGGAAACAACATTCCTAACTTTAAATGGAAGTTAATGAAACAAGGATTTTTCCAAGTAATTTTGAACCAGTTCAGTTCATCCATAAGCCAGCTAACCACCGAACCACTCTTGGCTGGATATTTTTCTCAACATACAATATATGGACAAAAGTATTGGGTCGAACCTGTTTTTCAGGGTTTGGGCAAGGTCCCTTACTTCCACTGAGGGTAAATCTAAATGCTTCTTAATACCAAGACAGTTTGGACATCACCATGCGTCCAACTTTGTGGACACAGTTTGGGGAAGAATCTTTTCTATTCCAGCAAGACTGTGCCCCAGTGCACAAAGCAAGCTCCATAAAAAATGGTTAGATGAGTTCAGTGTGGAAGAACTTGACTGCCCTGCACAGAGCCCTGACCTCAACCCCATCCAATACCTTTGGGATGAAGTGGAATGGAGACTGCAGCCGGGCCTTATCATCAGCATCAGTGTCTGACCTCATAAACACTCTACAGAATGAATGGACACAAATTCCCACAGAAACACTCCAAGAAGAGTATAAGCTCTTATAGATGCAAAGGGAGTCCAACTCCATTTTAAAGTCTGTGTATTTGAATGCAATGTCATTAAAGTACCTGTTGGTGTAATGGCGAGGCGTCCCAATACTTTTGTCCATATGGTGTAGCAGAGACTCACACTACCAGCCAATAGAAGACAATAATACTACCTGGTCAGAAATTATTGTATGGTCACAAACTAATCCATGACAATTCGAAGACTGGGCAGCAACAGATGTGTGACTTTACACCGATATAGTGCACATTTAAGTTGTTTATGATAAAAAATGGTGTAGGTATACATAAAACAAATCTTACAGCCCACTCTATTTATGTACAAAAATACTTACACTCACTGGCAACTATACAGGTGCACGTTATCAGTTTACAATAAAATCCTCTGGCCCATCTCAGCCTCCCTCGGCCTGTCAATCAGAGGGGCCCGCCATAGCAGCATTGTTTAACAGACATCATACTCCGCACAGCAGTGACCCTGACGTTGTAGTAGCATGTGTGTTGCACTGGCGTATCAGGTACTGCTATACCTGTTCAGTCACTGGCCAACTTATTAGACGTGTCTGCCTGTTGGGACGCTCTGTAGGTGTACAGACAGAGACTGTAGCTCATCTGTTGGTGCAGAGTTTGTGTTAGTCAATCCTGTGACCAGTTTCAGTGACCAGTTTCTGACCTCAGCACCATTGGTATCCAGACATTTCTGGTTGGGTTTTAGGTCCAAAAGTGACACACATCATACTGTTACTGTGCTGAAAAAGTATCTGGTCAGAGGTGGTCACATGGCGGTCTCTTCCCATTGATGAAGAAGATTGACTGGGTGACTGGTATTGGGTGTGAGAAATTAATATGGTATTTCTGTTATTTTGCAAATGTTTAGTAGCAAAACAGGATTCATAGAATCCTGGCTGCATCTGTGGGATGTTAACTCTCGATATATATCCTCAAAGCCGTGTGGTGCATCTGTGATGTTTATGTTTAGGGGTCCAAGCTAATGGAGGCCATCTGCTTGTAAATAAATAGCTTGTGGCAGAAATATGGAGACATGGAGCTGCTCTTCATTCTTCTGTATGGTTTCAATGTTTTTGGCCCATTTTAAAAGGTGAATTCTTGTAAGGCCTCTGTACTTCATTTTATATAGATACAAGTCATTTTACATGCAGTTATTCTGTGTTTATTTGAGCTGTTATGTTGACTGTATACTAACCCTAAGAGTATAACAAATAGGTGTTTTAGTGTCACATTTGTCTTGAAACGCAGTGCCGTTTTGTGTTGCTTGGACAGATCTCTGTACGAGGCGGCAGGATTAGATGTACTTTGACATTCTTTGATATTGTTCAGCACAGCATCGTTAATTATGCTGATTATGAGTCATGTCTGAAGGCTTTTACTTCCTTGGCTGTATTTAGGAATGTGTGTGAGCGCTGTAAGAGTAGAGTAACTTGTCAGGAAATGACACTGTATCCTTCCACTGCTGTCTTTTCCCATCGCGCCGCTAGTATTCTGTGGTTGTAATTGTATTATCCCAGCTGACATGTCAGCAAAAGGGTTTAGGTTACAGTCAGCTAGCTGCATGTTTTGTAATGGGATGCTGTCCTGCTAACCTTTGTGCTGGTATCAGTGAAAAGCAGCCAAACTGTGAGCTACTGTGTCAGGGCTTGTAGAACTGCTGTATTTTTAGAAACACGGTGCAATAAAGAAGGATATTTAAAGCTCGAGACTGATCACCTCACAGTCTCTGATGATTTACGCTGCTATTTATGTCCCCTCCTTTGAGAATTAGCCAAGTTTGATGGCACTTACAGTTGAATGTATGAGAATTTCACGCATCACAACACCTTGTCCAGATCATTAACTCCATAGGAGGGGAAAGTGTTCTTTAAACTGTCACAAGAAAACAAAATTGGAATAAGAGTTCGATGTCGGATTTAAACAAATGTTCACTCTCCATATATGGCCAAAAATGGAAACTGAGCTGCAGCTCATTTATTCATTTAATAGAGCACTATATTCTTTCTTACTCTTTCAATCATGTGTTCTCGTACATTTACTGCTTTAGACATTCCTTTGTTCCTTTGTACATGGTGTTTAATCTGTAAAACTACTGCATTCTCACTCACTCACTGTTTTACTCTCACCCACTCACCCACTCGCTCACTTCATTCACTCACTTATTCCTTTGCTCCTCTCTCTCTCTCTCTCTCCCTCTTTTCCTCACTCTTATATGGACACATTACATTTTAGAGATGAACCTGCTGTTATGGACAATATATATGGTCATTATATTCGACTCCAGACCATCCTTCGTGTCTGTACAAGAAGTATTATTTTGTATTATTTCAAGTACTAAGTAGATGTCTTTTCATGTGTATAATAGACATTTGTGTATGTCATATGTATATATGTTATGTATAGTTTATCTCTATTGTTGTGTTTCAGATGGAGAGGGGTGGAGGAATGAGGAGACTTGCACTACAGCATCTACCCACTGTCACCTGAGCTGCTGGAAGGTGAGAATCTTACCATGTTACATATACCTTTGTAAGTTAAAACTTTATATTGTTATTCCAAAACTATGGACACAGTATAAAATTCACGTGACATACTGTATATTGTTCAGTGCTACATGCAGCCAAACAGGGCTAGTTATTACTCACGATTTCTCAGCAATAATGTAAAACTTTGCCCATAACTAGTCACATATTAGCCAGTTTTTGTATTTCTCTGTCTGCTCAATCCTGAATTACTTCATTAAATGGTCGTCCTCCCATGTTTGGTGGGGTTCGGTGCAGGACATGAATTTTTAGCAAATGGTTAATTATCACATAAATAATTGCAATTAAACGTTTTTTTGTCTTTGTTTTTATTCGTCTTATGCTGCGTACAAGTGCAAAGCTGACGTGGCCAGATTGGCTGAAGAGCTATCTTGCCATCTAGCCTAACTGCTCCAAACGGATAAGCTCTAATAAGCAAGCAGTACTCACTGCTGCCCTCTAAAGGTGTTGTAGCTCAAAGCTAGAAGTTAGAACTTCTGTTTATTTGTAAGACCAATGAATCTGCTCATTTGTGACTAGTCTAGTTTGGAGTACAACAATCATCCTTGTCATGAGAGGTTCATTGTAATTCAAGTGAACATTACAAGTGCAGGCATGAGCCCTGTGGTGGTCAACGTCTTGTACTTCGATGGCAAGTTTACAGGGCCTGAATCCTCTAGATTTATGTCATTAAAATGCTGTAATCCAACAAAAGATCCCACATAAGAGACAAAAGATTTAAGGAATCAAACAAGGATATATGAACAGGAAATTATTAATGTTTTTTATAATAATAAAAAGTATTTTAGGTTTATTTCAGGTGTTATATGTTTGAGGTCAGGGCTCTGTGCGGACCAGTCAAGTTCTTCCTCACTGAACTCATCCGGCCATGTCTTTATGAACCATGCTAGAATAGAAAAGGTTCTTCCCCAAACTGTGTCCACAAAATTGGAAGCATGGCATTGTTCAAAATGTCTTGGTATACTGAAGAAGTAAGACTGTCCTTCACTGTACGTAAGAGCTCTAGCCCAAACCCTGAGAAATAGGTGTGTCCCAATACTGTTGTCCATATAGTGTAGGGTTTGTGGCATCTGTTGCGAAACGACACCAAAATTGCGTGTAACCTAATGAGAAATTGTAGCACATAACTTTTTTAAGGTACTTTTGTTAAAGGTACTTTTGTTACATTTTGTTCGTTTAGGTTGTGTGAACTTTTTTCGTCAGTGTCTTTTCTAGCCTGAACAGTTTCGATTATCAGCCATAACATAGCCCTACACCATACACCACGAAACACAATGTACTTAAAATGTGCTTAACCCTCCCTTAATTTACCTCGGAAAATAATCCAAACCCCTTCACTTGAATTAAGTGACTGTTAATTTGTGAAACCGACCCCTTAATTTTACTTTAAAATTAGATTTAAGGCATGAGTGTGAAACCCCTTACTCTTAAATTTAAGGTGTTAATTCAGGAGTTTCTATTATTTAAGGGGCAAATTTGAAAAAGTAAGGGGAAAATTCAGTAGTTTTACCCCTTAACCAGCCTTAATCTGTGCACTTTTCCCATTCATTTTCTTTAATTTCCTGTATGAGGATAAATTTAAGTCTTATGTAAGAACAAAGTATGCTACAAAGTGTCCAGTCTCCCAACAGTTGCTGTGAAAGGATAGAGGGATCAGTTGAGTGTGTAAATCTTTCTATTCATTGTAAAGGGAAATGTAATCCAGGTGGCAGGCCGGTTTAAAATGAGTGTCTGTGTGTGTTTGAGGGAGGTGTTTCCTCTCCCCGGTGCATCAGATTTTCCTGACCAGACACTCGTCGGACACTCATTCAGCGAACAACTCTGAAATATTTACCAGAGGACACACACAGGTGTTGGGTGTTAGTTAAGTAATTAAAGAGGCGGAGGTGTTGCCCTGGGTTACATCAAGGCAGCTCGGAGTAAAAAGCATGAGATGTGTTGTATATGGTTACTGTACAGAAATGACACTGCTGGCAGGCTAAGAGAGTCCCTCCTGCTTGAAAGTATATTTACTGTAATAATACTCTGAACTAATGCTTTAATGCATAAAATGTATTCTATGACAAATATGAATTGTTGGGTTTAAGCATATGTATGCATTTCCCAAATGCATACATATGCATGAATTCTTAAATGCAAAAAATACTTTTTTGAAATGCCCCTTTGACATTGCAAAAAAGTTTTTTGTTTCTCAGCCAGTATGTTTTTCAGTATGACGTTCTCAAGCCTGTTAAAAAGACATAGAGGGGCTGTCCATCGATCTATCTACCATCATCTATATTATTTTTTAATATATGTATTTTTTAACAAAAAGGTTTTTGTGCATGTTGTGCATTTTCTATAGTTTCTCATTCTGATTCTATAGTTTCTCTTTCACTTTTTTGAGACAAAGCGAAACCCCAGTTTCAGCTAGCTGAACTGTTAGAATCCGGCCTACTATTTCTCACACTTTTGCGTACAAGCCACAATTCAGATAAATCCATGTGTAAGCTATGTATACACATATGTGTGAGTGTGTGCATGTGTGGTGTCTGGGCATTTTGCCCCATCAACAGATGCTCCACACAGCACACGAGAAAACGTTTGAGAAAAGCACAAATTTGAACAAAGTAGCACATTAACATGAACAACATTGCCATGGTAAATGAACCAGTGGTTACTTTGGGCCAAAAAATAAAAGTGAAAGTGAAGTAAAGTGACAAGAGCAGTGTCTGCAAAGAAAGGGGGTCTCTCTAATTATTTATTATAACTCTTTATAATCTGCATGTATAACTATAAATGGAGTTTATATAAGCGATTGTCTATAGTTGGGTGGATCATTGACTTAGGACATCCTGGTGAGGGAGAAATGCTATATGCAGTCTGCGGTGATCAGTCTTGTTTTCTCTACGTGGGATGTAAAGGCACAATAACAGTAGTAGGAGTTCAACAGGTCAGTGGTTCCTAAAGTGGTATTCATGGGCCCCGCAGGCAGTGCACAATTTAGTTTCAGCTGAACTAAAAACACATAGGGATAGAGCAAAAATGTGCACCATCCCTGAGGTTGAAAAAAAGTAAAGAGGCCTTCTTCAACGGGTTCTCTCCTATAGGCTACACAGAAGGTGTAACTGTGAAAGCAATGTGTTTCACATGCCTTCGTTTCATCACCTGCAGTTGAGGAGTCGCTGCATATAAGGGCTGCAGTGCTCCATAACTGAATGTGTTACAACATTGTGTCCATTTTACTGATGCTTTTGTATATTAGGCCAAACACAGAGACAGTCTACTTGGAGTAACTTGCTGCAAAGGCTGTAAGAACAATAAGAACACTCAGCCACCATCTCAGCAATGTCCCTAGGTGGTTATTTCCAGTTATAAAGTTATAAACCAGTTATTCTATATGGTGATGTTTCAAAACCATGTTTTTTTCTGAGGGGACTTTTTCCCATTACCAACAAGATGATTGCCTTTTTTACTGAATGGTAGTAACGGCAGCTACACTCATCAGTACAGAAACCTGTAAGCACAAGAAATAGTAAGGTTTATACAACTTTTTTGTCATGTTTTTTTTTTTGGTGAAGTACGTGGAGTGCAGCACGATGGCACAGGCTAATAGTCAGTGATTTAGGAAATGAGTTTTTTATGAGGTGGGAGCGGTGAGACGTTTGGCTTTATGTCGGTAAACTGAGCATGATCATTCATGTGTGTGATTTGATGTGGTTGCAGGTGATGCTCTTGATGTGTGTTTGTCTGCTGGGTCTTGTCGATGGGTGGATGCTTGTGGACGCCAGAGAGGAGACCCGCCCCACCACAATGAGGGCAGAGGCTAAAAGGTCTCAAAATCAACAGCACCAGCCTCAGTTTCAGAGCAAAACCGCCTGGGCCGACCTGTATGGTATGTTTCAAATCTGAGATCACACCCAAAAGGTGTTGCAATGTATGGGTAAAAATCATACTATATGCACCAGTTTCCCAGACATGGGTTAAGCCTAGTTTAGACAACATTGAAGTACCAGGCAGCACAGTAACATATTTTCAGGCTTAATCTGGGTCTGAGAAACTGGCTGTGTGTGTCCAAAGGTTTGTAGACACCAGTTTATTCCATGTTTCTTCTGAAATCCATCCATCCATTATTTGAACTGCTAATCCTTAACCAATGTCCTGGGGGGTGCTGGAGCCTATCCTAATGGTCAGTGGACAGGGTGGCCAATCACAGGGGAGACCACACATTCACACAGACACACACATCCACACCTAGGGGCAATTTAGCATCTCCGGTTCACCTAACATTCATGGCTTTGGATTGTGGGAGGAAACCAGCGTACCCAATAGAAACCCATGCAGATACAGAGAAAACATGCAAACTGCACACAAAAAGGCTTCCCTGGCCATGCATTTGGACCCCGGACCTGCATTAACAACTGTCCTTTCTTGGAAGGCTTTATGCCACATAAAGGAACATTGCTGTGAGAATTTGATTGCTGTCAGCCACAAGAGTATTAGTGAGGTCAAGTACTGATGTTGGATGATTAGTTCTCGAACATAAACAAGAGAGAATGACTTTCCAGTCGTCCACAGCCCAGTGTTATAGGCTTTACACCGATGCTTGGCTTTAGGTGTGGTGACTTTAGAGCATCCCATTCTTTTGACAATTCTTTTCTACAGGGAATAAACAAGCTGGGTGTGTGCAACCGAGGATCTGTATTTAATGGGTGCACATTAAAGTAGATGAATTTCACAAATTAGGGGGAGTTTGTGGATACCTTTGGACATAATAATATATCCAGATCTGCGCATGATAATCATATACATGCTTACAGGAATTATTTGACAGAACAAATATGTATTTTCCCATTGTCCCAAATCTAGTCAATCAGCCAAGACATGTTTGGTGCCTGAAGGTTTGTTCTTTACCTTTGCAGTAGACCTACAAAGGCTATCATCATACACCTTAAAGTACAGACTTCAAGATGCCTGCTACTAGCATGGCACTTTAGAGGAATCCTCTGGTTTATTTCAACCTTAACCCCTTAACTCAAAACAGACATATGATAGATAGAAGCTTTTAATAAAAGCTCCTTATATAAGTGTTTTGAGTCAACAGATTTTCTGTTCTTTCTCTATTCTCTGCACTCCTGCTTCAGACTCTCTGCTCTCTCTCTCTGACTGTCTCTGTTTTTTATTCTGCTTGTCATGCTGCCTGGGCATTACCTCTGTGATCCTCTGCGGGGGGTGAACTAAATGGTCCAGCTGTGTAGAAGATGCACATTAAGGGGCAACACTATATCCTTCTGTTTGTATTCATATTCCTCAAGTTCATATTCAGTTTAAGTGACTTAATATGGTTATGCTCTCACAGAAGAGCAAGTCTAGATCGTCCTTGGTAACTGAGCCCATGTCCTGGCCTGTATGTGCGTTATCTTTTTAAGGCATCTCTCCCTCGGACGCTGTTGACATTTTCATTTGGATGCCGCTATGTTCCATCCTCTTACCCAATATGTTGAACATGATCAGATTATGATAAGAAGCTGTAAATACGATGTTGTTTTCCTTTCTGAACAGATCCAGATGTTTGCAAATATCCACAGAAAAAATCTTCATTCTTCCTTTAAATCAGTGTTAATTACTTTTACGCATGTGGTCAGTATTTATGGCAGTGGGACACTTCTTGTGGGGTATTCCCTTTTAAGGACAGCGGTGCGTACTGTACATAATATAACTGTGGAGAATTAAATGTCATATAAAAAAAAAAAACTCGAGCAACATCTGGTTTCCATTTCTTCAGGATCTGATTGTAAATAGACGGAGTGAAAATGTTCAGCAAGCCTAGATAAAATTACTCAAGCATCTTGGTAGCAGGTTTTGACACAGCAAATTGCTCTCTGGGTCGGGTTTGGAAAGCTAATTACCTGACTCGTCGCCTTAGGGGGAATCCTGATTCATATTTTTATTTTGTCCTCAATGCTGAGTTCTAACAACTGTCATTACGTGCTGACAGCGTGACACAGCTTGTCCTCAAAGCGAGGAGATTCTCAGTACTGACAAAGAAAGTGAATTGCTGAGTGCTGTATTGGTTTATCCGTCTTTCGTAACAGTCTGTTACAGTCAGTTATGTTGCATCGTGGGAGGCATTCTCAATGAAAGAGCACTGTACCATTGATAAGCTTTGGAATTTCACACTGATTTGCACTCAGGCGAGAGATATTGCTGCCCTATCAGCTGTTGAAGTGTTAACTAAGAGCAGATGTTTCTAAATGCCACAGTTGTGTCATACACCAGGGCCTGACATGGTAGTTCTTAATCTTAATATCAAAAAAATTAGACTGCCTGTGAAATATATGGGCACACCTTGCCTTTCCAAATGATTTACTATGATTTTTTACTATTATTGTCATTTTTCCCTTTTATTTTTCACTCCTCGACAGTAGGACTTTGGCGAGTTGTTCCTTAAGGTTTGCAGGTTTTCAATGGAAAAGTATTCAGATTTGTTAAACTACAGCAAACAGGCAAAGATAATAGTATCATAGAGTGAAAACATTTCCTCAAACCATTGATAGGCAGTGTATGTCCATGGATAAAGATGTGTTAATCAGTCTACAGCAACATAGTTTAAGGTTGTGACACTTGCCACTTGTTTCTGTACCATTTTTAACATGCCTTGTCGGTCTGGCCTTGCCATGTCCCCTCAGGGGAATCCCTGACACCATCCTGAGGTCTTGTTCTATTTCCTTGTTTGCGCCAGTGAAGTTTGTTTGATGGAGCTCTCAGAGGGTCCAAGCGAACATAAGTGGGGCCTTAGTCAACAGTTACTTAGTCTAATTCACCTTAGTCTAATTCACCTTTTCTCCCTGCAGATCCATCCTTGGTGGAGGAAGGTGAGGAGTACAAGAGTAGGTGGCAGCGTTCTCCGGCAGGCGCGGCTGCTTCTGGGAAAAATCGGAAGGGCCGCAAGAACCGGAAGCGGCACCGCGAAAACGGGGACTGTCGTCTGGAGAAAAAGCAGCTACGGGTCCGAGACCTGGGGTTGGGTTATGAATCAGACGAGATTGTGGTGTTCAAATACTGTGTGGGAACATGTGAGAAATCCCGCAAAAACTACGACATGGCCCTCAAATACCTAATGGACACCGGCGGCATCTCAGAACCCAAGATCAGCACTCAGCCCTGCTGCCGGCCTACACGCTTCGAGACCGTCTCCTTTATGGATGCTCGGACCATCTGGCAGACCATCAGATGGCTCTCTGCAGCCAACTGCAGCTGTGTGGGATGAGGGGCAGAGGAAGCAGCTGGATAAATGAATCAAAAGCTCCTGGCCGGAGGGAGAGTGCAGTACGACTCCCGTCTCTTCTGTGGGACCTCAGCTTGATAGCTGATGCGAGAGTTAGCCAGGACTGCACAGTGAAACACCAAGAGGGTTGTGGATGCAGCAGACCCCCAGCCATGACTGTGGAGTACCAGGGAGATTAGTACAAGGAGGTCTTTTCAGCTCCAGCTATGGTGCCGCCCTGCTGGAGAAGGGTTCACTACAATGATCAGTGAAAGTGTAGAATTTTGCTGATAAGCTTTGAAATTCCACACCAAAAGACATGCAACTAGCTGTGGAAGTGGGAACTTCAGATGTCTGTAAATCCAACTGTTGCTTTGTACGACTGTGCTTAGTGACGATATAGCTCGTGCTCTTAAAGGAAAAGTTGGGTGACAAATCAAACTTACACAATTTTTCACTCATCCTAAATGTGGTCCACCAGGCGTCAGAAGTTTCCTCAGTTACTACTACTGCACTGGAGCAACGAGGCACATATCGCTAACAAGTAATAAAGGCTTAAAATCACTATGTAGCACCATGTCTAAATCATCGCAAACTCACTTCAAACTCGCTTCAAAGTTACGGAATCCCAGATAGACTTGCTTATGTATTTTCTGACACTGTATGAAAGGTTTGAGCTGTTTACTAATAATATTGGGAATCTATTGGATTGTAATCAACTTGGACAATTTAATGGCAGAATTCGCAACATTCACACCTTAAAAATGCGCAAAAGGAAATTTAATATTTAATCTATATCAAAGATCCATCCTGATCGTGTCTGGCTTCAGAGCATTCTTGACATGCTTGATGATGTATTATAGACAATCTCACAGGCCTACTGCGTGTTATCTATAAAGGGTAAAAGTGCTCAACATGCTTCAGTACTTTGAAACAAAATTATATCTATTATAAAGCCTGTAGCTACTTTTATCTATTTTTAGATAACATTAATTATAAAATAGTTGCATTAGCCATGTTACTCTATTGCAAAACTATAGAAGCAAACGTTAGACACCAAACATGTCTTGGCTGATTGACTGCAGTGCTCTGGGACTAGAGACGAAACTTAACAGGATGTGAAACTGTGAATAGTTTAAAAAGGAACAGACTCGAGTGACAGACAACTGAAGCTTTGGTGAGGGGAGACGGGTGTGATAGGGGGAGTCATAGCTAGTGGGTGGAATTGGGCATGACTAAATTGTGGACAAAATCGGGAACAATCACAAGCTAAAAAAATAGAGGGCTAGAGTAAGTGATAAATTTAGGTGAGGGGTTGAGATTAAAATTAGGGTTCAGATTGAGCGTTAGGTTTCCATGCCTTAAACCATAAACTGCAGTATCACAAAGGCTTTGCATAATATAATTATTAAAATGGGTGAAAGTACAGAAAATGGGTGAAAGTACAGAATAAATAGGAAGGCACCCATTACTACACACCATACTGTATGCCCATGTTTACAGATGGCTCATACCGTGCCAGAAACCAGAAAAACAAGACTATTACAGATTATTCAACTAGACAAAGCTTGAGGCGAGTGTGTGATGATTCAAGAATGCAGTTTGCACAATGCTAATTGTATGGACATAAAAATTCTGTTCATCGCTCCAGTGCAAAATATCACACACCAGACTACATATCCTCCATTTGAGGTCAGAGGAATTGTTTTGTTTTTGGGGATTTTTTTTTAAAGCCAGACTATTGGTCAGTTCTGTTTTTTGTGCTTTGATGGAATAAAGCACCATTAGGCATGCTTTTTTCTTCACCTTACCTCATTGGCTTCTCTGCATTGTTTGTGTTTAATCTTAAACTGTTACTGCTCAAAACTTACCCAGATTGTTTTGAGACCATGTAGGATTTTACGATGATATGTGTTGTGTTCTTATATTACACTCTTAGAAGGAACGGTTACTACATGGTTCTTGACATACAGTTACAGGTTCTAGGAATAACCTTTAATCGGCATAGAACCTTTCCATGCTGTGGAGGTTCTGTGAACTTTAAATAGGTTCTTCACACTAGCACATCTCACTTGCAAATTAAGACATTTTTTTTAGAATCTTACAAAAAAACCATAGTGGCACCTTCATTTTAAAGAGTGTAAGGTGTAAGTATTTTAACCTCCAGGTTCAGGTGAACTGTTTACTGGGCATTACAGAAGAATCCGAGACAGCAGTCTAAATGTTGCTGCAAGAGGGCATCCTCTGTGTGGTCAAGAGTCATTACATGGCTCTTCTAGGTTTCATGTCTATAAGCGAGTCTTCACTGGATGACCTGCCTGCTGGTCGTATAACTCCGGCACAGGTATTAGCTTAAGCATTGGATAATTAATTGAAAACACATTTCATTGATACGCTGAAGACTGTTTTTCAGTTGTCAGTCAGCTGACAGTTTCGGAGCAGGCCGCTGGCTCTGTCTGAAAACAGACATGAAATAACATGAAAGTAAAAGGCATCGATGACCTTCTGTAGCTCAACAGAAGCTCAGTGTTGACAGTATTTAACACTTGCTGTTCATTACATGCTGCAACATGTTGATCAAACATGGCCAGATCAATGTCAGGCAGATTTTTCTTCTGCACCTGTATGCATCTGTAAAGGATTCAGAATAATTACAGGGACATGAAGAGAAGTTCGTGCAGCATAAAAGCAGAGTGATATGCACATTACACCAAAGCAGGATACAGGAGTAGAAACTGATGCTTAGACATTTCTATCGGATCCTGAATACTGACAAACAGGAATATGTAAAGTTTGAACCCCCCGCCCCAGTCAAAATACATGTTTGTTGATTCTTTCAGTGAAAATAAGTGCACATGCCCTTTTAACATATTGGAGTTTAGCATATTGGAAATACATAACTTTCGCACAGGGAACATTTCAGTTTTTATTTTTCATTAAAAGCCAAATTCTGCAAATAAACATACCTAGGCATTAAAATGTGTTCTCTGCAGAGGATGTGCACTTATTTTTACAATCAACAAAACGTGACATTTGAACAGGGACGGCCAAAATGCAACTGCATATAGGGATGAGCAACAAATGGAAGTAAAACCAACATGAAGCATTTGAGTCAGGTGTCAGTCAGGATCGACAGGATCATCCAGAACAGCTTCATTAACATTTTAACTAAGGAAATCAGCAAAACTTGTCATTTGAACTTTTGTGTAGCGTTTTCCCTCTCTAGTTCTACTCTGTTCATCTGGACATTGTCAAAATGAAATACATTTCTAATTTTTGGTTGTTGCTGCAAGTACAGGCTGCTGGCTGTTGTAATAAAGGGAGACGTTCGGGTCGGTTCATTTGGATCCTGTGAAAATACAAAGGAGACAAGATAGATTGGATGTTAGTTTTGTTGGACTGTTTTGTGAACCGTCCTCTTTCCAGGAGAGCAGCGTGTTCCTTTTCTGTCGGAGGGATCTGAATGATGGCAGCCTTTCCCCCCACTGGATGCTATGCATCTTCTACTTTATTTAAGGGAAAGATTGAACTATTCATAACTTATCTATTTATCAGCATTTATTATCAGATGGCTATTATTTATGAATGGACCGTGTATCTTGAATTTATTACTTTTCCTCCTGGACTGTAAACATTTAAGACATTATTACAGGTGCAGTTAAGGAAAGAAATGATGTGTTCCCGTTAGGTCATAATGTTTTAATAAGCACAAAAATGCAAACCTCTTCTTTTTATGTTCGCAACCCTCCACGCTCTCACATTCTCTATAACACAGACACACACCCACACACATACACACACGCACGCACACACACACACACACACACACACACAAAGTCCATGCACTCTACACAACTGTTTACAAATCAACAAACACACCCAAAGTCAAAAACTCTGAGATAATACTCCAAACATTTCAGTATTGCATTCGCTTACATACAGTTCATTCTGTATAGAAATGACCTCAGCTCTGCTTTCAGTAGAGAAAGGCCATTATTATTGTTATTATTATTATTTTGATGATGAATATTATTATTGTTATTATTCTGTTGTTGCATTGTACTTAATCCTTGTAAAGGCTCTCTCAGACTCTATTTTTGTACTTCACTCCTGTAAAGGAATACATTTTTTAAAGAGAGAAGCACAGTGTTGTGTGGTTTTGTGTTCCCCTGGGGGTTGGGGTTGGGAGGGCGGAGTCATACTCCTCAGATTTTATTCAGTATCTTTTAAGCCTAATGAGAAGTTATCAGGACTGAACCTCGGTCGCACTCTTAAAAATAAAGGTTCCTACATGGTACTTGGCTTGGACATAATTTTCTAGGACACATTTTAAGCCATTTTACATCGTATTTCAAGCCATTTGGACGATTTCTATTGGTCCATTCAAGCTGGTATTTTAATGCCATTTTAATGTTATTCCAAAAATGGAGATAACCCTGCCCTGGCGCAAAGAACCTTTGAAGAACCCCCTTTTAAGGGTGTGTGTCTGTACTCCAAAGAACCCTTTTTGGCTCTTTTATTCTGAAGAGTACAGGATCCGTTTAAAGGATCAGTTTTACGGGATACTTATTCATGCATCTGTGTTTCTATGGGCCAGTGCGAAAGAATGCTCAGAATTTCACTTTAAACCCAGGGCATGACAGAGGAGTTCCCACAAAGCAGCCTGTGAAGCGCGAAGCTCACCCAGCGGCCGGCACGTCTCTGTAAACTCTACACAGATGCTGTGTTGTTCTCTTATCCCCGAACACCATCAGCCTCTGCTCACCTCTGCTCCTGAATCGAATGGAGAGATAACACATTGTTTCTCCATTGGCCTGAGGAGTGCCTGAACCTGTGTGTGTGTTTGTGTGTGTGTGTGTGTGTGTGTGTATGAACAGGCGGTAAAGCAGTGCATGACTTAGTTTATACTAACTACACAGAAGGGGGGCATCAGATTATAATCTCTGATCGCTGTGGTTCGCTTGACCAAACCTGTGCCCTCTGTTGTAACAAAGTAGTGCAGGATGAAGGAGGGCAGCTGTATCTCACAGAGCAGAAATTTCATAGGACGCAGGCCACATGTTACTGTTTGTAGGTTTTTATTTTTAACAAATATGCAAAATTTGGCAAAAAAAAACAGTAAATGCTGAAGTGTGTTCTTTGTAGTGAAAGTAAGTAAGTAAGTGGCCCCTTATAGTCATACCACACAATGGGAAATTCTTCCTCTACATTTAACCCATTCACCAAGTGAAGCAGCGGGCAGCCAGTGCCCAGGGGGCAGTGTGTGGGATTCAAACCCAAAACCTTCCAATCACAGGGACAACTCCCTAACAACCAGGCTACCAGCTGTATTTGTTTTTGTTGTGGACACACTTCTTGCTGATGTGCTTCACATACCACACTTATGTACAAGCTTCACACACACACTGAATGCATGCTTTCAGAAATGATATCCATCCCTACTCACTAATGTCTTTCCTGTAGGTCTGAATGCAGACGAAATGTCAGTCACTTGACTGTTTTTTGTCACTGAAGCTCCTGATGTGCTTGCTAAAATTATGGACCTTTTATCAAAGATCTTTTTCCCTTGATCCAAAAAATGGTAAGATGAACGTTCTGTGTTTTTATACACATTTTAAAGCATGGTAGGATGTAATTACATCATACAATGTTCCTGACTGAAATCCTCTGCACACATTATATTACTCCAGTTATTTATTCAGGGTTTTCTTTTTGTCACCACACTGCATATGCGCATACTGCCTTTTGGCATCATCAGCTGTGAATATCATTTAACAGCTCCATTCAGTAAATGCAGGATCAAGCTACACTATATGGACAGAAGTATTGGGACACACCTATTAATTATTGAATTCAGACGGCCCCTTATTTCTGTGAAAGGCAATCTTAGTGCATCAGCATACCAAGACATTTTGGACAACGTCATGGTTCTAACTTTGTGGACACAGTGCAATGTGAGGTCCATAAAGACATGGTTGGATGAGTTTGGTGTGGAAGAACTTGACTGGCCCGCACAGAGCCCTGACATGGCATGAACTGGAATAAAGATTGTGAGCCAGGCCTTCTCCAACATCAGTGCCTGACCTCATAAATGCTCTACAGAATTGAATGTGCACAAATTCCTACAGAAACTACTAAATCTTGTGTAAAGCCTTCCAAGAAGAGTGAAAGCTCACATAACTGCAAAGGGGGGACCAACTCCATATTAAAGCCAATGTTTTTGAATGCAATATCATCGAAGTCCCAGTTATGGTCAGGTGTCCCAATAATTTTTGTCCATGTAGCGTATAAAACGCACAATCAAGAATAAGGTTACACCACCATCTGCAGGACAAATAGTAAAATACAATTGATGCATTAATTTAGGCCATTTCTACGTCTGTGAATTCACATTTATATCACGGATATTCTTATTAACAGATTTATTTGTACATACTTATATATTTATTATAAATTTAGCTGATCCATATGACTGACAGCTGCAGCACTGAAATCCTGCACTGAGATCTAAACTCTATAAATCTAAGGGTCAGGTTTTCAGAAAGTACAATAAAAAAAACCCTGAAAATATTTCTCTTGTACAGTATCATGGGCGCTGCACATTAATATTATAACCCGTGATGATCATGTTTATTATTTAAGAAATATACATGCATATGTATAAAATCAGGTGCTGAATTAAAATCCTGCACTGACATCTTAACTACTATAACTTTAAAAAATCACATTTTCAGAAGGTAGCTTACAGTAGCTTAAAAATATAAATATAAAAAATCGAAACTACATGATTTCTATTGTCCTATTTGATACACATTAATATCATAACCCGTCATCATATTTCTTGTTTAAGTAAAAAAAAAACCTAAACTAAAAACAAACAAACAAACAAACAAACAAACAAACAAACAAAAAACAACAAACCAAAACAAAACAAAACAGTTCTCTCATTTCAGCTACGCGTTTTGAGTCTTTTCGAGACCCGTAGTCGCGCGGGCTGTTCAATAATAAACTCTAGTTGGAACTGCCGAAGGGCATTTACAGCTAAAGTTAAATAAAATATGAAATACAAAAAGTTTTTCATCTTTACAGCTAGTCTGTTCAACATGAAGGTGATTTAAACTGGTGGGTGTAACAGCTGTGGTCAACATTTACCGTCTCAGTGAATGAGTTAATCAAGGTGAAGTAGCAGCATTAGCAAAACAATCCAGAGCTGAAAACACAAACAGTGAAGAGGGTCGAGACTGAACTCTTACAGGAACCATGGTAAGAAACAGTCTCCATTTACTACTAGGAACAGTGTGGCAGCTTTTACTTTTATGCAGATTTCTGAATGAATAGCACATTCTCTCTAATAAGTCTTAGGATTTTCGTGCAACAACATTTCAGAGATGTTGATATTTTGACGTTTCAATATATTTACTTTATTCTGTTGCTCTTAATTTATTACGACTAAGATGAAAATCACATCACAGTTTTTAAAACAATTTATGCAACAGTACTTACTGTTTAATCAACTGTATGTAGAAAAGCTACTTTACTGCTGTGCCAATAAACCATGCTTTATTTGGTTTAGAGGAGAAGCCTTGCACCGAGCCAGCTTGCCAAAAGAAAACAAAGAGAGGATTCATCTGAGGATGAGGACTGGGATCCTGATACTGTACGTAACTGATGAGTAGCTGCTCTGTGACTTTGCAGCTTGTTAAGTATTGGTTGAGTTTTAACTCTAGTAGTAAAATTAATAGAGCATATAAGGATATAATGTGTTCTTGTAATGTGTTTCTTGTGTAAAAATGTGATACTTTATTATGTTATCTTTGTATTGTTCTGAGATGTAATTCACAGTCATGAACAAACTAAACTTGTTCATACAGACAGTCAAAAGGAAGAGAGGGGACAAAGACTGCCGAGAAAGTTACATGTCTCCATACAGAAAACCTCTCACTCAGCTCACAAACCGCCCCCTCTGTGTTGACAGCAATGAGCATGTAAGTCGTGATATAGAAAATGTTTTAAAAGATTTAAAAATGCACATATTGGGAAAACATGATTGTTAACATTTGTTTTACAGGAGGCTTTCATCCGAAGTATCCTTTCAAGGCCATTTAAGATTCCTATCCCTAATTACACAGGTAAATTATCATTAATAACCACCATTTTCCTTCATAGTACAGATAGATGAGATATATTACAGCATACTGAACCTTTAAAGGGAGATTGTGTCATTCTGTTCTGTCGTTAAACTGTAATTACCTGCTCTGACCATTAAACACTGCATGTAGATTGGTTTAGGTAACTACTTATTATTGAGTTGGCTGATTTTGTCTTTTTTTAGTTCAAAGGCCCTTAAACAATAATGGAAAACAGAGCTTAACAGTCCATATTTTTTAACTAAGCTGCAAAAAAGTCCATTGAGGTTTTTTTTTATATCATGGTGAACATTTATGAACAGCATACATACTATTTATTTTACAGTAGTTTAGCCCCATCCATTTATGTTGAAATTACAAGAAGTGTTTCAGCTCAGACTTGTTTTCTGAATGAGGTGCAATACAGGGCAATCAGTGAGAAATAGTTCAAATAGTGTTCTTAAAGACACAATAACAAATGAAATGAACAAGGATGGTCTTGTACATAAAACTACAGAAATATAAATTTGCCTCAGGAGGAAAATAATTAAATAACAACAATCTCTCTCTCTCTCTCACTCTCTCCCTCTCCCTCTCCCTGTCTCTCCCTCTCCCTGTCTCTCTCTCTTTGTCTCTCTCTCTCTTATCCTTCTCTCTCTCTTATCCCTCTCTGTCATCCCTCTCCCTCATCCCTCTCTCTCACCCTTCTCTCTGCAGGCTCACTGGGGGTTCGGGCTCTGGGACTGAGAAGAGCTGGTGTGAGAAAGGCTCTGCATGACCCATTTGAAGATGGAGCTTTGGTTCTCTATGAACCACCTGCTATAAGCACCCATGAGCTCATCAAAGCAGACAAGTCAGTCATAGATTTTGTGTTGTCTGCTAGATTGTCTAGATTTTTAATTTTCTTACAAGAACACATTATATCCTTATATGCTCTATTAATTTTACTACTGAACATCCATTCTGCAGGGACAAGCTGCCAGTACACGTTGTTGTGGATCCTGTCCTCAGTAAAGTTCTAAGACCCCATCAAAGAGAGGTAAAAAGTTACTAGATTTAAAAGAGTGAACTTTTCAACTGTTCAAATTCATGCAGTGACTGGAGCTGCATCAAGAAGAAGAACCAAACCTATGTTCTGCTAACCAGCTCAAAAGCTACCATATTTTTAATTTTCTTATATTTATTAATGTTTAATTTATGTTCTTTCTAATGTTATGTAGTATTTTTACAAGAAAAAGCACATTCCCTGCTTTATCATCTGGCCCATTATAAGACTGCTAAGACTTAATGTCTAGTCCTAATCACCCAAAAGCTTAAACAAAACTACCGTATCGTGCACTGTCCCTCTCACTTTGCTCTATCACAGTATCATCCTCATTTAAAGCACCATCTCTGTATTAGGTAGTCACTAGATTTGGGAGACTTTCGACTGTCCTTTCTGTGCTTGTTTAATTATGCCCTCCTACTGTATGTTGTTCTGCAGGGTGTGAAGTTTCTCTGGGACTGTGTGACAGGGCGGAAAATACCAGGCTCGTATGGCTGCATCATGGCAGATGAGATGGGGCTGGGGAAGACGTTGCAGTGCATTACCTTAATGTGGACCCTGCTCAGACAGAGCCCTGATGTCAAGCCTGAAATTGACAAAGCCATTGTTGTGTCACCCTCTAGCCTGGTCAGAAACTGGTACAATGAAGTGGCAAAGTGGCTGGGTGGACGTGTGCAACCTGTGGCCATTGATGGGGGCTCCAAGGAGGAAATAGACCGAAAACTTGGTATATAAAACTAGCTTTCCATCTCACATATTCATTCTCTATTATACCATGGGACAGCTGGTGGTAAGGGAGTTGCCCCTGCAATTAGAAGGTTGTGGGTTTGAATCCCAGGCCCACCAGCAGCACCACTGATAGTTGGTGGGTATCCAATACTTGTTAGCTACATTAGCCTTGTAGTTCCAATGTAAAACTCAAAAAGCAAATGTCAAACACCAAATGTGTTGGTGAATTGGCTTTTGAGGTAAGGGGGAAAACTGTAAATGTATCTTTTTTGGCTGAACTATTGACAAGACTACTTATTCTTGGCTTTCAGTGAACTTTGTTTCCCAGTATGGCGTGAGGGTTCCGACTCCAATCCTGATCATTTCATATGAAACATTCCGCCTCCATGCTGCAGTCCTTCACAAAGGCTCAGTTGGAATGGTCATTTGTGATGAGGTAAAAAAGTAGTAGTAAAGAAGCTGATGCAGCGGTTTTAGGATGAGCTATGATTATGAATATTTCCCTCCTTGTTTAATGCAGGGTCACAGATTGAAAAACTCGGATAATCAGACATACCACGCTCTGAATGCGATGAATGCTCAGCGGAGAGTCCTCATTTCCGGCACTCCAATTCAGAATGATCTACTGGAGTACTTCAGCCTGGTGCACTTTGTCAATTCTGGCATCCTTGGTATGTAGTTTAACCGATAAGATTTGTTAAGGGTGTATAACTTATTGATGTAGCAAAATATAGGAGTTAAGAATGTAAATTAATTGATTCATTACTTCAGGAAGCTTAGCAATAATAATTTTTTAATTTGATCTGACTTTTGCTTGATACAATCTAGAATTCTAGACTGTATCAGGCATGACTGGAATTTTACAAAGAAAATAGTGCAGCAAAGAACTTCTTTTGCATCTTTACGTTAGAAAGTAGCCCAATAATGTTTCTTTTTTTTCTTTTATTTTGGCCAAAACTTAATGTATACTGAGTAGAAAATCACTATAATTGCATTATTAGTATATATATATATATATATATATATATTAACATTCTAAAACTGATAGACATTAAAACATTAAATAAATTTTTCGTGCATTTGCTGAAGTCAAATATGAAAATTTTTCTTGTTTGATTTCATCTTTAAACACCACAGAGTCCTCAAATTATTAGAATATAAATGACATTAATTTAAAGATGTCTTTGTCTTCACTCATATTTGTTCAGCTTTTACTTTCATTTCTCCTGTTCTCAGGCACAGCTCAGGAGTTTAAGAAGCGCTTTGAGATTCCAATCCTGAAAGGCCGTGATGCACACGCTAGTGACAAAGACCGAGCTGCTGGAGAGGAGAAACTAAAAGAACTCATCAGCATTGTCAACAGGTGAACTTCAAGAAGAGTGTGTCAGAGATTTTTTTCCCAACGTTATGTTTTATTCTAAACCTTATCTGTCTCTACAGGTGCTTGATCCGAAGGACCTCTGACATTCTTTCTAAGTATCTTCCTGTGAAGATTGAACAAGTAATTTGCTGCAGGTAAGGGGTTTACTTGAATCCAGTGATTAAGGAACTCATGACTAGCTATTTGCATCCTCAGAATTGAAAAGATGAGTCTAAATTTCAAGTATATCTATTAATTTAAGATTAAAAGATTTTTAATTCAGGGATTATTCTAGATTCCTACAGTACCATGTTTGCAAATTAGATATGTGAGTGGGAACCTTTTTAAATGGAGCCTTTACATACAGGTGAAACGCGAAAAATTAGAATATTGTGCAAAAGTTCATTTATTTCAGTAAAGTAATACATGATATAGACTCATTACATGCAAAGCGAGATATTTCTAGCCTTTATTTGTTATAATTTTGATGATTATGGCTTACAGCTTATGAAAACCCCAAATTCAAAATCTCAGAAAATTAGAATATTACATGAAATCAATAAAAAAAAGGATCTTAAATAGAGAAGTGTCAGACCTCTGAAAAGTATAATCATGCATATGTACTCAGTTCTTGGTTTGGGCCCTTTTGCATGAATTACTGCCTCAGTGAGGCATGGCATGGATGCTATCAGCCTGTGGCACTGCTGAGGTGTAATGGAAGACCCGGATGCTTCAATAGTGGCCTTCAGCTCTTCTGCATTGTTCGGTCTCATGTCTCTCATCTTTCTCTTGGCAATGCCCCATAGATTCTCTATGGGGTTCAGGTCAGGCGAACTGGCAGGCCAATCAAGCACAGTAATCCTGTGGTCATTGAAACAGGTTTTGGTACTTTTGGCAGTGTGGGCAGGTGCCAAGTCCTGCTGGAAAATGAACTCATCATCTCCATAAAGCTTGTCTGTGGAAGGCAGCATGAAGTGCTCTAAAATGTCCTGGTAGACGGCTGCGTTGACTCTGGACTTAATAAAGCACAGTGGACCAACACCAGCAGATGATATGGCTCCCCAAATCAACACAGACTGTGGAAACTTCACACTGGATTTCAAGCATCTTGGATTGTGTGCCTCTCCATTCTTCCTCCAGACTCTGGGACCTTGGTTTCTAAATGAGATGCAAAATTTGCTCTCATCAGATAAGAGGACTTTGGACCACTGAGCAACAGACTAGTTCTTTTTTTTTACTTTAGCCCTGGTAAGACACTTCTGACGTTATATAGATGTTATAATAGATGTTTGTTGTTCAGGAGTGGCTTGACAATAGGAATACGACATTTGAAGCCCACGTCCTGTGTGGTGGCTCAGTCCACTCCTTGTGAAGATCCTCCACACTTTTGAATGGCTATTTCCTGACAATCCCCTCTAGGCTGGGGTCATCCCTGCTGCTTGTGCACTTTTTCTTCCATACTTTTCTATTCCACTTCACTTCCTATTAATGTGCTTGGATACAGTACTTTGAGAACATCCAGTTTCTTTTGCAATTACCTTTTGAGGCTTTCCCTCCTTGTGGAGGGTGTCAGTGATGGTTTTCTGCACAACTGTCAGGTCAGCAGTGTTCCCCATGATTGTGAATTCTTCTGAACCAGACTGAGAGACCATTTAAAGGCTCAGGAACACCTTTGCAGGTGTTTTGGATTAATTAGCTCATTAGAATATGACACTTTGAGCCTACAATATTGAACCTTTTCACAATATTCGAATTTTCTGAGATTTTGAATTTGGGGTTTTCATAAGCTGCAAGCCATGATCATCAAAATTATAACAAATAAAGGCTAGAAATGTCACGCTTTGCATGTAATGAGTCTATATCATATATTAGTTTCACCTTTTTTCAACTGAAATAAATGAACTTTTTGCTAATTTTTCGAGTTTCACCTGTAATGTTCTTATTTATTTGAACTTAGTAACTTAGAAATATGGAAACAATTTATTCTATGGGGCCAATGATATCATAGTATAAAAGAAAAAAGGTTTGTAAGATTGTATATTTCCCATTTTACCCACTCCTATATAAACTATTATTTAGATAATCAACTAGAAGTACTGTTATGGTCTCTTTTTTTTTGCATAACAGTAAAATCATTTAAAGCGTAATTACATACAACCTAAAGCCTATCTTTTCTTTGAAAACTGGAATATATTGTAACAATATTTTATTATTGCTTTTGAAACTTACAAACCATCTGGAAAAATGGGTTATGGAATGTCTTGTTTCACCTGTTTAGACCAGAACTCTTTATTAGCCTGTCTGTGGTGTTCTGTGTGGTTAATGGCTAAACCAGCAAAGTTGAATCCTCACAAGGAAAAAACACACTGACTTGTTTTCCATAGTCAACTTATTGCTACAGCTCTAATCTGTGTTTTCTCTGTGCTGTGCAGGCTGACTCCTCTGCAGAAGGAGCTTTATAAACTTTTCCTGACGCAGGCCAAACCTGTGGAGAGTCTCCAGCAAGGCAGGATCAGCGTGTCCTCTCTGTCCTCCATCACCTCACTCAAAAAACTCTGCAACCGTGAGTGTTAAATCCCCTGGTTTTGCCAAAGTCATCCTCCTGTACTCATTTGTGCTGGTATTTATTAGCCCTCTGCATTTATCATACCTCTGCATTTAATCTCAGTAATACCTGCTATGAAACCCAATCTTGTGACTCATGGTTACTGCTATGGATGCTTTTTTTTTAATATACATTTTCACAGTTGTTTGTATCTTTGTGTAAATTCCAACACCAACCTAACCGAACCTCACTCTGCTCACCATTTGCACCCCTTAGAAAGAGAAAGACATTGGTGAATAAGGCAGAAATAGAAAAAAAATCTATTTCAATAAGTGCAATGATCAAAATAGCCACTGGAAAGGATAGAGAAAAGTGAAAGGTTTCTCAGTTCATCTGTCAACTTTATGTAACCATTTCCCAACGTCTGTTACATTTCAACCGTCTGTTTGTTATTGTACCTTTCTGGTTTCTGATATTTTTTTAAATGCCCAGGACTAAACTGTTATATTTTGTGTAGGCATGTGTATGTAAATGTATTGATTTACATCAGTGTGTTTAGAAGTTTTAAGGCTTAGTTTTCATGTAGGATGAATGTTTCAAAGTGTTGAAATTTATGAGTGTTTTTATCGTAAAAAATGTAAAATGATGAAAACGTACTTGGATTGTTAAAGCATTATTTTTCAGAAAGCATGAAGAAAGGGGTGCTAGTAAAAATAATTCAGCATATGCTCTTCTAACATGAATGCAGTATTTTTTGTAATATGCCAAGTTAAAGGAGTGTATACAACATTGGCATTTTAGACTTTCTTAGAGATGTTTCAGCTTCAAAAAATGATCTGTGTGCACGTGTGCGTGTGTTTGTTCCTCAACTCTGTCCAGACCCTTCGTTGATCTATGAGAAATGTGTGGAGGGGGAGGAAGGTTTTGCTGGAGCAGTGGACTTTTTCCCCCCAGGTTACTCCACTAAAGCTGTAGAGCCACAGCTGTCAGGTCAGCTATATTTCTAACTTTCTAGTGTTTGTTATGGCTGCTGGCCAAATGCTTTGTAAGATTAATTGTGTGATTTTTTTAATCTTAGGGAAAATGTTGGTGCTGGATTACATTCTTGCCATGACCAGGACTACTACCAGCGATAAGGTGGTGCTGGTCTCCAACTACACACAGACCTTGGACCTGTTTGAGAAACTGTGCCGGGCTCGGAAGTGAGACTTGCATTTAATCACATCAACTAAAAAGTTTGGAAGCAGCATTGAGTCAATAATAGTGATAATAATAATATAAAACAAACATGTTTATAGTAATTCTAACTTGCTAGTCATGTGCAGCATCATAGGCTGAAGCCATAAAACTGTATAAAAAAGGCATTTTAGATATGAATGCAGCTGTAAATGATTCTAAAAAGTGAAACCAACTGAGCATTAAGAATGATGCAATAATAAAATTGAAAAAATATGCCTCATATTCCAAAAGTGGTAATATCTGGCTAAATACATAAGTACATTATTTAATATAGATACAAATACAAAACTAAAAATACTTTAATAGCAAGCATTTCCTCTGCATGTCCTAAAACCCAGACACGATTAACCTGTTGTGCAAATTTGTGCCGATGTTTAATGGGTACCATTCTGCTGCTGAGTTTAATCACTTTAATATCTGCTTCGGAAATCTGCTTAAAAAAACACTGAGTTTATGCTGTGCCATAATTTAACTTTTTACTTTGTCTAATGTGTCAGGAATCTGTGAAGCTGATTGATTTGAATTTTTTTCTTGAATTAGGTATCTGTATGTGAGACTTGATGGGACAATGTCTATCAAGAAGAGAGCCAAGATTGTTGAAAGATTTAACAGCCCCTCTGTAAGTATCACCTCCTACCCCCAAAGCCAAACCCCTTGTACTTTTACTTGGCATCCTTCCTTTTCTATTCATTTCCCTCTTTAGAATCCAGAGTTTATCTTCATGCTGAGCAGCAAAGCTGGGGGATGTGGCCTGAATTTAATTGGAGCAAATCGACTGGTGATGTTTGACCCGGACTGGAATCCAGCCAATGATGAGCAGGCGATGGCGAGGGTGTGGCGGGACGGCCAGAGGAAAACATGCTACATCTACAGACTGCTTTCGGTGAGAAAGGTTACCAACTACTGGAAATATGTAGGGCTGCAATGCCTACTGGACGAAGTTTTTTTTTTTTTGCCACGCATAAATTATGTGGATTATGGCAAAAGGTTTTTGCACAGTTTACGCAATATAAAAGTGTTCTAATAATGTAATAATGCAACACTTTGTTTCATAATCTTTCCTAATAATACATACAATATCCACATTTTGTTGCTTTGCAGCCTGAAGTGAAGAGAAACACACACACACACACAAAAATGCTGTGTTCCAGCTGTGAAATGTCTGATAGCAACAGTTTAGAAAAAAAAAGCAAAACACAGATGGATAATGAATCACACACAAAACAAGAGAGATGGTTGTTGACTACAAGAGAACACACTGTTTGTGCAAAAATGTTTGTGTATCAGCATCAGCAGGTACATTTAAGAACAATATGACATTGTGATCAGCCTTCGTTTCCTGTATATAGAATTTCCTGTGCATAATTATAGGAAACGAAGGCCGATGCCAGTGTTGGACATTTCTGTATGAGCTTTAGTTTTGTGTGCTTGTCTTTACAGACCGGCACCATTGAGGAGAAGATCCTGCAAAGACAGGCCCATAAGAAGGCCCTGAGCAGCTGTGTGGTGGATGAGGAGCAGGATGTAGAGAGGCATTTCTCTCTGGAGGAACTGAGAGAGCTGTTCGCCCTCAATGAGGACACACTCAGTGACACACATGACAGGTATGCAAGCGCACTGTTGTAGTCTCACACTCATGGGCTGCTGTGTGCCAGTTAAGATTGGTAGCACAATTGTGGTGTTCGGCCATGCAGTGTACTGATGTTTCTTCTGTCTGGATATAAGGCAGACAGTCAAATTGGTTTACTGTCATTTCAACTATACACAGTGAACCTAAACAATGTCAGGAACATGGTGCAACACGTACACAAGTGTGGACACGCAGTATGAAGTCACATTTGCGCTGTGAAGACTGAAAACTGCCACGTATTTGCATACTACTTATGTCAACCCCTGCCTGATCTTTTCCACTGTTGGGTCTTGGGTTCCAAGTAATTTCAATTCCCATATCATGCCGTGATGCTCAGGGGAGAGCGATCACAGTGTGTTCTCTTGTAGTCAACAACCATCTCTCTTGTTTTGTTCACATTAAGAAACAGTCCACACATTTGCTTCATCTATATGGACAAATGCATGGGTTATAGTTTTCTATTGTGGTGATTTGAAATTAGTCTATGAGGAAGAAAGTCTCTTTCCCTTTTTCGTAATGATGTTTTCTCATTCTAACAAACAAATTTTTGATTACAGTCCTGGACCAAACAGATGGCCAATGAGCTGGCTTCCCTCATTTCTCATTCAACTAGTTTTCAAGCCATCAGTGCTTGTTAGGGGCATCAGTAATATAATGCCCTGACGTTAGGCTTCTGTAAATCATTTTTATTTAAAAATAAATCTTTTTATAGAATTGATAGCGAAATGGCAAGAACAATACATTAATATATCTCACAAATCACAAGATTTTGAGAAGAATTGTCCCTGTTCCTCCATTCCCCAGGTTTCGTTGCCGGCGGTGTGTAAACGGCCGTCAGGTTCGCCCCCCGGCGGAGGATTCGGACTGCACCAGTGATCTGTCCTGCTGGCAGCACTGTGTGGACAGACGTGGGCTGAAGGACCCAGTGCTGCAGGCCAGCTGGGACGCTGGCATCTCGTTTGTCTTTCACCAGCGCTCCCATGAGGACCAGCGAGGAGTTGCCTGAACAGTCTGAAATCAAAACATTCTAAAACACAGGACTCTTTTTTTTCCATTTGTAAGTGACCTTTTCTATGTAAAAAGTATCTGTTTATCCTTTGTAAAGCTTTATTTATTATGTAACTGTTAAATGCACACATTCCTAAAAAATAAAATGATCTAAAATGACTACCCATTCTAAACCGGCCGTATGTGTGTGTGAGAGTGAATGGTGTGTGCGGCTGGGGCCTGCCCAATGTTAGTCCCTGCCTTGCACCCACTGACCCTGGGATAGACTCTGGGTTACTTGTGACCCTAATGTGGATAAGCGGTTACAGAAAATGAGTGAGTGGGTGATTTATTACCTACGTCTATTTTTATAATAAATCCTTTCATATTTTAAAAGCAAACTTTCATTGGAAAATTGTCCTGTTGGGGTTACAAGTGTGTTTTAAACAAACCACTGGATTTACATTAGTATCAAGGTGCAGCTATTTTGGATCGTCCCTTTTTAAGGCATGTTCTGGTATGTGGGTAGATGGATGAATTAACTTTCATACGCAAAATTTTCTTGCTTACCATTTCTGCTTGCAAGAACATATAATAATTCACTAAACAGATGAGTCGGACCAGTTGTTGAGACAGGGAGTAGTGCTGTGGGTTACAAAGCACAGGATTAAGAAACTGCTCTAAACTACAAGAGCACTACTTTGGCAGTAAATGCGCTTCTTTATTATATACAAACTCCAACAAGTGATTCTGAAAAATAAAATCACAGTTGTAAATATTTTATTATACTGAACACAGGCTTATAGTATTTACAAAGAAGAGTAACTACATTTCCAAGAAGATTAACAGGTAAGGCCGTAAACACTTGAGATATTCCAGATACTGACTGGCTAATGATTCTTAAAGAATCAGTGGGTAAAACCAATCAACTGGGACTCTGTAGGGTTGCTAAAGTCACAGACAATGGTCCTCACATCACACTCACATGGTCTGTCATGGTGGACCGAGAGTTCCAGTCATCAGTCAGAACGTTACAGAAGGGGAGGAGCTTATTCAAGGCTTGACGTTTCACCACGGGATCACGATCAAGGGGGTTCAACTGCAGGTCCAGCGTGACCCGCTGGGGAGGACGATATGTTTCTATCCTTTGGCCAAACTCCAGGAGGTCAGCAGGTAGTATGAAGTTTGCACTGTACAAGAGGGTAAACCAAATAAGGCCAGGTTAAACAACTATCAACATGACTGAGAGAATATGATAGATATACAACACAGAGAAATGTAAGAAATACATTATATTGCATGGCTTAAAGTATATGGACAGCGTTTCTAATCAGTAGGTCAAAATGTTTCAGCCATTATAATTGATGACATATGCATAAAATAAAGCATAAAGCTATAAAAATACTGGCAGTAGAAAGAGATGTACTGAAGTGCTCAGTATCTACTCTTCAGAGGAAGAGAAGGTCAACAGCTAAAGCTGCCTGGGTTAGTTGTAAGTTTTATGAAGTGTAAATGTCTCAAAGTGACACTGAGAGGCAAAAGACCATAGAAGTACTGATTTTTTTATATCATCTGTCTTTTGTTACAACAGTCACTATCAAGTTCCAACAGCAACTTGAGCACTATTCACTGGGAGCTTCATGGATTGTTCTTTTGCCTGAATAGAAGTAAAAGGCTGCAGCATGTTACAGAATCTAATGCAAAAACTCCCCAGAAGAGTGGAAGAGCAAATCAGAGATAAAATCCATTTTAATGCCCATAGTTTTCAATTACAACATTCAGCAGGAACATATGGACGTAATATTTGATGTCCACATACTTTTGCCTGAATAACACACATGCATACTATACAGACAAAAGTATTGGGACACACCTGTTCTTGAGCTAGGCCCCTTACTTCCAGTGAAGGACAATCTTTATGCTTCAGAATACCAAGATATTTTGGACAACACTATGCTTCCAACTTTGTGGACACAGTTTGGGGAAGAACCTTTTGTTTGGTGTGGAATAACTTCAGTGGCCGGCACAGAGCCCTAACCTCAACCCCTTCCCACACCTTTGGGGTGAACTGGAATGGAGATTGTGAGCCAGGCCTTTTCATCCAACATCAGTGACTGACTTTCTAAATGCTCTACAGAATGAATGGACACAAATTCCAACAGAAACTCTCCAAAATGTTGTGGAAAGCCTTCCAAGAAGAGTGGAAGCTGTTATGGCTGCAAAGGGGAACCAACTCCATATTCAAGTCTATGCATTTGAATACACTGTCATGAAAGTCCCTATAGGCATAATGGTCAGGCGTCCCAATACTTTTGTCAATACAGTGTACACACTACATACAGAAATGCGCAAAATGAACTGCTTTATACATTATATCAAGAATATTACCTCAGGTCCAGTTTTGTTATTCTGCTGGGGGAGTCTCCTAAGAACAGATCTGCTATCTCAATGGCACTTGTAGCTGTTGGAGAAAGATGCACTTCAGTTTTTAAACCTTAAAATGATACGGGTCCATACTTCAGTCCCTTGCTGTCATTACAGAAATTGCACATTAGGGCCAACTAGAGCTGGAGGTGGTGTTAGAAATCTCACCCAGTCGGTTGAAAGACAATGAGAGGAACCGGAGAGAACACAGCCCCCTGACTGCCACCGCAAACGACACCAGAAAAGCCTTCTTCTCTTTGCATTTCTCAAGCAGTCTGCAGTCTTTCAGGGAGAGCTCTGTATAGAATGTATAAACAAGGTTGTTTTGTTCATCATGTAAGGAACAGTGTGGTGAAAAATCATCTTAGGTGTCTGAGGTTTGAGGCTTGACTGGAGCTAATGAAGGGGCATTTTACTGATCGATGGCGAGTGGCATGGTAGAAACATAGGGGTCTGAAGCGCAATGTCCCTTACAATTAGAGTCTAAACCCAAACATTGTCTGACCAAATGTCCCGTACAGCAGAGTTTGACCTCAGTGAACTGTCTCCCTCAGAGGCTGGAAATGGGCTGAAAAGCCCCTAACAGTCCCTTTAGGTGAAGATGGAACAATACCTTCCTATGCAAGTGTCCTTGAAGGGCAGATTGGATGTGCAGGTGTCTCTGAAGGCCAGACTCATTGGACCCAAAAGTATCTGTATGATAAATATTGGTGGGGCAGTTGCTGTCACATGGGACTGAATATTAATTAGAGAGAACTAATCTTGCAATTATTGATAGAAACAAAGAAAGGTGGAGTTAAACAAATAAGGTGATTAAACTTGCTATTAAAAAATGAGTGTTGAATTCTGAGGTCTATAAGAACTCTGTGCCAAGCCTGGTTGAAGAGCGAGCTCGGAGGCGGCTCCCGTGGGCCACGGCCATAAACTTTGAATAAAACAGCAACGCCGCATCTTTCTGACTCTGTTTGATTTTTGACTTAGAAAAAGTTTCAGACTTAGATTTTCGTTCCAATTCTCCAAGACATTAACAAGTCATGGAAGTTCATTAGCTGCTAATTCGTATCATCACACACTCAAACAGTATGTAATCTAAGGTGATTAACTCCCAGGTCAGAAGTTAATGTATCAGTGAACTATCCTGTGCTTTTATCTATGAAATGAAAAATGGGGGCTGACCTGGTTTTATGCATTTGACCATTTTGACTGTTATACTGTAATAACCTGTGGTGAAGACCAGTGAAACAGAAAATCACAGAGTATTCTACTATGATGAGTGAATGGTGAGCGAGTTTTGTTTCCAGACCAAGTCATATTCCCCATCTACAATTTGTACATTTGTGAGGTGGGTGGCTCACACTAGCCTTCAATGCCTACTAAACAAAAACCATGTTAAATGTGTTCAGGAAAGTCCTTGGTGGGCAGCTGGTGGTCTGGTGGTTAGGGAGTTGCCCCTGTGATTGGAACATTGTGGGTTTGAGTCCCAGGACCACCAGCGGCACCACTAAAATGGTCACACACAGCTCCCTGGCTGCCAACTGCTTCACTTGGTGAATGGGTTAAAAGCAGAGGACTCAAAATTTCCTCTGGAATCAATATAGTATGTAAAATACTATATTGGTTGTAATTTTTCCTCCTGGCTCGAAAAAAAGAACCCACCTTTGGGGTGATGTGGATTCACTTGACACTTGCTAGTTTCTGGTCGGGTTTTACACAGCAGTTTTCTCTAAAACTAGGCAAAAAAGTGGTTGGTAATAGAAGAAAAGTGATACGAAGCTGTTATGGCGAACAGCCAGCCACCCTTCATTGGCCTGAGCACGCACGGTGCCAGATGTCTGATCGTCTGCTCTGCTGCCCGGTTATTCTTACCAGTCTTTTTTACACATAGTTAGAAACAGACTCAAGGGGACACTTCTGGGGACAGCCCACTTAAAGAGGGTCTGGTTGTCCTAAAGCAATCTTTAACAGACTTGCAGTTGTGATTTCTGATCCTGTATGGCATACACTATATGGACAAAGGTGTTTGGACACACCTCTTAATTGCTGAATCTGTCGTGGAAAATTGGAACGAGAGTCTAAGTCTGAAACTCTTTCTAAGTTAAAAAATCTAAAGCAGTCGAAGACGTGCAGCTTGCTGTTTATCGAAGAATAAAAGCAGCCTCATGGTTCGGCAGAGGATCCTCTCCTCCACCCTCTCCTTTTGTCTACCATTACCTCATGCCTATGGCTCATGGACAGCTTATGTCCAGTTCACTCTGGTTCCTCAAGGACAGTCTATGAACTCATATGAACTTCTCTTCAAGGATGCATACAGTGGCGCAGAGGCACACGTGTTGTGCCTCAGACTGGGTGCTTTTTAAGAGCGTATTCTTTGGGGATTTCCAGCCCAGCTCTAAGGTCCTGATTTCAACCAATTCGAGCGTACAGAGGGCTGAGGGAGATCTGGGCCTTGTATAGTGTGTGTTTAATTCTCCATTATACAAACATTTACTTGCTTTAAAACCATGTATTTCTATCATGTCAATCACCATCAAACTGTAAATGCCCCTTCAAATTCAGGTGACCCATTAATGCAAGCTTAATGCTTTAGTATACCAAGACAACACCATACTTCCATCTTTGTGGACACAATTTGGGGAAGAACCTTTTCTATTCTAGCATGACTGTGCCCCAGTGCACAAAGCAAGATCCATAAAGTTGCTAAGGAGGCCTAACTCCATTTTAAAGTCTATGTATTTGAATGCAATGTCATGTTGGTGTAATGGTCTGGTGACTCAATACTTTTGTAAATACAGTGTTTCCTTTTGCAAAAAAAAAAAAAGTTTCACCAAACTATTCCATCAAAAGCAATATAGTCTTACCCTCTAGCATTGAATTCTCCAAAAGATGAATGATTTCTTGGTGACAATCTGCTAAATTGATCTTTTCTAATACCAGTATCTTCAAGAGGGGATTTGATCCTGGAAGAGAAAACAAAAGTTCAGGGATGAACTCTGAAGAGTATCCGTCATCTCCAGGCCTCTTCATGGCCACATTACTGCTAAGAAGCTATTTATTATATTTTAGCTGTAGCTGTAATAAGTGTCTACGAATTATCATTAAAATAGTGACTTGAATGACTCAAGCTAAAGTTAAAAAAGTTACCTGGCTCTCTCATATGTATTTTGGCATCCAGTTTGTGCCAGAACTTTTCATCTGATAACTGGAGTAAGAGTTACAGTGCCTTGCAAAAGTATTCACCCCCCTTGGCTTTTTACCGATTATGTTAATTTCAAATCTTCAATTAAATTTAAATCTTATTTTATGTGATGGATCTGCACAAAATAGTCTAAGTAGGTGAAGTGAAATGAGAAAAAAAAAATATAGATATATATAAAACAATAAAAAAAACAAACAGAAAATTGGCATGAGCATATGTACTCACCCCCTTTGCTATGAAGCCCCTGAAATGTTCTGTACATTTACCTTCAAAAGTCACATAATTAGTGAAATGATATCCATGTGCAGTCTAAGTGTCACATGATCTCTCAGTATAAACACACCTTTTCTGAAAGGCCCCAGAGGCTGCAACACCACTAAGCAAGAGGCATCACACCATGAGGACCAATGAGCTCTCCAAACAAGTCAGGGACAAAGTTATTGAGAAGTACAAGTCAGGGTTGGTTTAAAAAAAATCAAAATCTTTGATGATCCCCAGAGCACCATTAAATCCATCATCTTCAAATGGAAAGAACATGGTACGACAACAAACCTGCAAAGAGAGAAACCCGCCCACCAGAGAGGCAGCACAGAGACCAAAGGTAATCCTGAAGGAGTCGAAAAGTTGCACTGCAGAGACTAGAGTATCCATGGGACCACAATAAGCCATTCACTCCATAGAGCTGGGCTTTATGGAAGAGTGGCCAGAAAAAAAGTCATTATTTTGTGTTAAAAATAAGAAAGCATGTTTTGATTTTGCCAAAAGGCATGTGGGTGGAAGGTTGAGATGAGGCTGGTCAGATGAGACTAAAATTGAAGTTTTCGGCCACCAAGGAAAATGCTTTGTCTGGCGCAAACCCAACACATCTCATCACCCCAAGAACACCATCACCACAGTGAAACATGGTGGTGGCAGCATCATGCTGTGGGGATGTTTTTCAGCAGCAGGGACTGGGAAACTGGTCTGAGTCGAGGGAAAGATGGATGGTGCTAAATACAGGCATATTCTTGAGCAAAACCTGTCAGTCTGCCTGTGATTTGAGACTGGGAGGTTCACCTTCCAGCAGGACAATGACCCAAAGCATACTGCTAAAGCAACACTCGAGTGGTTTAAAGGGAAACATTTAAATGTGTTGGAATGGTCTCAATCCAGCTGAGAATGGGTGGTCAGAAAACCATCCAACATGAAGGAGCTGGAGCAGTTTTGCCTTAAGAAATAGGCAAAAATCCCAGTGGCAAGATGTGGCAAACTCAGAGACTTATCCAAAGCGACTTGCAGCTGTAATTGCTGCAAAAGGTGGCTCTACAAAGTAATGACTTTAGGGGGGGTGAACAGTTATGCACGCTGAAAATTTCCGTTAATTTGTCTTATTGGTTGTTTGCTTCACAATAAAAAAAATCTTCAAAGTTGTAGGCATGTTCTGTAAATAAATAAAATGGGGCAAACTCTCAATTAATCCACTTTAATTCCAGGTTTGAGGCAACAAAACATGGTACTTTTTCAAGGCACTGTACATTAATGCTTGGTTGTATTTATAAGTCTATTGATCAGTGGCAAGGCAAGCTGTCAGGACTAGTTGAAATCACAGGAATTGTATCAAGTCAATAAGTCCTGACAGCTATCCTTATTTGTGTAATGTAATGCAATTTGTAAAAAAAGTAAGTAAATTTTATTTTTAAAGCACCTTTCACTGAACAACAAGGAGCAACATAAAACAAGTAAAAACTAATGCAAAAACAAAATAGGAGCAAACAGAGCATAAATAATTTAAATAAATAAAATAAGGAAAATAAATACATATATCCAAGTTAACACTTGACGTAAAACTATAAACACAAAAATAAGGCTACCCAAATGCAAAGTGTTTTAAGTTGCTTCTTGTGCAATGCATCCTGAGCATTGTAGTGAGAGAACACTAATGAACAAAAACACTAAAATAATATAAAATTGTAAGGTCAAACTGAGGCTGAAGGATGCTGCGCTAAAGAAAACAGCATGAACGTTTTCAAAGTTTTATACATACCATTCATCTCCAGTCTATAAACAAGGTATAATAAACAAGCGGTATAAAAGTAAAAAGGCTACAGCTGTACCTGGCAATGTCTGAAGGAGCAGGTGAGCGTGACGTATTCTTCTGACGTGAAGGCTGCTGAGTTTTGGAGTCTGCTGAAGCACAGCAGGAAAGTTCTCCACTATCTGGGTTTCAGCTGAACTCAGTGAGAGCTTTTCAAGAGAGTGTTCTGCTTTTAAGACAAAAACACTGCAGATCTACATTTGGAGAACAACTACATACACATCAAAACTGCATTTATATTAAAAAATATATATTTGCAGTGGAATTATGAATCTGAAGTAAGAGCTTGGTGAAAAAGTCTATTTTACACAGTCTTTGCCCTTCCCAACCAGTAAGGTGTGGGCTTCGTGCCATAGGCAGACCCAAACCTGCATTAACACATACCACGGAAAATAGGGAAGAATTTTGCCTTTTCCCTCCAGAATCATAAACACAATGCACCTGCTGTGAAACAAATGTTTTATTTTTCAATTTTTTGGCCAGCTGTAATCTAGACATCACTGTATTTCTGGCTAATGTATCAGTTTCTTACCAACACGAGTCTTCTTGATTATTTAATGGGCATTGAACTCTTACACTGGTAAACTGCAATGTCAACTTTACCAGGATTCTGATTCTGGCTTGCTTTCATGCATAGCTCCTCACTTACTTACTCAATTTAACCGCTTAATCCTCACTAGAGTCACAGGTACTCACCCTGGGTGTGGTGCCAGCCCACTGGCCACCTTTAATTACAGTTACATGCCTTGGTTAAAAGTTCATGGGTGTAATTGGCTTACACATCTTGGCTTTCCCAGTTATATATTGGCTTCTATCCTTTCTGTAATCTCATAGTAGCTCTTGTGCAGGTAATTTTCCATGTCAGTTTACATGAATTTTGACCCCCCGCTTGAATTCACAATTAACACCTTCCTGTTTAATTACAGTTAATTACCTGGGAAGTACATATATGCGAAAGACTCATGAAGTCATCTTTGTGGTGGTGGGGGGGCTGTGTAAATTAGAATTTTTGCAGAACAGTTCCTTTAATCGAGTAAATGAAGAGTGAACGCATTCAAAGCACTACCTGTACCCTCTTTAAACTGCTCTGATGTAGTTCTGGTGTCCCGTGGCAGGTTAATGTCCAGGGAAAGGCTGTGCAGCGTCGGGCAGGCAGTCAGCAGGTTGGATAAGAGATTCTGACCCCAGACATAACCAATGCTCAGGTCCCTCAAGGAACAGGAGGGGTTCAGGAAAAGCTTTCTCAGGGCCTCAACGAAGCCGGCCACGTCGTCCTCCCAAATGGGCTCTGCACACAATATTCACTACTTTATTGATCTAATATGGCAAGCCGGAATCATTTGTACACTGCCAAAGGGTGTCCTTACACATCAAATCAAAATAAACTCTTTAATTGTTTATTTAAGACCAAATTTGACACTGAACATTGAAAAAGAATAATGCATCATTCAGTATTAGATAAAAGTTTTTGAATGGCCTTGCCTCACATACGCAACCACGTATTATTCAGGGTATGCGAGGTGTCCTGTCTGCATCCTAAAATCATAATTTAATTTGTAAAATACATTTTACACAAATGAAGACTTCTGTGTGCTCCAGCATACACTCTTGTCTCATGTTACCAGAAAAGATAAACAGGCTGTAAAACATGGGTATAGCCCAAATGTAACTACTGCTGGTGTGGGTGTTATCTCTTTTAGACACTTTTAGACTCTTTTGGACACTCACAGAAGCAAAATGAGCACACCCGTGTGGAGAATTTGCTAAACACAGCATTATGATGATCTCTGGATACCCTGTTCATCATTCCGTTTAACTGATTAATGACTTTTTGTAGCTTTAACAGTTTTTACATGGTAAATTAGACTTTTTAAAATGCAAGGAAACGTTGTCCATGGTATGGAACCCGTAAGCAAATCTGAGAGAGGCACTCAGGAAGCCTTAGATTACATTCATTTAGCTTAAATGTTTTTAATGCATGACATTAAAAGGGACGTATTATGCAAAACTCACTTTTAAAAAACAAAATCACAAAATCACTCTCACATAAAGAGATATCACCAACTTTATTCTTCACAGTTTTGGTCCTTTTCAAAACGAGTTGCTTCAGGCTCTGTCCCTTTTATGCAAATAAGCTGTTGCTGGCCACGCCCCACCCATCCCATGCTTAATCTGCACGTTTAACTTCTGGATTTTACATTAGAATCCATGTCCTTAACACCGGTGAAAGTGTTTCTTTCTTTCTTTCCTTCCATCCCTTCAATCTGTGACAGTGGTTCTAGTCTGTATGGTGACCAGCGTGAGAGATACACTAGGTGGACAAAAGTATTGGGACACTTAACACACGTGGAAAAGTCAGAAAATAGGCGGTATCCTGCCCTACATGTTCGACCCCGAGTCAGACCCAGAGCAAGACAAACACAACACTTCATGTGTGCTGGTAGACATTGCGCTTGGCTTATCCGTGCTCGTAAAACTAGCAGACGTAATGGCGGATCTGGTGTTGGGGTGCAGGGGCGCAGCGGCGCACGCCTTACCGTATACGTATACGGGAATAAAACACGCATTTTACGCCGTGATTGGTGTATTTTCACACCTATTTCTTTGTCTTAACCAATAGCAGAGGTTGTTTTATTGTATTTTGAGTGAGTTTTTGCCACTGCAGTTGTCAGGCACGGCTGAATTCAGCATACATAAAGCTGCAAAGACGTGACAACAGGCTAGTGGGTGAGGTCTCGACAGATGAGGGCGGTTCTATGCAAATTGGCCCCCTACTGACGTCACATGGGGGCCCTTCATCCAAACGGCTTGTTTTGAATGGGACTGAAACTGTAAAGAATAGAGCTGGTGATTTCTCGTTATGTGAGAGTGATTTTGTGCAAATAACTTAATGAACATGTTTTGTATAGCCCATAGACCTATTACAACTAAAGTGAATTTCGCATAATAGGTCCCCTTTAAAAAGACAGTTTGCTTTTGGACTTACCAGTTCCATACAGGTAGAGGGAGTGTAGGCCCAACCATGAGGGCAGGAGGCGAGAGACTGTAGGCAGGGAATACACCTCCAGTTCCAGTGAGTGAATCTGTCCTGTGCGGCACTGCCTATTAACACCACAGCACGATGAAAACTCGTCGCAGAACAGAAACAAACGAGGTAATTTAGGCGCAGAACAGCCCTCTTCTGCCGAAAGAACTGCAAGGGTGATCAGTATGGCAAAAATATAACATCAAAGAACTCAGACAGAATTAGCAAAATTAAGAAATTTGGAGGACAACCAGAACAAAAATAAATGTATTTGTATTTAAATAAACATTACTGCTGCAGTAAAACACTACTAATATTAACATTATACATTATTAAGAACATTAACATTAATTGTATTGTCTGACATTAACATTAACCTGTAGTGTCTGAAGCTGCTGCAGCCTGGTGCGGTCCTCTACATCTGGAGGTGATCCAATGTAGCAGAAAGCAATAAGGTGTTCTCTTCAAAACCAACTCAGTCACAGAGCCATGGTCAAGAAGACGGTGGAGAATAAATAAAACGTCTTCAGGTTCCTGCTTTAGAAGAGCGGTGGCCTCAAACAACCTAAGGCACTTCACTTTCTCCTCCAGAATGGACAGAACTGGACGAAAATCCTGCGAAGCCAATCGGCACAGACCTTGTTCTGTACTGAGGAGAGACAGCACCTGCACCTGCTGGGCTGACATGGTCAGAACCTCATATTCACTAAGGTTCATAAGTATGTTCCTCACTTGAGTCTTTCTGAACAGGACAATGTGAAACAATCTCTCCAAGCACTTCTGCTTCCAATCCTCCTCAGGCTGCATAAACTGAAACAGCAAAGTTCAATAAGTGTACAGTGTCCACTATCCTTCAGAATCACTCATCATGCTATTATTATTATTATTATTATTATCATTATTATATACACATACACACACATAGATACTGGGGGTCCTCCAGTTATGACGGATATCCGTACCTTTGACAGTGATGTAACCTGAATTTTGTCGTAAGTCGAAACACACCCTAGTTAATTACCTATCATAAGACAGTTATAAAATCTATAAACACAACTAAGAAAAAATGACAAAAATTGAGTGTAAACACAAACGGAACACTTGTGCTTAGATAAGCGCACTCCCTCATTCATACGGCGCGTTACTGTATATTCTGTGCATTCTGCATGTTCTTCCACCTCGCACCGCTAACCTAGTTCACCCATGTGAGTGTCGTAAATTCGAAACGCTGTATGTCAAGGCCCTCCTAACTCGAGGACTTCCTGTATATATTACGTTCCAAGAGCACCCACGTATAGTGAAAAACTGCACTGTTGTGACGTGGGAAAAAAATGCGTATTTTTATAGTGTAAACCCTAAAAATTCCCCCAAATATGCTCCGAAAACACTTTCATTTCATTTTAAACACAGCTTAATACACTACCCTGAAAGAAAATGTAAACCCGTATTCGTACTGTACAGTTTACACTGAACTTACGCAGTGCTAGAATGTAAATACCGATGTTACCCCTGTACAGACTGTACTGTAATTAATGCATGCACGTTTTCTTTGGTATGTGCTGTAATTTTCTTTGGTATAAGCAGTTAAATACAGTAATAAATTCATTTAATTTACAGTAATACAAATACAGGGCTTTAAGAAGAACAAAACAAGAAACACGAGAACACTCGAGACGCTCCACGGGGGAAATTTTAGACTGCCGCTGAGTCAAAGGGCAGCAGCCAATCAGCAGCAATGAGAAACAAATAGGACTGGCTACTTTCAAACCTCCCGCCTCTGAGTACAGCCGTATTTCACCAATTCAAGACACGCTTTCTTTGTGTTTCTCTCCACAGTACCAAAACATTTATAGTTATTTTCATATGGAAACGTGGCTGAATTTATGTTGATATTTATGTTACAAAATTAGTAAAGTATGTTTTTCTTACGATTTTTTCTGAGAACCAAACTAATAATTGTCCGCTGAAACCCCCGCACTGACGTGGAAACTGCAGATATCCTCCACATTTGTTTTACTTTTGTGATGTCCGAGCCTCATCTGCCACATATATAGATATAGACATTTTTTAATTTTGCAAGAAAATGTAAAAAATGTAATTTATTTATTTCTTTTTTCACACACACACACACACACACACGTGTGCCTGTGTCTGTGTGTAAAACACAAATTCCAGCAGGACTTCAGTACTACTTCAAATAAGTAAAACCCACACCTTTAATTTGCAGCGCCATGTACGATTCAGATCCCTCCATTTTGCTGCCCAAACAGACTGGAGTGAAACTCCTAAAATCACAACAGATAATTTGGTAAATGCACCAGTTATTCATTTTTATTCTTATTTTGTAGAAAGATAGAAATGCTTACGTTTAAGAACAGCAACTTTTTCAATTCTGTCCAGGTAGAACATGCTCAGATGAGGCACTAAGTCTTTGAGAAGTGAAGCTGGCAGATCTAGACGAATAATAAAAGTTTTAGAGAACATTCAAGATGTAAAATCTATCACAAGTATTATGGAGAAAAATTAAATGAATATGTAAAACCAAAATACACACAACTAAAAAACTTTTGAAATGGCATATGTACTTATATGTAAAATACACAGACACACACCAATCAGCCATTACATTAAGACGACGTGCGTAATATATTAAGGAATGGACTGCGCAAGACCTCTGAAGGGGTGCTGAGATTTCTGGCATCAAACTGTTACCAGCACACTAGTTTTTCCAGCAGTTCATTTGTTGCCCCATCTATTTACAGGTGTCACTGTAATACTGTTATAGCTGGTCAGTGTGTGTGTGTGTGTGTGTGTGTGTATTTACAGCTCTGGAAAAAAATAAGAGACCACTGCAAAAAGGATCCGTTTCTTAGGTTTTATCTTTTATAGGTGCAAGTATTGAACTGAACAGCTTTGACTTATTTTCTAGGAACTGCTGACAATATTTCTCCTGATTTGCAAATAAAACTATTGTTCTTTAAAGCCTAATTTTAAAGGAAATGGCAATACGGCAAAATGAGAGAAATGATGCAGTGTTTACAGAACTTTAATAATTTAAAGAAAGCAAATCTCTTGTTCACTCTTAAACAAAATGGCAATGATTACCTCTGATATACTTCTAGTAGTGTTTTACCATCCAACTGGACACATTGTGGGAGAATGTTGATTACAGCAGTGTTTTTTATGCTTATCCTCATTAAATAAGATGTGAGTCAGGTGATCACTAATCAGTCCCTCATAAAGCAGAATGAGGTGCTTGTGTAGGAATTTAACAGACACTGGTATGGAATGGTTGTCAAACTCATAGAGAATTGCAGTGGTCTCTTTATTTTTTCCGCAGCTGTTACATACACACACACACACACACACACACACACGTATAATATATATACATACATACATACATAAGCATACACACACACATATATATGCATGCTTTTATTTGTGAAGAACCAAATCAATGAAAACAATGAAAAATTAAACTACAAACTAATAGCTGATCAGTGTAATATATATATACACACAACTTATTGTAAAGCAAAGATTTTGAAGATTTAACAATTTTAGTACAGTGTCGAGAAACAAACCTATTGAAATTTAAAACCGTTTACAATTCCTCTGTCTATTACTGACTGTCTTTCGTGGAAACTACGGAGCATGATATATTTCAGTATATATCAACCTTCACGTGCGTTTAAGTATTTCATTATTTATCGCATACAATCGACAACAATAAAACTTGTTGCAGAATAAAGGGTGTAGTATGTAACTGGTGCTGTGAAAGTGCAAAAACAAACAAGCAAGCGAGTAAATACGTAAGGAAGAAAGTAAGTACATAAACACGAATAAGTAATTTAGTTCGTAATTAAGTATGTAAGTAAATAACTAAACCCTCGTGGAAAATTATGAATGAAATCCCAATGCAGTGGATGATCTTACCACCGACTTGTTTCTCCAGCAGCTCCATGTTCTCAGCCACTGTCTTGATGGACAGAGAAACCAGAGTGGCCGTCATGCTTTTGCCTAAGAGTCCAGGTCCTCCTGTATGTGGCACAAATGACACATTCCCTGATAAAACCCTACACTTTGTGCACATCTGACACAAACATGATACTCTCTCTCCACTACACCTCCGCCCTGCGGGAAGGTCTGTGAGCTCTCAACAACCAGAACAGGCACTGAAGATTTCAAAATAAAAGCTTTAACTTCCGCCGCTTCTGAAATACACTATGTGGAAAAAAGTATTGGGACAGACCTGTTTTTCATGGTTTGTGCTAGACCCCTTACTTCCAGTGAAAGATCTTAATGCTTCAGCAGACCAAGACATTTTGGACAACGCCACGCTTCTAACTTTGTGGACACAATTTGAGGAAAAACGTTTTCTATTACCACGAAACACAATGTACTTAAAATGTGCTTAACCCTCCCTTAATTGCCTCTGAAGATACAACAAACCTCATTTGAATAAAGTGGCCGTTAATTTGCGAAACTGACCCTTTAATGTTATCTTAAAATTAGATTTAAGGCGTGAGTGTGAAACCCCTTAATCTTAAAGTGTTAATGCAGGAGGTTCTATTATTTAGAGGACAAATTTGAGTAAGGGGAAAATTCTGTGGTTTTACTCCTTGATCAGCTTTAATCTGTGCACTTTTCCCATTAATTTTCCTTCATTTCCTGTATGGGAAATTAAGGTCAAAATTAAGGTTATTTTAAGGCAGGGGTGTCCAAACTTTTTGCAAAGAAGACCAAATTTCATAAATTGAAGATGCCCGGAAGCCAGTAGTTCCTTCTGACATTTTTTTTTTACCACAAAAGTTACATGAAAATACTCACTGTTGTAAAACAATTTTCATTGTCACAATTACCTTTATTTTTCAAATGGCAATATAACCAAATATAAGCCACATAGGCAGATGTAAACAACTCTAAAAACACAGTTCTGCCTTTGATTTATATCTGGAGAGTCAGATAACATTGAACAAACAGTATAGAATACCTTAAATTATATAACATCAACCAAATCTTATACAAGAGTTTAATAAAATAAGTGCCAACTTCTCTTTTTCTTTGCAGTCGTCATGGCAGAAATGAGTGAATGGTTTGCGGCACAGATGTAGAGCCAGATCACATTAGAATTGTGCTGCCACCGTGTGGTGAAAAGAGGAATTACATTTATAAAATTGTATTATTGATTTATTCTGACAGAGCTAGCGACCCATAAATAACACGTTATAAGACCGAATATAAGACCGAAGCTGCGGGCTGTATGAAATCTGACAGCGGGCCGTAATTGGCCCGCGGGCCGGGCTTTGGACATGCCTGTTTTAAGAGGTAAAATTAAGGCGTTTGGTTTCGTAGTGTATTCCAGCATGAGCTCGGCGTGGAAGAACTTGAACCCTGAGCTCAACCCCATCCAACACCTTTGCGACGAACTGGAACAGAGCTTGCGAACCAGACCTTCTCGCCGAACATCAGTGCCTGAACCTCATAGGTGCGCTACAAAATGAATGGGCAGAAATTCCTACAGAAACACTATTTTATGGAAAGACTTCCAAGACGAGTGGAAACTGCTATAGCTGCAAAGGAGGGTCCAACTATTAAAGTCTATGTAAAGTTGAATGCAGTGTCATTAAAGTCCCTGTTGGTGGAATGGTCAGGCGTCCCAAAACTTTATTAATAATTCAACTCATCAGTATTAAAACAAAATCTAAGTACATTTTCAAACTTCATATTAGAAATTAAATCTTCACATCATGCAAACATCACTGCACATGTGTAAACCCATGGGTTAAAGCAAAAAAATAATAATAATCATCTGACTTCCACCAGCTGTCCAAGACTTTATACTGTGAATTAAATGGCCATTCACTTTTGTCAACATAAAAAATCATATACTCATTTTTATATTAGAGATGTACACAACATTTTATTCACAATTTAATTCACAATTCATCAACATACACAGACTGGACAAGCTTTTGTCTACAGTAGGGTGGCTGAACTGAAGAAACTGTCAATCATGTCAACGTCTTTAAATAACATTGAAGCTTTGCTCGCAGGACATCCATCTAAGGTCAGTGATAAAGACTTGATGGACTTCATTTGACTGCATGAAAGACCTTGTGGGCCACCTAGAAAAAGGACAAGAGTGATAAACACTTAGTGATCATACTGTTGAGTGCTTAACTGTTGCTCAGATCAGATGCCCAACTACTTCACAAATATTCGGCAGCAAGTGATGAGAGTGAAGGACATCTAATTTAATGAACATGTGTCAAATCAAACCTGCCATCACTGTATCTTAGAAATACAAACAAAGACGAACAATTGAAAATGAGATTCAACCACAGACTTGGGCCTTGTACAAGTTTATCTGTGCTGGACCTTGGCAGTAAGGAAGGACAGTCTGGTCAGAGGAGGCTTGTCACAAAATAAATACATAAATAAAAAAAAAATTCTCTAACTAATACCAAGCCAGACACTGACTGACCTCCCCAGGACTGGGTTAAGTCGAACAAACCTCAAGCAGCAAAGGGAATAGGTTACAGCATTACAAATACGATTTTATTTGGAGCATTTCTAGGGTGGAGTAGATGATAGCAGTTTAATATTTAACTGGCAAATTAGGGCGCACACACACACACAAACTGTCTAGAACATGTAGTGCCCAGAACATCTAGTCCTTCACAAGGTTTGACTGACATCCAAAGACAGAAGAAAGAGGTCCAGTCACTGTATGCATAGTGCAGACCCTGCTCACTTTGCTCTAATAGAATGCATCCAGAGGACAAATGTTGATCATTATGCTGAGAAGGTCATGGGACTATCAATGTTTTGCAAAAGCTAGCTTCAAATTCATGATAGCTTGATTTAAACAAAAGAGGGAGGCTACTGATGCAACGCTGCGCGAACTGGGGCCTTGGTCTTATAATTGCTGTGAAAAACTGAATTTTACAAGCATAAAGAATAGGTAACCCATACATAAAACCCTGGGGTTTTATTAGCTCATAAATGAAAAAAAAATGTTTTTTTGATATATATAGAATTGAAGACAATCACACACCAATAAATAGTTCATCCACAATGAATTGGTCATTTTCAATTATTGTAATGTATTTCTAATTTAATGGACTACAGTGCAGTGCTTTGGCACAATGCCCCTCTCTCCCATCACGGCCAAACTGAGAACGGTGGCATACGTACACAGTGGTCACGTGCATGCAGGAAATCAAAAAGCTCCTCAGTGCAGTCCTCTATAGTTTCAGACCGAGAGCCCACTCTGGTTTCACAAGCCTCCAGCCTTTCCCGTGCATGGACACAGTGCTCTGTCTGTTCACATTTCTCTCTGATTGTCTCCAAGGGATCCTAAAACACACATATACATTACACAATCACATATTGTCATCATATTTCCAACATACTGGAAGATGTATCAATCTTAATCACAATATGTAAGAACGTAATCACAGTGCTAATAACGTGACAACTTCATGCAGCCCTAATACAAACCTAATCAATAGCATCTTATAACTGGATGTCCAGCCCCAGCAACAGTTTTGCATTTTTCCATCTCACTTTAGTTTTGTGCTGGACCAGCCCTGGAGCTGAGTATCCCTCTAGTATGAACTGTCTCCAGAGCAAAATTACATGTTTAACCAACATACCACCATGTCTTCCTCCTCCTCTTCTTCTTCCTCCTAAATCAAACATTTAGATACAATTAGAAACAGAATAAGATCAAGATATCAGCTTCTAAGAGTTTAAAAAGAATCATTCATATCACAAAATGTATTATAATGCCCAGCATAAGATTTATTTAACAATACACTATATGGACAGAAGTATTGGGAGTGTTTATGAGGGAAATGTGTGCCCCTTCATTCTGTGATGTCAGACACCGATGTTGCATGAGAAGGCCTTGCTCACAATCTTCATTCCAGTTCATCCCAAAGGTGTTGGATGGGGTTGAGGTTAGGGCTCTGTTTGGGAAAGTTCTTCCACAACAAACTCATCTAACCATGTCTTTATGGGCTTTACTTTGTGCACTAGGGCACAGTCATGCTGAAAAGGAAAAGGACCTTCCCCAAACTGGGTCCACATAGTTGTCCAAAATGTTTTGGTATGCTGAAATATTCAGATTAAGCCCTTCAGTGTAAGTAAGGGGCCACCTGAATTCAATAAGTAAGTGTCCCAATACTTTTGTCCTTAATGTCAACATATTATAACTTCATATTGACAAATCGATTAAAATGAACTAAATTATAGATTTGTTTGATTTCCATTTACTTCCATACTACATGAACGTATATTTAAATCTGGCACAGTGTTTAAATCAGGTACAGTTTCTTAACAGAAGAGAATGACTTTCAGGCTGAGTTTATTCCTGCCCAGGACATATACACAGTACACAACACACAATTCTTAGGTAATGGTACATTAAATGCTATAGACTACAATAAAGGCTTTTTTGTAAAGCCATGAAGGAATTTAATGCAACTGATTATAGGGTACAGCTCAAATCCAGCAAGGGCTTTAATCCTACACGAGGCCTCTTAATATGTAGAGATGCAGTAACTCATTTTAACATAAAGAGCGTTCATTCTGCTGTGTGAGAGAGAAATATTAGCCTTTACCTCGTCTGGGTCTCCGTTTAGGATCATTTTCTCCTCGAACACCATGATTTCAAATGGTTTGTCCAGCAGCAGGCCCGCAGCAGTAGAGGACAGTGTGACACCGACCGGAAGGAGAAACAGGACACAAAAAACTCAGAGACGGCAGTGCATCTCAGAAGCGACAGGGGGCGCCAGAGAGAGAGAGAGAGAGAGAGAGAGAGAGAGAGAGAGAGAGAGAAATGAATGGGTGTCACTTTCTGCGACAAAATCATACACGAGTTACATTTTTGACATTACGGATGTCTAGTAGATTATTAAACTATTCATTTTATAGCAATTTAATCATAATCGCTAATTGTACTATAAACAACACGTGTCATAAAAGTCTCCCCAGCTGGATATTTCTTAAATGAAAAATTCTCTCAAAACTGGACCACTTGAGCACAAACGCCCCTTTTTATGTGCTTCTACAGGGCGGGTTCACTTTGTCCCACCATTTTTAGGAAGCTGAATCACTTTTCACTGAATTCTGTCATCCTGACAACCATGTCTGCAGTCTCTAAGAGGAGTTAAAGTCGGGGTTTTTGCTCTTAAAAACAAACACTATGACGCAACCTGGACCAAAACCTAGAACCAGCCAGGTCCCAGGTCTTCATCTACTATTTCAGCTGATTTATGTAAACGCATGCTTTCCGCGCATGCGCAGTAACTCGAGACAGAAAATCCAACCTCTACGTACCAGCGCTGGGGAGGGAGGTACATGGTTGTGTTTGTTGGAAATAAGCCAAGAACTTGAACACACATTTCATGCATTGTGTTCTAACAGGGCTGGTCCATCTGGAAGGCACATACTTATTACCTCCCTCTTCTGGTCTTAAAGCTGGGAGGAACATTTGAAACTGTTTCATTCGTTTCGAGTTGACAGGGAGGAGAGTGTCAGGTATGGATGGTGAATGGGTTCCGGTCGTGGCTGCTCTGGTCTGTGGGACCGGAGCCACCGTGCTGCTCCTGAAGTGGCTGGGACACCAGAAGATCCAGAGGAAGATCCAACGTGTGAGGGCCAGGAGAGAATCAGAGCTCAGCCAGGCACAGAGAGCCGTGCAGGACTTCAAGGAAAAGGTAAACGCACTCATTGTGCACGTACACCTGTTCCCCAAACATCTGAACGTTTATAAAACCAAGTGTCAGTTTGTCACAGCACAGCACACAGGGTGAACAGCGTGAACATCTTTCTTTCTAGTGTTTCTCTTTTTTATATTTATGCTTTTATTGTGGTCAACCAGTTTACATCAATAATACAATCCAAGAATGGCAATTATCTCTGAACTTTGTCATGACCTTTTCAGAACCAAAAAGAAAAAAAGAAAATACACAAAAACACACGGAACAATAAAATAAAGAAACAAACCAAAAAGAAATCTTTGTATAGTGTTTCAACAAAGCTGAGACTTATTGCTGTTATGCTTAGCCTGTTTTCCTAACTAGTCGTCCAGGTTAGGTCACTCCTTTAAGATGACAAAATGAGCAATAACCTATGAGCCGCGTGTGATTTCAATTTGGGCCAGGCCCAAAGCTGTACACCACTGCATCAAACACATTGTATGCAAAAACAGTATGCTGCAATAAAAGTGCCTCCTTATAGTTGTTGCACAATCGCATTTATTGCTGTCTACCTCTGTCCTGTATTTTTGCAGCTTTAACTCTCTGTCCTTCATTTTTGCACACAACTCTCTGATGCTAGAAATACAGTATCTGTCAAAATACTAAATTCATCCAAACTTGTAGTGCAGCTGTTGTCATTTGTACTAAATGTTATCTTGTCCTGTTATTTTGTTGCTCTTGTGTTTTTTTTTTCTTTTTTTCTTGCATTTTTTTCGTCCTGCCTGCACTTGTGGTCTTGTGGTGTTCTTTTTTTGCACCATGGTCCTGGAGGCACTTTCGTTTCACTGTGTGCTGTGTGTGTATATGGATAAATGACAACAAAACCTACTTGATTGAACACAACAATGTGAAACTCTTCTGACTCCAGGGGCAACTCCCTAAAAACCATTCATTAGGATAGTATTGAAAGTGTGTTTTTTGGGATACAGCCTTGCTCTTTTCCCTGACTAAACTGCATCATGGATTTAAAGAAGAGAAAGATAGTTGTTTTGTAATTCACATATGGTTTTAGACCAGACCTGCCCTCATCTTATATTTTTAGATCTGCCCTCATCTGATATCTGCATAAAGTCCTCTAATAAGCAGGTCCCTGATTGCCTGTTGCATATCTGAAAAGGTGCAGCGTGTTCCTGAGTATAACAAGCACAATCACTTGATCCCCATCTGAGATCAGATCAGTGAGTGCTGTTGCTGAGAAAGAGCTCAAACCTGCAAACAATTCTAATTAAAAAAACATTGTGTTTACTCATGTAAGCACTGTGGGAGTGCCAGCCCTTCTGAGTGTAGAATTCCTTCCTAAACAGTGGATAGGCAACCAGTGTGGGCATGTGTGCTGTGGTGGTTACACCTCAATCATTAGAAAGATAAACCAGGTGTGTGAAATGTCTGGTGAGAACTGGATGGTTCTCTAGCTTTTACAGATTTATTTTTTTTAAAGTGCGTGGAAATACTCGCTCTGGTTCACGCAGCACTAACACAACATCTGTGTTTCTATGGCTGTAACATCATCTACACAAATTGTAGTACATTTGGTATTAGTGCAGGCAAATGCAGGTGAATATTTATAAATGATATAAAATTTAATCTCTAGATCAGCCACAGAACTAATTCTTTTTTTTTTTTTTTTAAACAGAATCCTGGACTTGACCTGAGTTCCATTGTGGCTCTTTCACTAAGCGAGCTTACTAAGAAGATCAAAGCTGGATCCCTGCAGCCTGATGCTGTGCTCCACGCATACATGGACAAGGTTCACTTTGCTTACATGACCCTTTACAGCAGTGCTCTGCATGAGCATGAGTGTGCAGTTTTTTTTACAATGCAATATCTCAATATCTGGTGGACAGAGGCCTTTTTAGCATTACTTTATATTGTCTGTTGTGTTTATATCCATTAATTTGACCTCTTTTTGCATTTTGAATCCTAGCCCACAATTATTTCCCAAGAATTATGTTAAAGACATAGCTGTTTGATAAGGCATACAAATATGAATGTTCATAATGGTAGCAATTTTATCTGACAAGGAAAAAAGGGTTATAGTGGAAAAAAAGTTCTCCACGCTTGGCCTAATGTTGCGTTGATTTCTTCAGCATGATCAACAGTCTGCAAAGGCTACTATGGGCCACTGTTCTACAGTCTGACATGTGCATAGGGTTGCATGCTTAATGGGAACGTTCAGAATTTGAGCCAATTATTTCACATGACCATGTTAGAAATGGATGAATTGGGCCCACAATCTTCATCTGGTTGTTATGGCAAGGTGGCCCTAAAAAAATCCCTGTATGGGTTTCTTAACTGAAGAGAATGCAAAAATAATAAGTAGGATAAAAAAGTACAGACATTAATATTTAGGGAAATATTTTGTCAGGGAAAGAAGGCAGAAAGGTGTGTATGTGTAAGTCTGTGGAGAAACATGCCCACCTGCATGTTCTTTCAATCCACTCTTTTGCATTGAGACCCTGATTCACCTCACGTATGTAATCTTACACAATGTTTTCTCAGCAAATCATTAACCTCAAACAATAAGAACTGTGTAAAGCACATCATCCCCTTTGTATAACTTTATATGAAGCAGGTTATATAACTGTCCTTATATAGGGCTGTTTATTAACCTGATGGCATGGAGACAGATGCAGTTGTTTGAAGCCTCTAGTTGGAATATACATCGTAAACCTTAACCCTACTTCATAGTACTTGGAGGCAGTTCTGATTGAGGTCATTTGTAAGGAAATGACTGATTCTAACAGGATACATTTGTGTAAATTGCTAAATGATCCCAGATCTAAACACCATAGTCCAGACTTTTACATCAGCACTAAGACTCAAAGTAAATGGAACCAAACAAATAAACAAATAAAAACATCCAGTTAAGGATAGATAGAATAACATTAGGTTAGTAAATTAGGCCTATTCAATTTACCAAATGCTTACATTGCCATGTGAGAGGTCCAGTTAAGATGGATTTTTCCTCTTTAGGCCCTCACCAAAAATTATGTTGAGAGCAATAGTCCTGTTTTGAACTTAAAGGAACTGTGCTCTATTTTAGCTTTGGCTTTTGTCATTAAAACAAGTGGTGCTGTTACTGAGGGAGCTTTGGGTTTGGTGAATTAAAGAAAGTCATCAGAAAATCCAGACATTGCTGATTCATGCTGGATTAAGATCACAGATCCTGTCGGTTATCACTCAAATTACAGCACTTGCCCAGGTAAACCTAATACAGCATGCACAAGCTTTAGGACTAGGTCCAGTTCATGTCTGGGAAATCGTCCCTTATTAAAGTAAACGCTAGAAAAGGCCAAAAAAATATCATCTCACTGTGGGAAATGGGTGCTATTAAGCACAGTGCAAAAGCTAGGTTTGTACTTTGCCTACTGTATATAATTTATTATTGCTGATGATTTGGCATGGTATACATTCTGTAAAAGATGATAAATTGACGTAAGATTCTCGAGGAAGGCTTTGACATTGACTGCTGTTCCAGTATATTTCCTCTCACTTTGTTTAGGTTTATGCATCATCCTGTATATGTTAAACTGCAGGAAATTATTACATTGTTCTTAAAATGGATATTGTTCTTCATTTTTGCATTTCACCCCCATTTTGCCTTACTATGCTGTACAGTCAGTGCATATAGCATAACAGTCAACGATTATATAGAATTATACAAGTTTGATACAGGTATACAGAATGCATGCCATTCAAATTGATAAAACTAAATAATAAAATGGTTCAGATCTTTACAGCTGAGTGCATCCTATCCTACGGATTCTATCTGTTTGAATGCCGTTTGCATTACTTACAATACAATAGATACACAGTGCATATGTAAGTGTAGTCATTTTCACAATTTCACTGTGCTCTATTGATGCCTTAACTTCACGCGCATTTTATCTTTTACTACATTCACCATTTAATCTCCCATGCGCAATATGTTAGAGAATGACTGGCTTTATTTGATTGATCAGAAATAAGCATGTCCCTGCATTTTGGTCTGCAGGCTCTGGAGGTCAATGGGAAACTGAACTGTGGCACAAATGTTCTGATGGAGAGTTTGAAACAGTTGGCGGAAATCGAGAGCCACAAAGATGGCCTTCTTTACGGAGTGCCCATCAGCATCAAGGAGAATATTTCCTGCAAGGTACAGAGTGAATGAACATGACTGGTATATATGGTTTGGAGGATAAAATTGAAATGAAGGTGTCTGTGGAACTGCATGTTAGATATGATTGTAATTGATGCTGTTACTACTATTACTACTACTACTACCACCACGACTACTACTACTACTACTACTAGTAATAATAACTAGATGCAGGTCTGTGCGAAAATGCAAATTATGATTGTGTGGTTACTATAACAGCAGGGTTTGGAGACACCCAAACATTGGTTTTATGGGGGGAAAAAAGTGTTTGTGTTACAAAACACGTATTTTTCATACCGTTCGTAAACCGCCAATAAAACCAACAGAAGAAGAAGACGATGAAGAAGTCTCACGGTTCATGAGTTATGGGCAGAAAACCACTGCAATGTTTGAATGTGTGCTATAGCGCCCCCCAATGGGCAAAGTGGACCAAATTTGAACTGCATCATGTAAGCTTGTATGTCAACAAATGTAAGAAGTTTGAGAATCTTTGGCCTGGGTAGCCATGATTCTTGCCATGTAGAAATTTTTGGCACCCCTTTGGCTGATATCGTTCACGTATTTCATGATACGGTTGTATGATGTCACTTAAATTCGAGAATGTGCAAGAGCAATGTCTTATGATGTGGAATGCAAATTTGTGAGCTGATTGGCCACACGGCTGGAGAGAAAGTGGCAATTTTTGTGACCTGTCATAGTGCCACTAAGTGGTAAATATGGATACAAATTGGGCTACTGCTGTTGAGTGACGGCTTGCGTGGGTTTACGAAGTTTGGTAAGCATTGACCTTATGAGGTTTAAGAGTATTTGCAGTTTAACTCATTGTATGCAAAACCGACAAGCTTAATCTGCGTATGGCGGCCATGCTGTTTGCAAATTTGCACTTGTTTTTGTTCATTATTGACAATGAGTGTCTTGCTATTCCAACGAGACCACAATTGTGCAGATTTGTCGAAAAACCAGGGACTAGTTCACAAAAGTTGGTTTTGCATATTATGCAAATTAGCACAAAATCTGATCACTGGTACAATCAGTGGGTGTGGTTTCATTTGATTTGGCTGATGCCAAGAACTGATATGCAACAACAATTTTGAAAATCGGACCTATGGTTCAAAGTTGCTGGGACTCAACGCAAAAGTGCTTGTTATAGCACCACCTATTGGCACAATTACGTGGCTAATGGTGCCTGAGTAGTAGTTGGAATACCGCATGTTCCTGCCAACTTGCAAGGCTGTGCACCTTACAGTTTTTGCTCCCCAATGCACTTTGAGACAAAACGAAAGGTAAAGTAAAATCTGATTAACCAGCATAAAAACAATAGGGATCCTCCGAACTGCGTGCTTGGACCCCTAATAATAATAATGGTGCCAGACGTAGCTATGATGGTTGAGAAACTTTCTACCTGTGCTATTAATTGTGATAAAAGTAATCAGACACACGTCGAAATCAGTGAATTCAGCTACTTTATGGCTGACTTTGTACTTTATACTGAGCTCCTCCATTTTGGGCTGTGGCGCTGTGGAACTCTCCTCTCTGGAATAGTGGAGCTCCATTCAGTAGCTTTGAATGAGTTGGAGTGACGTCTGTGATCCAGAACAAATTGGCACTAAAAAGTACCTGACGGTACCTGTCATGACAACAGGCTGTTTCAGTTACTGTGCCCTTAAAGATACACACGGTATACTGTGCCTTCTATACGCAAATGATCTCTGTTTTGATTGGCTCCCCTGTACTGTTCCTCATTCAAAAAGCAGTCAGGGCTAAAACGTACCCTATAACTTCAGCATGAATGGATGGATGTCAACTGCTATAAATAGAATAGGTGGGCATATGTAAAAATGTAAATTTCTTGACATCACAGAAACAAAGAATTCAAGATGGGTCATTTTTGCAGCCCTTCATTCCAAAAAGTGAAGAAAAATCTGTTTTGCACGATAAAGATTCTTTAAGACAAAGTTGTCCCAAAGTTGTGCACTGCAAAAGTAGTGTATGTATATTCCCTTCTGTAATAAGCTTGTATAAATTGTTCTGTGTTTGCCTTGTTTCCATGTTACTTCAGGGCCATGACACAAACTGTGGAGTGATGTGTAAGTTGGATGAGCCTTCCCCTAGGGACAGTGTGATAGTCACTGTTCTGAAGAGACAAGGAGCAATTCCCTTTATCAAAACCAATATTCCACAGAGCCTTCTCAGGTAAGAAACTCCAGCTACAATCACACTTTCTAATGCACATTCAGACATGCTCAACACAGCCAAGAACTATAAACTGTATACAGGCAAGATCGATGAGAACATCAAAACATGACTGCACTGAAAAAAACAACACACTGAAGACAATGATAACAGCATTGAAAATGATTTATGTCCACTTTTTTACTGCGTGTTAATTAAAATGCAGTCACAAGTAGCATTGATGTGTTTTTGCATTCCAGCTATGAATGTAGTAACCCAATCTATGGAATGACTGTGAACCCCTGGAACCTCAAGAAGACGTGCGGCGGCTCATCAGGAGGGGAGGGTGCTCTGATTGGAGGGGGAGGCTCCATCCTGGGTCTGGGCACTGACATTGGAGGAAGCATTCGCATCCCGGCATCCTTCTGTGGCATTTGTGGCTTCAAGCCCACATCCAGCCGGCTCAGGTTTTCTGCATGCTTGTCCCTTTTATGCACATATACCTTACCAACATGAAGGATTATTTTTATAAATCATTTCATCATAAAAGTTTGTAGCTCAGTGAAGATTCAAATTCAGATATTTCCAAGTGTTTTGCATGAGACTAATGTGCAGTTGTGCAAGCTGCATGCCTAAATCATTACATACATGACTAACACTGTCCAGCTGTTGGATAGTCTCAGACTCTAGAAGATCTGATTTAAATCACAGTTAGCTTCATCTTTAAGCCTGAATTTTCTGTTTTCACTTTTGTCTGCACTGTAATGTTTTAATAAATATATATTAAGCATCGTTTGTATCCACAAAAGAAATACGGCTCAGACAAAAATCTATACTTAGTTTTAACTTTTGTCTGGACTGTTATTTTAATGGATAGATGCAAGTATCATGATGATAATTGTTTGTGAGCTGTGTTAGGGCCACAATATACTTGCTGTGAACCGTCATAAATGTGTGCATAAACATTAGTGATGCAAGCGGGATTGTTGTGCCGACCTTTTGTCTATCTGAAGGATTAAAACGCTATATCCGCTAGGGGCAGGGCTTAGCCAAAACATCCCCTGCTGGAGTGAAAATGTCTTCTTTGATTACTACCAGAAAACTTGCAGTGAGGAGAATTGCCCCTCCTTAATGGATGGAATGCAAGAGGATGCATAAATGAGTAACTGGATTTATTCAGACACATGCATTCTTTTACACATTAAACATTTCAACATTTTTGAGACATAAAAAAACACTGTTCTGTTTAGCCACAATTCATGGCATAAGTAAGCTGAGCAGACAATGTTTATTTTTAATGGAATCATTTATTTCCGAACTTGGTGTGCTTGTAGCCCCACATGGCTGATGCAGAGTAAGAGATTTGTATCCCTGGTGGGCATGTCCCTTTGCTCTCGCTCCCCCTGAAGTGGTGTAGACACACACACACACACACACACACACACACACACACACACACACACACACACACACACACAATCGGCAGTCGATACACCAAAAAGTATGAAATAGCAGCGCATTTTTTCATTATGCTGCCTTACTGTGGAGATTCTGTGTTTCAATATAAAATGCAGTCTGGATATAGTCAAATGTTACTTTTTATGGTTAGAAAATGACTGGCAGGAACAGAAACGAGAAACAAAAACGAGTTGTCGGAAGTGTCACTGTTGTGTGTTGCCATGAACAAAGAGGTACACAAACGTAGAGGTGTTGTCTTTACAGCTCCGTTTAATTAACTTGTAGCAGGTGAAAGACAGTCCAACTTTTCGTATGCCTCGTCTCTTGGCATATAACAAACTACATTACCCAAAACCCTTAGTACAACAAATACGGTGGCTCTATTAGCCCCTAATACACAACAGTCACTACCTACATTTCAAAGAAGCTGTGTTACACACAAATAGGTGCAGTTAAATGTAAGTGTGACCTCCAGTGCAAAACTAAAACAAGTCAACTTCAGACGGCAAACATGTATTGACTGACCAGCTACATTTGATTTAAGGGAAAAATTGAACACTCAATGTATATGAATAATATGTACTTTTTCAGAGGCCTCATTTAATGTCGTATTGGTTGAGAGAAGTTGAAATGCTGGAAACAGTTGTCAGCAATGCTGATTTTGACCTGTCTTCTTTTCATGTAGTTTGCGTGGAGTTAATGCTTGCGTTAAAGGCTTAAAGTCAGGTAAAGTATTAAAATATGTTCCCTCAGGCACCTTTCTAGAAAAAAATTAACACTGGGCCTTTGGAAACACAATGCCTATTTAAAATATGTGTGCTTGATTACAGTCATGTCTGCCGTTGGTCCCATGGCCAGAGATGTGGAGAGTTTGGCTCTGTGTATGAGAGCTTTACTCTGTAAGGACCTGTTCACTCTGGACCCTACCGTTCCACCGATACCCTTCAACCAACAGGTGCCATACTCTGTATTATTCAGCACTGCTAATTTGGTAAAGGCTCACAATGTTTTACCCTCTGAGATCCAAGGCCTGTAAGGCACTTTGCTACACCTTTTACATTTTTAAGCATCTATACAAAAGTGACACATATTATTATATTCTGGAAAACCTCAGCAAATATAATATGAGAATAAAGTGAATGTAATGAAATTAGTTTTTATTAAACTTTTGTGTAAACATGACATGACAAACACACTATAAATATATCTGAGCAAGACTTTTGAAGTTTGAACCTTGTAAACATATGTTTTGGCTACAAAAAAAGTAAGAAGAGCAGAAATGTTATGTAGTTTCAAAACAAACTGTAAAAAAGTCAGACTACCTACATTTTCTCTGAAGCCAGTGGCTCTTTCACGTGCATATTTATTAGATGGGTGTATCACACCTGTAACTTCCCCCTCCCCCTGTCAGTGGCCATGTGACAATGGCTGCCACTGTCTGCCTGCCAACAAGCTACTGCGAAGAAAAGAGGCCCCAAAATAGAAAAGCTCAAATTAAAATCTTTCTACACAAAGAGCAGGCTATCCATCATTCACACCTAATCTGTTACGGTAATTTACACCTTTTCAGTTTCTGTCTGCATATCTTCCTGACATAAATTTGCAAATATAGCCTATCTGACACAAAGGGCAGGCTATCTATCATTCACACGTAATCTGTCACGATAATTTAAACCTTTTCAGTTTTGGTTCACACCTACCATAACGAAGACGTGCATACAAATGATCAAATACAACAGTATTTTATCCATATGATCATCTGACCAGCAAAAGACTAGATATAGCTCCATTCTCCCTATAAATTCTCCCTATAAGCTAACCGAAAAAGCATGATGCATAATTAGCCTGATTAGCCTAATGTTGGCTGATTAGCCTACTGTAAACGCAACTCTGAGCACAACGTGACATGGATTTGAAACATATGATCATCTGACCAGCAAAAGACCTCCCTATAAGCTACCCAACAAAGCACCATCAACAGCTAGTAAAACAGATATTACTCAGCGGAATTATACTTACTCAGCGGAATTATCTTTGACGGGATCAAGAAGAAGCTCAAAGTGCATCTGTTCATCATTGCTGTCATCAAAGGATAAAGTTTCCCCGTGTGTGCAAAAAGTTAATGGGGCGTGTTCTCACATCTCCTGCTACACAGGGAGCCAATCACGCCATTGCTATTCAGCTTTTCAGATCGGTGTTTTCCATCTGAATTAGCGGAGGGGGGTGTCATTAACAGGCGGCTGCTAACTAAGGCAGAGAAAATCTCAAGATTTCTTTTTATTCAATTTACAAAGCGCCATCAATAGGTTTTATTTTAAAACATAAATATTTGAACACTAGAAGATGCAAGGTTTCTAGTGGTGTTACTTATATGTTTCTAGGACAAAAATCTGAGCTTTAGATGATTGTTTTAGGACAGTCCAAAAGTTCCCCAGGAGTGACTTCAACCTCAGAGGATTAACTGCACCTTCTGTCCTTTGAACAGGTGTATGAAAGTTCAGATCGTCTCAGGATTGGTTACTATGAAGACGACGGGTACCTGCAGCCATCTCCCTGCATGGCCAGAGCTCTACAAGAGACCAAGAAATGTCTGGAACAAGCAGGCCACACGGTATCCATGTTACACTTTGGATGAAAATGAGCAAAACAGCTGTATAAAATGAACATGGATTATGTGACATTACATGTTCTGGCATAGGTGAACAGTAGCTATGCAGGCCAGATTGTTCCCCGACTGGTCTGCAGACCTTTTGAAGGATTAAAAGTAGTGGCGCAATGGATCAAAAAACTCACGGTTCGGATCGGATCAGTTTTAAGTCACGGATCAGATCAATTTTCGGATCCATTTATTTATTTAAGTATTTTTTGCCCATTTAAAAATCAACTCAAGACTCATTCCACGCAATTATATAAAAACGAATTTAGGTGCAATATAGGGCATGAAAATGATTTCCTTTAATGGGGACACAATCAAAATCAACTTAAAATGCAATTTAAGGTATCATTGCTTCTTACTTTGAACATGAAGAATGAAATAAAAACTAGCTTATGTCCACATCATCAAAAAAGAAGAAAGAAAGCAAAGCAGACATGAGCTTATAACTTCAAATATTTAAAAAAAAAGATGAGGATGTCTACATTTTCTGGGGAGATTGCAGACCTCTTTGCTGTAACTATGCCCCTGCTGTTGAGAACACTGTCTCGCTAGGCACTGAAGTGCCAGGCACAGCAAGATAACATCTTGCCATTATGGCAAGGTGAGAGTATTTACATTCGTTGCTTTTCCACCACGTCCGTGGATCACCATTGACTGGAATGCCACTTGCTGCCTCATAGGATGCCACCTCCTCTTTGATGGTGTCAGCAAAAGCCTTGCTGCCCATGTCCTTCTGTGCAAAGGACTCGCCAAAAAGCTCTGCCATTGCCGACTTCTTTTGAGGAGGAGATGTGTCTGCTCCTGTTGGTGCTGCATTTTGACCCTGCAGGGAAAGTAGGGCAAGGTCTAGGTGAGACAGGGACTTGAACCTTGGATCAAGTGCAGTAGATCTGTGAAGGTAGTCCTGTAGGGTTGGTGGTGAAGTGTATCTGGGCTTCAGGTCCTCTCTAATGGCAGTCTTGACATCTTTTGTGATGGTGCTGTCTTCCTCACTTGGGACCATGGATTGTAGGATCCTTGTGTTCAGAGGCAGGATCATGGACACAGATCAGTGTCAGTGCTCAACAGAGTTGTAACTGTTTTGAGCGGTTTGAGCAGTTGGAGGACCTCCTCTGCCACACTAACACCATCATCAGACAAGGTGACGATGTCTGACATTTTTCTTCAGGGTTTTGTCTGTTAGTGCAGAGTATATAGCTGCCTGCTGCTCAAGATAACACTCCAACATATCATAAGTGGAGTTCCACCTTGTTGTGACATCATGTATTAGCTGATGAGTGGGCAGCTGTAACAGATCTTGCTTGGTCTTAAGCACATGAGCAGCTGTTGAGCTTCGGTGGAAGTAGGAAACTACCTTCCTGATCCTCCCAAGGAGGCGGTCCATCTTACTGTAATTCCCTTTTGGGATGCTAAATTAATTGCATGTGCAAAGCACCCTATCTGTGGGCCCAGTCCTGTCTCGTTCACTGCATTTATTTGGTTTTTAGCATTATCTGTTGTGACTGGGATCTTAAAAACTTGAAAAGGTGTTAAATTTTGTATTCGTAAATTAAGGCAAAATGTATTCGTAAATGTAAAAAGTTATTGGATTTTGTTCACAGGTCTTAAATTTCATTCATTAAGGTCTTAAATGACAGACAGACAGAGAGCGAAAGAAACAGACAGACAGACAGACAGAGAGCGAGAGAGACGGGGAAACTGTACTCGGGAGCTTGTAGTTATGTTCCAACTTACCCTGTTCACTTTAGATCTGACAGTGTTGTATCAGCTCTTTACTGTATGTGTTTGCGTCATTACCGGCTGTAAGTATCTAGTTCATATGGCGATGTTGTGCTATTTCTGTTTATTTTCAGAAAGACGCTAGATTAGCCTATACACTGATAATAACGGTAGTTAGCTAAAGAGAGACTAAAGGGGCTAACTCAGGGCCGGTTCTAGACAGGCATATATGAGGGGGCAGAGAGGAATGTGAAGGGGGCACATGGCGGCGACGGAAAAATAGAATTTTAAAAAATCGCTGTGATTACATCAGTATATGGAATGAGAAAACTGTTGAGTGCAGAGCTGAAAGCTGGGTGGGGCTTTGTGTCGGGGTCTGACAGACACAGGTCCTCCAGTTGGCTCTATACAGCAGACAGGCTCACAGTGGTGCTTGTGGGGTCGAGAAAGAAACACTTCTCCACCAGACTGAAACTGTGAGAAGAACAATGGACTAGCCTCCATTGACTGAACAAATATAGATGTATTTTTTGGTTGTTAATTATCTCAGAGTCGCAATGATTTTGAGGACAGATTTGCTGCTTCCTCAAAGCCTCCCGCTGTTGCAGCTCATTTTGCTCTGTCCCGCCCACTGAGAAACTTGACACCAGGTCATTTGCATACTAACAGTGCTTGGATGATTAGCTGGGGGACAGGTGAGTGGGGGATCTCTGCTGAGTGCTGTGTGAGCCTGTGCTCAAACAGAGCACAGAGGTATGGAACGTGATTGGGGCCAAAACGTCTACTTTGACGTCTGTGTTAACACGTAGAATTTTTACGTGTTAACACATCCAAACGTCTTAACACGTCATAAACCTATGTGTTAACACGTCGAATTTTAACGTCTTAAGGCGTATAAAATTGGGTGCTACCACGTCATCGGTTTTTAGGGGACGCCCTGCAGACAGTCATTGTAAGAAGAGAAAATGTTCCTCTGTCACTAGATGGCAGTGTAGGGTTGGCCCTTTACAAGAGCGGATCCTGCAGTGAAACTAATGTATTACAATTACAGTTCTATTTTATTACTATTATAGTTGTTTAAAATATGTGGGAAAACAATCAACAGTGTATTTTGCATTTTAAAATAGTTTAATACTGCAACACAAGAACAATACATGCAAAAGTGCCTGTCAGTACCCGATGCGTGCAAGCTACCCGATCAGCTCCGACCAGAAAGCCGCCATGTTGCTGCTCGTAACCATGTCCTAAAAGACTATAGTCAATTAAAAAAGAGAGAGAAAGAAATAATAAAAAAGATTTAGGAAATAAAAAGGCATATATCCTTTTTAAAAATCAGTTTTTATTTTTATTATTTTATTAACTTTGTATTAGCTTATTTCTCCTCTCCTTTCCTCTGCTCTGCCAGTTTCAATAATCCCGTGATTCACTCCTACAACAAATGGACTGTGCCGAATACAACGTCACAGCTACGTTTAAGACAAGTAATGCATACGTAGCCTAAGCATAATTACAAGTAAGACTGACATGACCGTAACTTAGGACCATAACCACGTGATTACAACGTAACGGTCACATGACTACAGCGTAAAGGGAACGTACTTGCATGCGTAGCCCCATATGTCAAAAAGGGTGTGTTCACTGATGCCAACAAACAGCGTAGCTGCATTAAAGGTACATACGCCTTAAGACGTTAAAATTCGATGCGTTAACACAGAGTTTTATGACGTGTTAAGATGTTCGGACGTGTTAACACGTAAAAAATGTACGTGTTAAGATGTAAATTATTTACGTGTTAACACGTAAAAATTCGACGTGTTAACACGGACGTCAAAGTAGATGTTTTGGCCCCAATCGCATTCCATACGGAGGGAAAGCGGACAAGAGGTGAAACCTATCATCTCATTTGTGCCTTTTCCAGAGGATTTTTCAGCTACTGTAGTAAATCTTGTCTATATTCCGTTTGTTGGTTATCTATTATTTTCTTTCTCAACTTCTATAAGTTTGATTTAAGGGGGTAGGACGTTTGTTTAAGGGGGCGTTGCCCCTCTTGCACCGGGCTAACTATTCATGGCTGCACTGTGTATTTTATATATTTGCTGATGCTCTTATCTGAGGATTATGTTCAGATTAACAAAATTTACTTGAGTCCTGAACCTATTGAATAATTACAGTTTATTGTTCTAGATTTACACAAAGCATTTAGCCCATCTAGCATCTGTTTAACATACGCACAGTAGTAATTTCTTCCTTTATTTGTTACAGAACCATACATTATACATTATCCTTACATGTGCATGTTTAAATGGGCATTAAACATCCTTTGAACTCCATTCTGCCGGACCTGAGGCGTGACTGACATCCCACAGCAAGTGTTGTCCTCCTGCAGCACATCTATACAGTTTTGGGGAGCGAGACCCCCTCCTCTTTATAAGCAACAGTCTGCAATATTCAGCCAGCTTTAGGCTATTTGTTAACGTATTTGTAAACGTGGCTATATAAATGGTCCGTAAAGCCATAATTGACAGGACATTTGCATCATTCGTGCGCGTCAGTTTGCTTTCGGTTATGCCAGCATAGGCTGTAGGCTCTATTGTATTACAGGCGCACCCACAGACATATGCAGGCACACACCCATGCACACACAGGTATATGAACACATGCAGACATACACCCCTCACACAGTTGTTGTGTTTTTGTTATATGATTTTGATAGTGTTTACACAGTGTTGAGACTGCAGCAGAGCTGTCTGATGTTATGTTGAGAGATTGCAGCAGATCTTTGAAGACTGTAGACCTCAGAGAATATTGTTCAATAAAGTTATTTTTATGATTCAGTTTGATCAATTGATTTTCGATGATTTCCTTCATTTGCCAGGAAAGGTCCGATGTTGGTCTTAAATTTCATTTAAAGTGGACTTAAGTTTAAGATTAAAAAGTAGTATTGGGCCTGTAGTATGGGGCCTCTCTATCCTCCACTCTGCCACTGTTTCCGTCAGTAAGTGCGCCAGATTTGTGCCTGTGTGACTGCCTGTGTGCCTGTGTGACTGCAGGGTGCATGTCTGCAGTACAGGGCTTCGTATCTCCCATTCCGTTGTGATGTAATGAGCGGTCACGTAGCTTTCTGTTGCCCTGGAGGTCCACCCATCTGCAGTTAGGGCAAAAGAAGATGCCTGGGACAGTTCAGCCATAACTTTAGACTTTTCCTTCTCATACATGCTTGGAACGATCTTGTCACTGAAGTGGGCGCACGACGGGATATCATAGCATGGCTCAAGCACGTTCATCATATGTTTTGCTAGGTTCCGGAGAACCTACTGTTATTTTCACTATTTTTCTTGTGGCTATCATGGCAAGAACAAAGCAGACTGCCCGCAAATCCACCGGTGGGAAGGCGTCCAGGAGGCAACTGTGGCCACGAAGGCTGCTCGCAAGAGCGCTCTGGCCACCGGCGGCGTGAGGAAACCTCACCGTTACAGGCCCGGCACCGTGGCTCTGAGAGAGATCCACCATTACCAAAAATCCGCAGGCTGCCCTTCCAGTGCCTGGTGCGGGAGATCGCTCAGGATTTCAATGACTGACCTCCGCTTCCAGAGCTCCACCGTCACGGCAAGCCAGCGAGGCCTAACCTGGTGGGTCTGTTCAGCGAGGCCTAACCTGGTGGGTCTGTTAAGCGAGGCCTAACCTGGTGGGTTTGTTCAGCGAGGCCTAACCTGGTGGGTCTGTTCGAGGACACGAACCTGTGCGGCATCCACGCCAAGAGAGTCACCATCATGCCTAAGGATATTCAGCTGCCTGCCGTACCGCTTACCACTTAAACTAACTGTGCTTATGGTCCCCAATACTTCGGCTGTCACGCACGGGGTTCTTGCCGTGGACGTTTTTTTTATTTTGTTATTTTCTCTGTTTGTAAGCACGTTGAGATTTTCTTGTAAAATTTAAAGAGCTATATAAATAAAACGTTTTGTTATTATTATTATTATTATTATTATTATTATTAAACCCCTTGTTTTGCACAATGGAATATGGCCTCATGTCTGCAGCTATAAACCAATAGCTTTTGTAACAGCTTTAGCCCGGTCAGATTGGGCAGCAATGGGCTGCTTAAATGCCGCGGATATCAGCGGTTGTTGCGCAGCCTTCGTCTTAGCTCCTGTCACTACAGGTTGATGTCGTTTCAAATGAGCGGCCATGCCCAACGTGGTGCCAGTCTCATATGGCTTCCTCGTGTCACACTGTCGACAAACTGGTGGTTTTATCCACCACCCTTTTCCCATCAATAACGGAAGCCAAAATGCTCCCACACATGAGATTTAAGTGATGCTGGAGGTTTCTCGAGCTCCTCTGTTCCTCCACTTGAATCGCTACCGCTGGCCATGACTATCGCTTGACTGACCACGTGCACCATACAGTGGAACTTTTTTTTTTTTTTTTTATCTTTGGATAAAACGTGCGTGCCGAACCATGGAGAGGGATCGGTTCGGATCACGGATCAATAGTCATCTGTTGCACCACTAATTAAAAGCTATATCCACTCTGTGCAGGGCTGAGCCAAAACATCCCTTGTTGGAGTGAGAATGTCTTCTTTGATTACTGCCAGAAAACTTGCAATGAGGAGAATTGCCCCTCGTTAATGTATTCTAGGTTGATGGAAAGTTGGACCGTGCTCCCGTGCAAGTATAAATGAATGGGTTCTCAGAAAGCCTTTTTGTAATTCTAAGTAATAAATGATTAATTGGATTTATTCACACATGCACTCATTTATACATTAAACACTTTTGTGACATTTTAAGTCTGTGATTCAATACAAACTGCAGTCTGGATACAGTCATGGTCAACAATTACAACACAGAAGAGAAGATGTTACTTTTACAGTGAGAAAATGACCAACAGAAACAAGAGAACCAGTTGTTAGAAGTGTCACCACCTACATTTCAAAGAAGCTGTGTTACACACAAGTACATGCAGTTAAAAGTAAGTGTAACCTCCAGTGCAAAACTAAAACAAGTCAACTTCAGACACCAAACATGTCTTGACTGACCAGCTACATTTAGTTTAGGTGAAAACCTGAACACTAAAGCAAAAATTTGCACTTTTTTCAGAACCCTCATTTAATGTCGTATTGGTAAGAATAAGTTGAAATGATGGAAACAGTTGTCTTGACTCATGTAAGTAAGTGGAACAGATGGTGAGCTGCTAAGTTTGTCAGCCAATCAGCATTCAGTAATGCTCACGTCCTACTGCCAAAGCCAGTTTACAGTGAAAATACAAAAGAATTCTAGTAAGTTTTTATTTTTTATGTGGTCATTTCTTCCACAACTTTGCATGCTTGTAGCTCTACATGGCTGACGCTAATGCTTATTTTTCTTTTTTCAACAACAAGAGTAAGATATTGATAGTTAATGTGGTTTCCTCCCACAGTCTGAAGCTGTGTGTCAGGCGTTAGGTGTAACTGTGTGTGTGTCTGAATGTGTTTGTCTGTGGGGCTGTCCTGTAATCAGGGTTCTTGCAGGTTCATAAAAAGTCTTAAAAAGTCTAAAATTTAGAAAGTTAAATTTAAGGTCTAAAAATGTCTTTAAAATGCCCAGATTTTCATCCTTGGTCTTAAATTTAATTTACCCAAGTCTTAAGATTTTTACCTCCGTTCATTCCCAACAAGCATTGTCTGCAGAAAATAAAATAGAAAAAAGCTGTAGAACTAATCCGTTGGTTGTGTTTTCTGGTCTGCACCGGTGTCTGCGTGTTGATAAAACTAATTACTATAGCCTAAACTAGTCAAAGGCAGACTGCTCTGAGCTCATATAGCTGTCTTGAATTAGTGACGGATTGGCCAATCAGAAAATAGAATTTCTCTAAAAAAAAAAAAAGATTTTCACTTTCATAGCTGAAGCTGAGTTCCAAATGCCTTCCACATCTTTGCATATCCTTCCACGCCTTCCGCACACTTTATAAAGCCTTCAAGGCCGGATTTTCGATGCGGAATATGGATAAAGTTTTAAAGGCCATGCATACTCTCTTCCACAACGTTCCTGCAAGGAGGGAGGACTACGAACAAATCACAAAATCTACTCTCTTTCCCAAGCCATTTTGTGGCCACCGGTGCCTTGGAAATCCTAGTTGTTGAACGGGCTTTGGCAGTCTGGCAGACCGAAAACATGCAAGAAGACACAATTGTTGCACAAAGGTTGATATGTGACTTTGTTGCAATGCATGGTGGTGTCACTCAGGTCCCCCTCACCAAGGAACTTGGCTGCATCTGTGGGTGCAGCTTGGTCAAAATACCGCCTCTCTCCTGATCAGGAGCACATCAGAAAAGAAAGCTGGCTGATCAGTCTCTGCAGGACTTTAAGAAAAGGAAGACAAGCTTGGAGGATGTGTCCGCCTGTCTCGCCAGGGAGGCAGATGCACTTGCAGAAGAAGCTGAGAGGAGGGCTGGCTCCAAGATGGCTCAGCTTCTCTCCAAGTCCAGTGCCCTGAGAAGGGCGTACAAACAAAAACTCACTGAACTGAAAGTCCTTGAAACTGAAATCGGTGCTAAAGGGGATGAACTCCAGCATATGCAGCATTAGTTTGTATGTGCCAGGCTAGTGTTGTGTTGGGAATATGTATGTCAAGTTCTGTCAGTTTAAGTATTTTGATTATTTGTTTTAATACTGAATCAATAAAAATAGAATGTTTTGAAAATTTCTGGTATCGTTCGAATGTTTCTAGTAATGTATCGTGTCGGTCTTAAATTGTACTCATAATGGTCTTAAAAGGTCTTAAAAAGGTCTTAAATTTAACTTACTGAAACCTGCAAGAACCCTGTGTAATGGACTGGCAACTTGTCCAGGGTGTTTCTCCCCTTTTCACCCTATGAACACTGGGATAGGCTCCAGCATCTCCCATGACCCTTCTTGAGGATAAACATTTCAGATAATTGATGGATGGATTTTGTTAGTCCATACAAAATCTAAAACGATGCCACTGTCTTATTGTTGAGACTATCTTTGGAAATGTTTTTAGACTCTTTCATTTTATAGTTGTGCATATGAGGGGACAGTCTGTGTCTGTAATAAACATACCAGGTTTTCAGAATAAAGAATTTATACCTGTAGTAGTGTTTTGTCGTGTAGTGTGTATTACTGATCAGAATACAGTCATGTAATTCTTTTTTGTTTTTCTTCCTCTCTGCTATAGCTGGTTCCATTCAAGCCCCCTGAAATCTTCAAAGTCATGCATGAATATGTTACGCGAGGTGCTTTTGCTGACGGAGGTGCCACCCTTCTTAGCCACCTGTGAGTCAAATCTTTCTCCCTTGCCGTGTCAGTAGTGTTTGACAATCATTGCTGATCATCAACAAACACTCTTAAAAATATTGCCAATCATCAACATACACTCTTAAAAGACTGCTGATCATCAACATTCACTCTTAAAAATAAAGGTGCCAAGTTATGCCATAAAAGAGCCACTTGAACTTTACTGAAAACCAGTATTCATAAGGCTTCATCACATCTGTGTAAAACTGACATAAACTCATACAACCATTTATAAAAGCTTTTTCTAACAAACATCTGTTGTTGCAAAGGCTTTCACCTCAGAAAATGTGATAAACGCTTTTGGATGCCTTTTACAGATGTTCATGCAGGTTTATGTCAGTTTGTCAGGTATGAATTGTTTACATAGGTATCATGTAGCCTTATCTCAGTGAAGGCCAGTATTTGTGTTATTGTGAATGGTTATCGTTATTACTTAAAGAATTTTCCTGATGTCCAAGCCAAGAACCATGAGGGAACCTTTATGTTTAAGAGTTACATCATAATAATGATTATTTATTCATATTGAAAATAAATATTAAAAAGATTGCCTCAAAGTATACCTTTGTGCCTACATATTTACATGAGTAATGTCTCTGGCCTAATCGTTGACACTGATGTGTTTGTGCTTTCAGAAAAGGGGGCCCTACTGACCCTAGCTTGAGGGCTCAGAAGATTTTGCATAGTATGCCTAACTTTTTAAAGAAAGCTCTCTCCATAATCCTCAAACCCATCGTAAGTTCAGTTAACTTTTATTGTTTGCATACCTAAGGATTCAGCATTACACGCACAATGTGGTGTGTTTATGTTCTGATTATGAAACGAGTTATTTTGTAACTGTACTTCAGCTCCTTTCAGACCGTAAAGAAATGTGTCTATAAATAGATGGTGATTAAAAGATGTTCTGTTTGTGATCTTCTTTAGTATCCACGTATTGCTGCATCTATCAGTGGAGTGTGTGGAGTCAAGTAAGACTAAATGCATAAAAACCAGTCAGTTTAGTTCTTTTTAATGACTTGAATCAGTTCATGCTTTTGTATACTAGTACAGGACTGCTTAACTTTCTGACTCTTTGTGGCATTAATTATCTTAGGAGTGTTCCGAAGGCTCTGATAGAGTAAAAATATATTTTATACCATATTGTGTCTTTGTTTATCATGTTGATTTAAGCATAAAGATCATTACCTGCTGTGTCTTTTCTTTGTATTTATAGCTCGGTTGCAGAACTCTGGAAACATCACATCGCTGTTGAGGTAGAATAGTGAATTTCATCTTGTATTGCACCGCCCACCTTGTACTTCCATCCACCCATAACTTTAATTGAAACCTTCTGCTCACTGGCCACTTTATTTGAAACCTCTGCCTTATGCTTCCATCTATGGGCCACATTATGAGCTCAGTTTACTTTATAGTGTTGTGGAAAATTGGAGCAAAAATCTAAGCCTGGATCTTTTTCTAAGTTCAAAATCAAGCACAGTCAGATAGTTGAGGCAATGCTGTTTATTAAGGCAGCTTTGTGGTCATTTGGAGCAGTGATCAAATGCTCTTCTTGACAAGTCAAACACTCAGTTTAAATGCACATTTAAAATACAACACCCCTTTTTCAGATTACACCCACTCGTTGGTTCTTTGCCAATAAGAGTAATAATTGAATATTCAAAACTCCACCTTTGTTCCAGTGTCTCCACATTCCTAAGTGTTTTCCAATAGAAACGAGGTCAGGTATCACTTACTTTAGTATTCCTCATCATGAATGGTAATGCCCCATTTTATTTCTATACCATGCCTTGTGAATGTGAACATCTCATGGATCATTAACATTTCATGTACACAAAGACTCCTTTGTCCTTGAATAGCCCTCTATAGCCCATGCTGACTATAATTTTCATGACCTCCTGACATAAAAACACACTCATCACCTATCTTTGACAGGTGACCTTTTGGTTTTCCTATCTTGAGGAGACTAAATGTTTATTTCCGTACAGTTGTCTTTGCTTTAGGTTTGGGCCCTCTGAAAGAGTACCTTTGAGCATTGTTTAGAATTTTCTGACCTTTCTCCAGAGGTTAAAGGGCACATGCTGTCCTCCATATTAGAGACAGCACCTGGGGCCTCTCGTAGCTTCTAACACTAAGTAATGCTGTATGAGCTTTAATGGAAGTGAAGATATACCATATTAATTAGTATTTTTCTCATTAAAATCTTCATCAGTAGTTAAGTTCTATAGGTATACAGGTGCAGCCTCATCAGCCCCATCTACCACATTCTTCACCGTTGACCACAAATTGGTTGGGTGATGGATCATTCTCATTACAGCAGTGACACTGAAATGATACTGGCCTGCCAGTTTGTGTGGTGCTGGTAAAAATTACACACTCCTAAAATATGCCTATGTCACTCCCAGGTTGAGAGTCATCCACTACTCAAAAATATCCAGTCAAGAGCATCTCCGTGGTGAGAAACAGACCACGTTTAGAAATGTGATTTTCTGATGTGTGTGTCCATAGAATTATGTCCATGAGGTGATGGTGCAATGGAGGGAGCTGGAGATGGATGTGCTGCTGTGTCCTATGCTGGGACCTGCCTACAACTTTGGTTACAGTGGAAAGCTCAACAGTACTGGACCACATTTTGCCTAATTTGGAGCTTTGTACTCACGCATCATCATTTCAGTTTCTTCACGAAAGGAATGTGGTTTAAAGGGACACAGTAGCATACTGTGTTTTGGGGATGGGCAATATGGCAAAAATCACTATATTATATACTTACTTTCATGATACTGAATGCATGATATGTACAGGGGGTCCTCAGGCTACAGCAGTCTCGACATGCGACGTTTCAAGTTTACAACGCTCTCTCCCATAACTAGTTTGCACCGTGGAAGAATACGCAGTATACGTAGAATACGCAGTAACGTGGCGTATGACTGAGGGAGTTGGTGTCCCCCAGTTTGCTTACCTACCCCATTTTGGACTGTTAAAAGCGCCAGTGTTTTTACATTCATTTTCTGTCATTTTTTTCTGTCATGTTACTACAGTACAGTGTAGTCCGTTTTCTGTGGCTTAGTTGTGTTCTTATGTTCTAGATTATGGTTTTACAGCTGTGTTAGGATTGGTAAGTGACTTAGGCTAGGGTGTGTTTCGACTAAAAGGTAAAATTTTTCGACTCAAAGGTAAAATTTGGGTTACATCACTGTCGTAGGAACGGATCTGTGTCTTAACTCGAGGACCCCCTGTAGTACTATACTATACTACAATATTTTATGTAATCTCTGTCAAAAAGAACGATGCTAGGCAGTGTATAAAGTCAAGTAGGTGTTTATAATTTTAACTACACAGTACACGGTGAAACAAAAGAAACTAAAGTGCAAGACAGGAGCAAATAATACAATATTACAGAACAGGACACAAACAGTGCAGCTGACAAGTGGCAGAAAAAGAACCAAGTTACAGTATTATGTTATACTGTATTCTAGTGTTAAAATGCACATTTGAATAGTGAATAGTGATGATAAATGAATTGTTGCACAACAATTTACATAAAAACGTATGGAAGGAAGGCCTCACTGTCAGAGGCAGGTGGAGCTGTCCCATAATTTGTAATGGCCAGGATGATCTGCCACATGTTCCATGTGTCTACAGTCATTCGTGGTTCTGGCTGGTCCATTGTCATTGTGCAGGGGTGGAGCACACGGGGGCGTGGGGGGGTTTCAACACCCCCACTTTTGCTGAAACGCGATTTCAGCTCCCCCCACTTTTTTCAGATTACAACTGTTCACTTTCTCGGGATTGGTCGGGCTTTGACGGACTATTGCGCTCACCGGTTAGCGAGAAGTTGTAATTTGCATATACAGGCTTGTAGCGAATAGTGGGAGGTTTCAGGGATATATGGGAGGGGACGCGCCGCCCTTGCTCAGGGGCATAAAAGCCCAAAGGCTGGTCCCAGATCAGTGGAGCACTCCAGCCACACAGAGTGACGCCCCGAGCGCTCGGACGGACAAATACAGATTGTTTTAAGCTGAAACAAAGCGAAATGCACACATAAGACCAACTGGCCAGCAAAAAAAAACTTTCCAGAAAACGTCCTGGAGAGACGCATACGGAGAATCGCTCATGTTTATCTTAGAAAAAGTGTTTGGATTTTATGACACTTTGCTAAAAGTGTCTTTTTGCTGGCTGGGTTGTGGTAAAACTGCTTTGGAGTTGTTTTGGAGTTGTTTTATTGTGTTTTG
>JBBPCX010000114.1:7712841-7724237 GCA_037974365.1 Hydrocynus forskahlii
TGATCATCTGGAATCATCTGCTCCTGGTTCTTCACTGGTTCAGGACTTCAGTTAGATGCTTTTTGTTCTGCTTGAATTATTCATATGTAGGTCACTGTGTCTTAACAAATCAAAACATTCCTCTGAAACTGGTCAGGTTCAGGGACTGCACTGGAAATGAGAGTCTTTGAAAGTCCTTCAGGAAACCTGGAGAACTGTTCCTCAAGTCTACATTAAAATACAAAAAAGTCTGGATCTCTGGAAGCTAAATATGAGTCGTGTGGATCCAAGATTTTTGCACATTGCTGTACTTAATTTGCATTGTTAAAGTGACAAGTTCAGCCTGAAGAAGGCAGCAGGTCACATACGGTATGTGAGAAAGAGCAGCTACGGCTGAAAGAATCTTCCTAAAATAAACGGTAAAGTTTACACACACCTGCAAGCCTGACTTCGCTTCCCACATTTTATTTGAACAGCTGAAAAGAAAATGTCCAAGTGTTGACTGAAGTGTGAAGCAGCAGAACAGTAGTTTTTCTGCACACGGGTGACTTTAGTTTGTAAAGGGAACCACAGTGTGTCAGAACGTTACAAGATGTTTAGATTTACTTAAAAACAGCTCTTCACATGTATAATGTACATGCTTGCTGCACTTTTGCCTGGATGAAGCTGTTGCCTGAAGCCCAGTTTCTGTGGGGTGTTTTGGCAGAAAGGAGCGAACAGAGGGTCCGCAGTGTCTCCGCCTGCGTCACAGACTACACACACCGCACTGGGCTGTGGTCCAGAGAGACACACACACACACACACACACACACACACACACACACAGCTTGCCTTTATGTGTGAAATACACACACTGGTCAAGCCTTCTTTATTCCATCCTGGCTCAGTGCAGGATTAGCCCCACCTGTGTGTGTGTGTGAGGGGGCCGGGTTGGATAAAGTGCGTCATTTGCTCTTTTTTCTGCTGAACGAGATTCCAGTTTGGCTCAGAGAGACATCCTCACTCCAGTCATGGTGCTACGTCTACAGTCATTTCCTCCATGGCACGTGCACACCAATGCATGTGTGATTTTTATATTTTGCTCCTCAGCAAGGACCACTTTGATCCACTTTGAAAGAATGAAGTGCGTTAAACCTGGAAATGTTCTCACTCTTTCTCTGTCTCTCTCTCTTTTTCTCTCTCTCTCTCTCTGTTTCTCTCTCTCTCTGTTTCTCTCTCTCTCTCTCTCTCTGTTTCTCTCTCTCTCTCTGTTTCTCTCTCTGTTTCTCTCTGTTTCTCTCTCTCTCTCTGTTTCTCTCTCTCTCTCTCTCTCTCTGTTTCTCTCTCTCTCTCTCTCTGTTTCTCTCTCTCTCTCTGTCTCTTTCTCTTTGTCTCTCTCTGTGTCTCTGTCTCTCTCTCTGCCTCTCTTTGTCTCACTCACTCTGTCTCGCTGTTCCTCTCTCTCTCTTTCTCTCTCTCCTTCTCTCTCTGTATCTTTCTTTGTCTCTCACAGAAACGGCTACTGAAAGAGAGGCAGAAGCTTTTAGAGAAGATTGAGGAGAAGCAGAAGGAGCTGCAGGAGACTGAGCCCAAATTCAACACGGTGAAGGAGAAAGAGGAGCGAGGCATCGCCAGGTGGAGACCATTTTAGTTACATCCACAGATAAAGTCCAAGCAAATTTGCACCTGAATAAGTAGATAGATGTCCAAAAAGATGTCCATAATTCAAAAGCACCGCCTTGAGGTCTAAGTGAATGCTAATTTTGCTACTGTTGAAATTAAATCTGAAATCTCTTTGTCCTTGTATCATTACACTATCTGATCAGTGTGCTGTTAATACTCCCACCCCCAGACTGGCCCAGGCCACTCAGGAGCGCACAGACCTGTATGCCAAGCAGGGCAGAGGCAGTCAGTTTACCTCCAAAGAAGAGAGGGACAAGTGGATCAAGAAGGAGCTGAAGTCTCTTGACCAAGCCATCAATGACAAGAAACGGCAGATCGCTGCCATCCACAAAGACCTGGAGGACACAGAGGCCAACAAGGAGAAGAATCTCGAGCAGTATAATGTAGGAATCAGGATACTCATATGTAACGTTCACATTTATACACCTCTGCCTATACAGCCTGCAGCTCTGTTTGTTTGTGGTGAAGAAATAAGGAGTGTTTCAGCTTGTGAGGCAGAACTGATCATTTATAGGCATGTGATGATACCCTGGGCCATCTGATCTACAGAACTGGGTGTGCGTGCACAGTATCCCACAGTATTTTGAACAAAACTGCAGTGATAAAAAGTGATAATAGTCATTATATTGCACAGCTGAGGACACTAAAGCTGGGAAGCAGGAGAAGTGTGGTGTGTACAGTAACCCCTCACTTTAACGCAGATCAGCAGTGGCCGTTTCAGTCCATCGCGGATTTTCAAACCTCCCGTCTCTGAGTACAGCTGACTGTGATGTCATAGTCAGCTGCACTCAGAGGTGGGAGGTTTGAAAGTAGAACATTATTTATTTCTGCCTGCTGCTGATTGGCTACTGCCCTGTGATGCTGCAGTCCAGAATTTCCCTTGTCGAGCTTCTCGAGTGTTGTTGTGTTTTTCATTTTGCTCTTCTTAAAGCCCTTTATTTTTATTACTGTAAATTAAATTAGTTATTACTGTATTTACCTGCTTATACCAAAGAAAACGGCTGCGCATACCAAAGAAAAGGCCCGTGCATGAATTACTGTACAGTCTATACAGGGGTAAAATCAGATAAATGCAATTAAATGGTTTTGGGAGCATATTTGTGGGCCTATTTAGGGTTTACACTATAAAAATAGGCATGTTTAGGCATTTTTTTACCACATCACAACAGTGCAGTTTTTCACTATATGCAGGTTCTCTTGGAACGTAATTGTAATGTGAACGTGCTGGACTGGGTTATTGATTAATGATTGTTTGCAAACTAAAGTGTTCAGACAGTGTCATTTCAATAGATGGCAAAAAGGAACTGAATGCAGGGTTCCCACGGGTCAGGGAATTTCTGGAATGTCAGGGAATTTCAGTAAAGGCATTTCCAGACAGGGAAAGTCAGGGAATTTGATAATTTGGGTGCCAAGTTAGGGAATTATCAGGGAATTTTGTTAGTAGCATATAGTGCAGAAGCCAAAACCTGATGTCCATTTACGCGTCTTTGTTTTTGTTTTGCTCAAAACCTCTCCCGCTCTAAAAATGTGCAACATTCTAGAATGCAAAATCTTTGCAAAATATGTGTCGAGATATGTCCTTACACTTGCTAACTTACCAAACATGCCAGGCAAGTGTAAATTTAAAGATATTTGTCTTGAAAATGAAGAATTTAAGTGATGATGACAGAAGAGCAAAATGCAAAGTATGTAAATCGTTCATACTTCTCTCCAGTATGGGAAAGCGTGCACTTATGAGCCGTGCGACTGGGAAAACACATGTTGCGAAGATGAAGACGCTGAAAAGATCCACCTCGTCTCAACTTCCCATCACTGCGCTTCTCCAGTCGTCCACATCAAGCAGCTTTATAGCATATAGAGCTGCTTTGTTCAGAATGGCCCATTTTACCGTGGCCATTTCTAGATAAACATGCATGTAGAGGATGTCAGCGATAGAGTTGAGGTTTTGGTCCATTCAACACGCCAAGCTGCCTGTATTCAACAACAATGACGTAAAAGCAGTTTTGAATTCTATAACACCTTTAAATGCCCTTTTCTGCTCAGCATCCAAACGTTATATTGGACATTTCTTTAGGCGGGAAGTCATAGAAATTCTGCTTTTTGCTCAGGGAAAGTCATGGAAAGGTCAGGGAATTTTAAGTCTCACTTAGGGTGGGAACCCTGTCAGTGGCTACTCAGTATTTGTTTATTTTTATATTGTGTAGAGTACACTCAAAAGGGATTTGTATGATTAAATCTTCTTAAAAGAATTACGTAGAATAGGTTCTTCATCATAGACATACATGCATATATTGGTAGTATGGAAGTAAAAATCCCTGTGAATTGCAGAAGTAGTTCTACTGCAATTTTGTAGCCAATGTTAAAAGTTGCCACCAGAGGGCAACATTTCCACATTTACAAGAGACTTGCGAAACAAATGCATGTGGCGTGTGAAAGTTAGGGCACCCCAGTCAGTTTACATTTTTTATTGGTTACAGAGAGCACACTTCAGCACATGTTAAAGCACATCTACTGTTTGTATGTATTACAATGTGTTTTATTATGTTTTTGCTATTTGTGTTTGTTTTTTTATTAGATAATGAAGTTTAAGTTCACTTCTTGTTGAGGATATGTAATTATTTTTACTTAGAAAATTGAGTGCATACCACCATTAGCCAAACCTATTGTGACACATTCATTTGTTTATATGTCTTCTGTAAATGTGCATATTATGCCCTCTGCTATGACTAAATATGAGTGTAAGGCTGTGCATTTGCAGCCAAGTGTTGAATGTTATTTTCCACTGAGATCATTGAAAGTTCGAGCCAGACTAATTTCGTGTTTGTGTTTGTGTTTGTGTGTGTGTGTGTGTGTGTGTGTGTGTATGATGCAGGCGATTCAAGGCGGTGTGGGACTGCCTGTAGCCGTGCAGTGTGTGGCTCTGCCATGGCAGGATGAGTTGTGCCTGCGCTTCATGAGAGAAGTGGAGGAGGTCTGTGGCAACAGCAAATTCTAAAAAAAAAAAAAAAACATGACTGCTCACATGTGGACATGTTGCATTAAATAACTCTACATTCTGGAACTCCTCTGTAACATACTACTTATTTTCTCATATTTTGGAATCTCAACCAAGTGTGCCAGTAATCATGGAGCTGATTATAGCTTATGGCAGCTATTCTAATCAAGATCTAGGGCTTTTTGAATATTACCATTGCACTTTTCAATTTTATTTGCATTTTACTTATCAGCAAACAAACTGAGTGGATATTGACAGAAGATTGTACTTTGATTTATACGTTGCTAAAATATTATTGTGTAGAGAATGTGTACTCTTATTCAGTAGAATATTTTGACTTGAAGAAAACTTACTGTTTGCTCCTCATATTATGTTTGACTCCCAAATCTACTCCAGGAAATGTTAAAGTCAAACTGCCCACAGCTATGCTATTTTGTGTTTGCCATCACATCACAGACCACCAAAAACTGATCTGGAGACCCTAGTTTGATGTAGTAGTGATGAAGGGACTGAAAAAGTAGCCCCCTATAGTCACGTGTGAACACTCCACACCACAGCACATCACACCACACAGTGTGAAGAATGTGAAATTCTTTCTCTGCATTTAACCCATTCACCAAATGAAGCAGGGGGCAGCCACCAATGATGGGCACCCGGGGAGCGGTGTGTGGGGACGGTACTTTCCTCAGGGGTACATCAGTGATGACACTAGCAGTCCAGGGCTACTTCTTGGCAAGTTGGGATTGCCAAGTCAATATTTTAGAAACCATACTTTTACTTAATTATAGTTTCTTTGTACATTTTCAACCCTGTGAAACACTGTCATCTCAACAAATGTCTACTTTAAGCCCCAGGTTTGAGCATAAGCTTACCTTTGCTCGAGCCTCCGCCAGCACAACGGTGCTGCCAAAGCCTCCTGGAGTAAGTGCACTGAGTGGCTCTGTTTTAATGAGGTGTTCATTCTGCACCTCTGAACCAGATTAATAGGGAAGTCACTACATTATGGTGTTTGGCAGACGCTCTTATCCGGTGCCGACTTACCATCATTAGTTACAGGGACAGTCCCCCTGGAACAACTGAGGTTTAAGTATCTTGCTCAAGGACACAGTGGTAGAAGGTGGGGGTTTGAACCTGCAACTTTGTGGTCATCAGGTTCACAGGCGATTGTTTTACCCACTAGGCTGCTACCACCCCATCTCAGCCTATTTAACCTCACTAGCAGGAGGTTAAAAATGTTTATACATTATACATTAACTTTTATACTACTTTTATATATTTATTTTAAACTTAACAAAAAAGGAGGGATTAAATACATAGTGTGTTTTTATGTAAAAATGTAACACATGTACCGTTCCAAAAATAGCTCAAAATAAATGGGGAGCTTCTGTGCAGCTGGCTTGTAGCAGTGTTTTAATTTTTAATCCATTGTTGTTTTTTTGCTTACATAACAATCGGTGATGCCTTTTAAGCACATTTTTAAGGTTAGCAACTGTTTAAGGATAGGCCGGGGAGAAGAGATGTTTCAGATTTGCTTACCTCAAACTGCTAAAAATAAATGTAAGATTAAAGACCTGTTGTAAGATGGAGTTACTTTTGTTATTTTGTATTTTATATGTTTTCATAATCTGAGGTTGAAGTTCACTCTGCATTTTCAAACTTCATCACAGCAAGCCCACAGGCTTTATTTGTTGTTGGCTGCTTTGACAGGAAGTGTAAGTTGTAGGCTAGTTTTTGTGCCGTGCCCTAATTCTGCCTAATATTGTTAACAGTTTTCACTCAGTTTCTGTAACCGCTTGATACACACTAGAGTCGCGGGCCCATCCCGGGGTCAGTGGGTGCGAGGAAGGCACTCACTCTGGGCGGTTTGCCAGTCCACAGCTGGATGCATATTGTTTATAGTTTAAACATAAATTAAACTTTAACCTAAAACAATAATGGCCAAAGTTACGCTAGAATAGGTTTGAATAGGCTATTACTTTGTTCCTCAGCCATTAAAACTCATTTGCCTATTGGCTTGACGTTATCTATCTATCTATCTATCTATCTATCTATCTATCTATCTATCTATCTATCTATCTATCTATCTATCTATATTAAGCTTGAGGTTGAACAAATGGAATGAAACTCAATATGTTCAAACACTGGCTTTATATTGAAAGTTTTATCTATACAGTGATTTCCTAAACATAATATGTGTGTAACATGCTACAGGCCAGAGGTTTGAGCCCATTTAAAAAATAAACAAAATGCTGCTCTTCGCCTTTATCATGGCAGTACAGATTTGTGGACTCCTTTCCTGCACTTTTTGGAAGTAACTTGTGTCCAAACCCTCCCAGCACCATTTTTTTTCAAGCAGCAAACAGCTCTGTGTCATTTGCTGGGAACTCATTATGAACTTGCCAGTCCAGCTTGTCCAATGCCTGCTCAAAGAGAGAAAGATCTGGAGACAGGGGAGGCAGGACTTTATTCTTAAACTGTTTTGCTTTTCTTTGGACTGGATGTAATTTTGGCCCAGTTTTGAAGAATGCTTTGAATCATTATCATATTGAAGAATTTTGTCCAGTGAGACATAAACCAGGAAGGAATTGTGTCATGTTCATGACACCACTGAGTGATGCTTTTCTTTTTTAATGATTTCATCTCAAAGTGAATTTCGGTGCACTAAAGACAGACCTGATGTCAAGAATAATATCAGATGGCAGCATGCTTTTGTTTTTGACCTCAGTAACCACTACTTTTAGTGAGAAAGCATAGAATGTAGTGTATTTTACAGGATCACTGTTACTTGCTCATGTTTTCTATTGCATTGTCCAATGTTGCATGAATATGTGTAGTGTTGTAATATTAAGAAAAGAAATAGCTGTCATTAAACCTATTGACAACAGGCCCCACTTTACTGGTTCATTGGAAAATGATCTTTCGAGGAGGACGAGGCATTCGCACATTAGTCCTTTTTTCTTTTTGCCACCCTCGCTCTGCTGTTTCAGGCGAGCACAGCTCATTTCCTGTAGGGGAACATTTAGAGAGATGAACTTAATGACACATGGAATTTTCATTTGGACTCTATCATCCTGCTCATAATGTAAATATGTGTTTGCGGTGGGTTTTACATACTTTTAAATATTTTATCCTCACCCACTTCCATCTCCGCCTCATTCACTCCGCATTCTGTTTCTGAAACAGCGCCGTGTTAAAGCTGGTCTGTTTGGCATTGTGTGCAGTACCAAGAAAAATGAAATAGTTGCATTCCCCCCCCCTCCCCTTACCCTAAATGTAATCGGCCAGCCAAGACATGTTTGGTGTCTGAAGTTCACCTGTGTGGTCCTTATGATTTACTTGTTATGATTTACTCTGTAATGAGTTACATATTTATAACATATATTTTGCATCTTAGATAGCAATTATTGACCTTTGCATTCAGTTTTGTCTTGTCTTCAGTGCAAAGTCAAAACTACTAATCATGAAATAATGATAACCACAAATTATTATTTAATTGTGTTATAGACTGAGCTGCTTCTAATCATACTGTTAACAATCCCAGTTGTGGAAACACTAGCACACCTGCCTACACAAATCTATATACTGTAAAATTATTTTGAAAAACTTTCATTTTCTTCACCCACCATATTATTTCCACTTGCCCTCACACCTGTCTGAGGTCAAAAACAAAAGCGTGCTGCCATCTGATATTATTCTTGACATCAGGTCTGTCTTTAGTGCACTGAAATTCACTTTGAGATGAAATCATTAAAAAAGAAAAGCATCACTCAGTGGTGTCATGAACATGACACAATTCCTTCCTGGTTTATGTCTCACTGGACAAAATTCTTCAATATGATAATGATTCAAAGCATTCTTCAAAACTGGGCCAAAATTACATCCAGTCCAAAGAAAAGCAAAACAGTTTAAGAATCAGCCTCAGTATTTAAACCCCTCCTTTACCATGCATGGGCGCTTAGTCATGGGTTCAACTGGCCATTGTGTTAATTTTCCTAGTTATTTCTACTCTTTTGAGTTATCTTTGACTCTTTCTTGTACCCTCTTGCTACCACACTCCTGTGCCCTGAGCAATGTGGGTTCAAATACTGGGTCCCAGTCCTCACAACACATGGGACAGTTTTGGGCAAAAAAAATGCAAGTCAAAATGCATTGAATATTAATGATTAAGATTAAAAAATACGATGATGGTCTCAGGGACATATGCTACCCAAGAACAGCTCATTATTGTATAATATGGAATACCTTTATGTTTAGCGTCTGAACAGTCTAAATAGTCCCTGGGCTTTGCCAGTATCTACCCCTAATAGTTCAGCATAGAATTGTCACTATTGGGAAAGAGCACTAAAAATATGAAAAACATGCCTTTTTAATAAAAGTAAGAATGGGACAGATTAACAGGAAAGACCCAGCTACAAGGTTAATACAGCTAACAAGTAATGGAAGCTTAAACCCTACTAATTACACCATATAATGAAAACCAGTAGCGTTCATCTTAAAATGTTCATTTTGGCCACATGTTTAGCTCACAGTTACGTTTCATTTTTTTATTTTTTACATTGCAATTCTGATTTCAGCTTACTGAAGAAAACTGCTTTCACTTGTTGAACAATTAATTAAAATAAAAAAATTAAATAAGCAAAGCATAAACATAGTTCCTGACAAAATTTCTTGTTGAGGATCTACATACTTTCTATGCTGTTCTGGACACAGATCTAGTTACAGTTACAAGTTCCCTCCATTTTGGATCTTTTGAAGTCATCAAATCGGAATCTGGTGCTCTAGTTACTGAGTCACTGGTGTCAAAGTCTGAGTCTCTGGTATTCTAATCAGAATTAAAGCCACCGGTGTTCAGTTCTTGGTGTCCTAATCCAAGTCTGGTCCAAGTCTGTGGCACTGGTGTTCTAATTGAAGTCTGAGTGACCAGTCAGTCTGTCAAAACCATTTTTTCATTTTTAAGTAATGTGACTCGTAATTACATCACTAAGTGTAAGTATCCTTTACTCGTTGTCCTTGTAGCACCAGTGCTAAAAATGGTAATAACCGCCAAATATTTGTCTTCACTTTTGTTCACATTACTGCAGCAATTCAGTAATTTAGAAAATAACAAAGAAGGACATGAATCCCATAACTTCTGATGGGCAGCGTATGTACAATGGAGGTTTTTGTGTGAAGTATGATGTGTTCCCCCTCCACCTGTCAATAGAGCCAGCACCCGCTGCATCAGCCAAAAAATATCACCCAAAAAAAAGCCAACCACTTCAGCTCGGACAAAAACAGCATTTCATGACTCATTGGTGACCAGAGCGCCTCATTCAGAGCGGGCCCAGGAGATGAGGAACAACCTTATAAAACCTCCCGAGAGTCATTTCCTGCTGGGATGAAAGCACACACACTTTAAATGCGATATCCCTTCACCTAAACTAGGATCATTCCGTCCTAATGTACCATTGAAAAGGTCTCTGGAGCCATAAGGTCCTAATGTAGCCATGAGTGTGGGGGAAGGGGGGGGAGGTTAATAACATTCGTCACAGCAAGGCTTCTGCCTCCTGGATGATAAAAAGTTACATACACTGTTTTAGAGGACAACATCATCTGTGCATCTCCACGCACCGCGGCCTATTTAACTGGAAAAGGTGAAGTAAAGGAGGAGTCCAAAGATTAGCAGCTCGCTTTAGAGAAAAATGTGAATGCACTGTCTGCCTCATCCACACACGGCCTCTCTTTCACACCCCACTGAGACTGGAAAAGCACATCTGCTAGGCCCTGTACAGCAGGATTAGGCGATAATGATGACTGTAGAAGATTCTGTGACTCGACAATTCGGTGGGCCGCTTTCACACTTCTGATCCCCACTGAAGTGTGTGTGTGTGTGTGTTGGGGGGTGGGGGGTGGGGGGGGGTATGGGGGGCAAAATCACACCCCTCTGGACACGATTTCTCCTTTCTGCTCATGCCGTTCCACTCTCTTTTTTGCTATCGGCTGCATGTCTTCCCCACTGAGCTTCTGCTACGTTAGGCTTTTCCTTTCTTTCCTTTCTCGGCGTTCGCCAGCCCTGCGGCCCTTATAGCCAAATTGGTTTACATTGGGGAGATAAATGCTCTGCAAATGCGCTTAAACACGTACAGTAAAGGAGCAGGGAGAGAAAAAAAAGAAAAATGCAGACAGTGCGTGTCAGGATTAGCGCCCAAGTCACTGAGAGGAAGTGCTCAGATAGAGGCCGTCTCATCCACTTCTCAGGAAGAAGAGTGCGGAAGGATTTAGCCTTAGAGTGTCTGTCAGTAATTCCTGGAATTATGTAACTCTGTGCCAAGCAATCAGGGGGCGGCAGAGGGGTGGAAGTATTGTTTCCCTGGAGTTGGGCTGAAACACACATGGAAAGCTCCAATAAGTGATATTTAGGCAAGTGAAATCAACTAAATATGCCCATTATTCCTTCATTATGAAGCTGTTGTTAGAATACTGTAAGGTTATTCGGCCTGTTTATAGATGTGTTTGCTTTTTGTAAAGTAATTTTATGTACAGCAAATGGTAGTCTGGCCAGCTGATGGAATGACACTAGGTAAAACTGCTTAAAACAATAAACACTACAGAATTTAACAAGAAAGAAAGAAAAACCATTATAATAAATGATGATGTAAAACAAAAATTTCCTGGGAATTCTGGACCATTTTTAGTGGTCCAATCAGTGCTTGAAGTGGGCCGGAACGCAGCGGAACGCAGTTCCGGAACTTCTGTATTTTCGTCTTTTGGGTTCCGCCAC
>JBBPCX010000114.1:7730133-7743416 GCA_037974365.1 Hydrocynus forskahlii
TTTTTTCACCGCACAAATGTCAAATGTCGGAAAATTAGAGTTCCTGCACTTATTTTTTCCCACTTCAAGCACTGGGTCCAATTATCATAAAAATTTAACACAATGCGAAGAACTACTGGGATTTCCAAATCATGTCCAAAAAAATAAATAAAAAAAGTGTTTGCACTCATGTTGCACTCTGTTATTGTCATCGTACACAATTGACTGATATGACTGATACCACTGTATTATTTTTTTTTCTTCTAGTTATTTCCACTCTAAGTTACAGCATATGAACTGAGAAGTGGCCTGTAAGTAACCCCGGCCCTAACCCAGGTATTTATGTGGGTGTAGTTATGGTATTTGTGATATTTATGCTGGTAGTTAATCTAAGTAAGAAGTGAACCAAGTAGATTTCCAAAGTGTGAAACCAACTTTGTGGGAATAAAAGCATATCTTGAAGTTCTTTAAATGTCACTGACTGCAAATACAAGAACAGAAAATACTTCTGTCGGAAGTTAAAACCAGTGGCTGCAGCTCTGTGCCAGATCTCATGACTGAAATCATCACTGTGAAACTGTTAAAGGTAAATTATGTGCTGATGTTTGGGCTGATGCGTGACATTTTGAAGCCCCAAGATTCAATCCAGAATTTTTCATTTTAGGTAGAGGAGGGCTTTGAAAAACTCACAAACGTTTTGGCCAAAATGAGGGGCTACATTTGCCACCCTTTCCAAAGTGCCACCCTAGATGACTGCCTACTTCGTCTATAGGGACACGGTGAATGTCTTCAGACAAACATCGAATGTCTTTTACAAATGTGTGTTTTGTGGGCATTCTGACATAAATAAAAAAGAACATTTATTTTCACAAATGTAAGGGCAGCTGGTGGCCTGGTGATTTTACATTTTCATGCGTGACAAATGGACACTTTATAATTAACATTCTAAAAATGCTGAGCAGGGCCTCCTGACCTAAAATTTGTATCAAAATAATTAGATTTATGTGGCTTTGAAAGAGGGTTCATTATTATAATAGCGATGGCAGGGGCTTCAGTCACAATACCTTACCAACTGACTAGTGTTTCAAAAGAGAATGGGAAATTACGTTCAAAGCACACATTCAGGGAATGCGTTTTAGTGTGATACGCAAGGAAAACAGTATATCAGCTGTTTCTCAGGTGACTGAGAATGTTGACAGTCACAAATAGGGAGGGGGCAGCTGGTGGCCTGGTGATTAGGGATTTGCCCCTGCAATCAGAAGGCCATGGGTTTGAATCCCAGGAATGTTGGTGGCACCACTGAGGTGCCATTAACCGTCCTGCCACACAGCTCTCCGGGTGCCCCTTGTTGGTGACAGCCCACTGTTTAACTTGGTGAATGGGTTAAATGCAGAGATAGAATTTCACATTGTTCACACTGTGTGCTGTGCTGTGGTGTGTTCACACGTGACTGTGAGGGGCCACTTTACTTTATGATAGTAGGGCATAAACCCTTATTACAAGGAAGAATGCACATCTGAGGAGTCAGTGCAGCCTACACCGAAAGATCAGTACAGGCCTGAATGGTTGGTGGCTCTGTTGTTCTGTGGGGGACATTTTGCTGGCATGGTTAGGGTCCCCTTTACAGGGAAAGGTCACTACATATCAGTATGATGCTATTCTGACTGATTATCCCATGATGAGATCAAGGACGGGGTCCCTTCCGGGATGACGCTGCCTCTATCCACAGGACATGAAGGGTCACTCAGTGGTTTGATAAATATGAAAATGATGTAATTCAGTGCTGTGGTCTTCACAATCATCAGATTTCAGTTCAATTAAATGCCTAATGCCTAAATTCTGGGGCAGCAGGTTAATGTAATAAAAAATACCAGTTGTGGGAATCACATTTGGAATGCTGTTCCAGTAACAGTTCTTATGTAATAGTTCAGTTCTTGTGCACTGACGTTCTCTTCTCCCTCTTTGTGGAGCCACTAAAGGTTTTAGCTGTGCAGTAAAGGGGAGCTGTCTCTAATTTGTTACTGTCTGTATATAAAGCAAATTTCACACTCTAAACATGTCTTGGCAAACCAACCATATTTGGGGTAAGTGGGACAATTGGGTAGTTTTTGTCAGCTGATTCCTTTTAGACATGTTTGGTTTAACTCATCTGGTACAGAGGACCAGATTTTATTTCCTTTCTGGCACGTTCTGACCTCCTCACTTAACGCCCTCTCAGCAAAGCTAGAACAAAAATCGTAGCCCCCCCCCCCCTCCGTCTTCACCCTCTTTATGGAGCCACTAAAGGTTTTAGCTGCGCAGTAAAGGGGAGCTGTCTCTGAGGAACCTGAGCCCATTGATGAAGTGACAGCAGCCACTGGCAGAATATGATCCTAATCCTGTTCCCAGCATTCTTCAGCCTCGCTGCCATCGCAATTCCTCCACATATTCACCCAGCTGTCAACTGGCAAAATCCCTTTAAAAACGCACAACCCTGATACACATCAAAGAGCTCTTCAAGACCTCAGCAGCTTAACACCACACACTCACACACACACACACACACACACACACACACACACACACATTAAGAATGCAGTGCAGCATTCAAATACTTAAGTGCACATATGCATATGAGATGCTTCCTGACTGTAGTCAGCACATTTCAGCTAACGTTTTTGTAAATTGCTTTTCATTATTTGCAATTTTATATTATGTTTTATATTATAACATTTTATGAGGTCTTAACTGATACGTGTTTGTTTGTGTGTGTGAATGTATACTGATCAGTCAGTATGGCTAAAACGTGAGTTGCTATCACTTACTTTATTATATTAAATCCACTTTTAGTCACATGGTACTACTGACTCTTACCAAAACAATAATATAATATACAATAATATAATATAATTGTGAATGCAAGTATGAACATAAAATCTAATCAGAAAAATCAAATGTGTACTGTTAGATGTTTATCCAAGAAATTGCTGTACAAAATTGAATTACTGTTGACCAGTCTAACAATGTCTGTTGGACTTTTCCACTGAACACGCGAGTAATGATGATTGAACAATGAATACATTTCTCCAAATGTATTCTGTTACAGAAGAAGTTACATATTTAAAATACGTCTTGATATGAGACATGAGAATGTCATTTTTGCTTAAATCACATTGTTCGTCACTGTTTTCACACACAAGTTTGGTGTGCTTAGTCTTTCACTCGTATCATGTCAACATTTCCACTGGTGAGATTATCAGTTCAATCATCTCTCAAACGAGTTTAGGAACACACGCAAGTAACTGATCATCACGTTGATATATCAGTCTACTCAGGCTTTAGCAGACAGTGTGTTTGCTACATGCTAATTCTCAAATAGTTAATGAACAATTTTTATTGATGTAACCTTTTTAAAATTATACTGAAATCATTTTCCCAAATATTTTATCTTAACTGTGTTCTGAAAACTGGCTCAAAACGTTACATGGACTGAACGCATTTACTTTATTTCTGAATTGTATATTGAATACTTTTTCACATCTACGGAATGAACAGAAATCCACAGAAACTTAAATATTGCATGATTCTGCAAATACAAATTGCTGAGCTTAACATATGGGAGAAAATTGAAAAATAAAATCTTTGTTAAAATGTTCAAATATGGCCAGTCCATAACTTTCGTGCAGGCTATAGTTTAACATGTTGTATTATTGCTTTCTTTTTTTTTTCTTTCAGCTAATAATCATATGTACATATAATAATTATATGTGCATTAAAATGTGCAGTAGAGTATTCTCTGTTCTCTTATTTTTTAAAAAATGTCATATAAGCAGGAGTGATCACTTTTGACTGAAAGGGCACAAATGAATATGAAATGCCTCTCCGCTGTTTATTTGAACTACTTTTTTATCTTGCAATTGTTATTGCTTTTTCATATTAGGTATAATATTGAATATTGCTATGTAGCTCTATGCAATATCACTGAACATGTAAGAAATAACATGTAGTTAAGTCAACACAGTTTGTGAATAAATATGAATGGTTAGCAACCGTGCTGAAAGTGTAATCAAGCCTTGTTTTCTCACACACTGAGGACAAGTGGTTAAACTCAGAGAATGGTCTGGTTTGTGTGTAAGGGTGGGGGATGTAACAGGTGTCTGAACTTTGGTGGCTGCAAGGACCTTTTCAGTATCTAACCCCATTCACTCTTTCTTCTCTGCTTAATCCATCAGTATCTGGAGCTGCAGTAATCTCCTTATGCCAGAGCCTTCGCTCTCAGAGCTGCCAAACCTTAGCCAGGCAGAGCTGTCTAGTGTGTGTGTGTGTGTGTGTGTGTGTGTGTGTGTGTGTGTGTGTGTGTGTGCATGTATGTGTGGTGATGTTGGTGTGAGAGCGTGTTTGGTTGCTATGTTCCTGTCACCATGCTTCATTCACTTCAGTCTGGATTAGTTATTGTGTAGTGCCAGAGTGTGTGAGTGTGTGTGTGTGTGTGTGTGTGTGTGTGTGTGTATGTGTGTGTGTGATAGCAGAAGGGGCGTTGGGGCAGGACAGAGAGTAGTGTGTGTGCTGCATGGTCATGTTTGCATGGGTATTGTAATGGGCCGCACTCAGCAGCCCTGCCACATGGCACAAACAAGGTAAGCTATAGTAAGAACACTCATGAATGTAGGATTAAGAGCACTCTGTCAGACTGAATCTAATGACGTCTAAAGATATGTTTTGATAGTCTTCGTAAACTGGTCGTGTTACTAAACTGTGTTGCCATGGACTGCTGGGATGGTCTAAGAGGTTGTGTGTCATTGTATAGGCAGCAATGTCAGCTACTACTAAAGCTACTTACAGTCCTATGCCATTAAAAAAAGCTCATATTGTGTTTGATTGATTTTCTAAATTAAAATATATACACATCCAGCACAGGCAAAACACTTAAAAAATTATATTTTCTGCCAATTTTAGTGCTCCTTTGAGTTTATCCTATAAGATGTGATATGGGGCAGTATTTGGTATAATAAAGTGAACAATTGTGGGAATATTACTGGGTGAATGCCGCATCAACAAATAACCAACAACATTAAAAACATTCATAAAAACTTTTTTTTTTTTCAAAAAAACTAGACATATGGTGTGCTACTGATACACCACAATGAAAATGACCAAAAAAAATGCACAGGTTTATAAAAGGTACTGCCTAACAAATAGAAGAGAAACAACATGATTAAGAAAAGGTGGCCAAATTTCAGACACTTTTACAATAGAACCATGAAGAGAGTGTTTAATCTTTTCAAGCTGCATAGAGGATAGGGCGTCCTTTATCCAGAGAGAACTTCCAAAACAAAAACAGAGCTGGACAGGTCCAGAACATATGGGTGGGGTCAGCTAGTCCAAGGTGGTATTTGTCACAGTTTGAATCAGTGCCAGGATAGATACGGGCTAATTTACTTTTGGGCCAGTGAACACTATGAATCACTTTGCACTGTAAAACCCCATGATGCGCACAGACAGATGACGTGTGTACTCTCTTCAAAATGGACTGCTAAACCCAGGGGTTAATATCTGTGCCGAGGTCTTCGGACCAAGCGGTACACAGATCATCTGGGGTGAAAGTGTGAAGTGGGAAGAAGTGGTATATAGTACTGAGACTGCTCCTTTAGGGTTAGAGTCAGTTTTAAGAATGGAGTCAACTGAAATAGAAGGTGAAATAACAGGAAAGGTAGAAAAGTGAGTGAGCATGAAATCATGAAATTGTAGGCAACCTTGGACTCTTTGTCATGTTCCTCAAACTGTTCATGTTCATTTTTTTTTTGCAGGGTGGCAGGGCACGTTATCCTGCTGAAGGTGGCCACTGACATTAGGGATGTACTCGGTCTGCAGCGATGTTCAGGTTTGTGGTCCATGTAACATCCACAAGAATGCAGGACTCATTGCTTCCCAGGGCCCAGGGCATCACAGTGCCTCCGCCATCTTGCCTTCTTCCCATAGTGCATCTTTGTCCCTTCTTTTCTGCAGGTAAGTGATGCGTACACACCTGGTGGGATACATGATGCAATTCATCAGAACAGGCTACCTGGTCCAGTTCTGATGCTGACGTCCCAATAGTATGTGTTTTCAGCAGTGGGCAAGGGTCTACAAAGTCACTCTGACCTGTCTACATCTTCACAGACTTCATATGCAGATGTTCTTATGGCTTACTTTTGTGCTACAGTTGCTTGTCTATGGGACTGGACTGTTTTGCAAATGCTCTGACCCAGTTGTCCAGCCATCACAACTTGCTTCCAACACATCAGCTCCAATAACTGAAGGTCCTCTTGCTGCCTAATATATCCCATCCCTTGACAGATGACCAGATAGTAAATGTTAGTTACCTCACCTGTCAGGGGTTTTAATATTGTGGTTGATCAAAGTAAAATGTGTAATCTTTCGCACAGTCCACATTTGATTGTTTTATTTTCCCCAATATGGTAAACTGGGCAAAGAACAGTATGAAAAAGCATGAGAAAACTTGCTAGTTTCATGGAGGGACTGTTTCCCAGGATATTTTGTCGAGGTTGCCATTCTTATGTTGTTAAATTAAGGTCGAAACATTTTCCTAAAAATCCCATTGAGTTCCAAAACTGTATTTGATCAATAACAGTAGTGGAAGTCTTTTTGGTGCTATATAGAACTATTGTTCACGAAGGTTCCTTAAGGAACCAGGTACTCAGACATAGTGCATTTAAATAATCCTTTGTCATGATACTGTATAATAATCCCTGGCTTTACTAAAGACCCCCTGAGGAGCCCTCCTTTTTCAGGGTGTAGTTGGATTAGTTTGTTGATTAGCCACAGAATACTATAATATCATAATGCATGTAAATTACTGTGAAGCTGAGCCTGTCTGCAGCGAATAAGCAGTCCCTATCCATTTGCAGCCAGCGATGAATGTTTTTTCCACCTTGCCCCCAGTGATTAGCGCTTGAGCTCCAATATCTGGAAGTTACAGTTTGATGTCATGACATGACAGTTGTCCAAATTTACAAGCTGAGGATGACATCCAAAGACAACACTGGAGCTTCGTCCAGGTGATGATATCAATCTAGAAAAATATGCTATTTGGTATACATTTTTAAAGCACTCATATGCAATTATCTTATGTGTTTTACCAGCTTGACCTATTAATGCATTCAAAACTTTTAGTGTGAATTTGTGAAGATGTAATGTAAAAAAAAAATGTTATTACTCGACTGATCAACAAAAACAATAATTTGCAACACATATTTCTGCTGGGATGGACCTGTGTCGACCCAATCGACTGTATTCACATGGTATCAGAAAATGGATTGGCTTGTGATATGTCACAGTTAGTAAACTTATGGAATTTGCCTGAGGTTGTATTCCATTGTATTTATAACTTTGTAAGCCTTTGCTGAGGTTTCTTCAATTTTAGAAAGATTTTTTACCCTCACACATCTCTTTCAGAAGTATGGCTGTTTAAGGACCATCCACTGAATGACTCTTTCTGGAACTAAAATTGGTTCTTTTAGTGCATCTCTCAGAAGAACCCTATTTTTAAGAGCATATGAAAAAGATCCAGGCAGTAAGTAATTCAATTTTTGAACCTTCACATTTCATATATGTAGTTTATTCCCTTGCATTTCACAGATAAGTTATTCACATTTACGTAAACAATCCAGAGGAAAGTCCAAAATGGCAATATGTACATAACTTGATAGAAGAATGTTCAGGATTATCATACACTGTTCCTTCAATCCACTGAGGAACAAATTCACTTTTTTTTTCTGTAAGTGATACTGTAAGTCTCAACGTGTCATTTGTAATGTCCATAATGTGACAGAATGAAAAAATTTTAAGTCCTCACAAAAAGTCCTGTCTTACTGAACCACTGTGGTGTATTTACACAATCTGAATGGATGGCTTTTTGGACCACGTTTGAGTGTTCAAAAAATGGCTTTCACTGTACCAGACCAGAAAATACTTATACTTAGTTTTAAAACATCCAAAAATCCTGCTTTTTAGCACTGAGGTAATTGCTCCATTCAGCTGTGCAGTTATGAAGATGCTCGTCTGGAGATGTGTTGGCTTCAGACTGCAGAAACTGATCCTTCGCTCAGTTAAGTAGCATTCAGTGCTGAGATCAATTAGTAGTTTTTACATCCATTAGCTGTGGGTCATGTGTGATTCTGTAGATGGTGTCCTGCCCATATTAGGAACTCTTTGCCTTTTATCCGGGAGAAAAATGAAAGTCATTTCGAAAAAAAAAAAAAACAACAACAACAAAATGTCGGAAACCCAAATGTTGCAGAGTTGAAACATTTTGTTTAACATGTATTTTACCCACAAGCATCACTGGATCCTCTGAATTATGGGGTCATCAAAAAGCTAAAATACACTATATGGACAAAAGTATGCCTGACCATTACACTGACAGGGACTTCAATGACATTGCATTCAAATATATAGACTTTTATAGGGAATTGGTCACCCCTTCTACTCTCCTTGGAAGGCTTTCCACAAGATTTTGGAGTCTCTGTGGGAATTTGTGCCCTTTCATTCTGTACAGCATTTATGAGCTCAAGCACTAAGCCCGCAATTTCCATTCCACTTCATCCCAGAGGTGTTGGATAGGGCTGAGGCCAGTCAAGTTCTTCCACACCGAACTCATCCACCCATGTCTTTATGGAACTTGCTTTGTGCATTGGGGCACAGTCAGGCTGGAATAGAAAAGGTTCTTCCCCAAACTGTGTCCACAAAGTTAGAAGCATGGCAACCTAACTACCACATTTGACAATGCTTGGTTTGGACTGTTTTTTTGAGGTTGCCCGCCAGTTCAATGAGCAGAAGTGTTAGCTTGCACATAGCAATATTCGTGTTTTGACTCTTTACAACCTCATAATTCAGAAGATCCAATGACATTAGGAAGAGGATCATGCAGCTAAGTATTGAATCAGGAACATCTTTGTTTCCTGTGGTGCATGCCATTCATTTTTCGCAAAGAGAAAACCAGCTTGGATCCAGAGTTGTTAACATGGGCATGAGTGATCGAGGTCTATTCACTTGCAAAAAAATGCTTCCAGTAGCAGTAATTTCTCTGTGTGTGAATTTTTAATAAGCCAACAGAAAACAGGAGTGAGGGCTGCTGGTATCTTCTGTCTGAAGATACATAAGGACCATTATCATTATATTTTCTCTCCACACCAGTGAAGAAGATAACAAGATAAACGTTTTGTGAGACAGGGACTTAATGCAGAACCCAGTCCTTCTTTCAGTCTAGCAGCATTCAGTTCCAGTTCCAGTTTCAGTGAATTTATAGTGTTTGCATTTGTTAGCTGATCTGGGGTACAGTGTCCTGTATCAGACGAGCTCGTTTTAAATCACAGTAATACAGAAGCCGGTCCTTCTTTCAGTCAAGCGGTTGCTGTACATCGATGAGCTTCTGTGTCTATAAGTTGCTTGTGTGGTCAGTTAGGTAAAGTGTCCAGGCCAAGTGAAGCTGCATGCTGTTTGGCCCTCAAACGCAAATTTTCGATGCTTGTTGTTTTGCTGTTAATGCTGGGTAGTGTTCCTGTGGCCTGAAGCAACGGGCTGCTCCACATCTGCTGGGCCTGGGACAGGGACTGGTAGTAAGACTGGCACTGCAGTGACCCCAGCGGGGCAGCCATGTTCACACTCATGCCCAGGTAGGGTATCGAGGAGGGAGAGGCCATGTCGAAGGACGGGTAGTGCACCAGGTTGTTTGTGGCGGCCATATGCTGGCGGAACTGCTCCTGCAGACGGAAAAGGCTGAGTGGAGACGAGGCGTAGGAGTTGCTCTGAGCCAATCCGCCGCTGCTGCTGACCCCACTGGAGGACGGCAAAGAGGGGGAGCTGAGGGGAGAGTCTGGAAGGAAAAACACAACAAGGTATGATACACTAAATATCGGGCTTCTATAATTTGTTTTGTATTGCTATTATTTTTAAGTTTTAAAAAATGGTTTAGAATATTAGCTCAGATAAATAAAGGGTTATCTTAGATAAGCTGTGTTTTGCAATGAGAAGTAGCAAATCTATCTTATTATAACATGTACAGAAATATACAAATACTTTATTACTAATTGGGAAAAAAATAATGTGGGAAAAATAATGTCATATATTTTATATATGATGTTTTTTTCCAATATGTTAACTATAAAAATACATAGAATTTGAGCAAACATGCAATTTAACCAGAATATCCACATTTTGCATATGACGGTATTATATTCTGTATAATATAAACAGGAGAGATCAATAAAAGCAAACAAAGCTATATTCACATTTCAGGTTTGAGGTGGCACAAATCCATGTTTTTTTTTTTTTCGGTGTGGCTAAACGGTTGTCGGCTGAATGACCAGTGAGGAAATGTGTTTATGGTTGTGACATCACAACCATGATAAATTAAAAACAGGAAGCTTGATTTCCATATATAGACTGCAGAGACTGGGGAGTGAAACTTGAACGATCTTTTATTTGAGTTTTTTTTTTTTTAGTATGCTTTCTATCTGATGGGCTTTCTTTAAACATACCGGATTTGGGGCTGAGGGGCTTGCAGGGTGGTGAGCTCTCGCCAGGTAACTGTGGTCCTGCTGCTTTCACATCCCCTCTGAAACATGATGGCTCATCTTCCCTGTCAGTCAAATCCTCTGGTCCTGACTCCGCCCCCGACTGCTCAGGTGAGGTGACATTCACTTCCTCACAGAGCTCAACAGGTGGAGCAAGTGCAGCTGGGTTACCTTCTGCCAGGTTTGGGGGAGGAGTTTGAGACTCTGATGCTGTTGTGGGCGGGGTGTCCCCTTTCTCCGCCTCCTGGCCTGCCTCAGTCCCCGCCTCCTTCTGCCTCTGGAGCTGCTCTTTCTGCAGACTGCGCTGTTTCTTGCGGAACTTCGCCCGCCTGTTTTTAAACCACACCTTGGAGAAACAGAAGACGTTATATGAAGGTCGTCATCAGGACTGTTAAAATAACTCTCCTTAAACACCACCCAGCAACAGATAAGGCGCTGATGGACAATATTTTGGGAAGTACGACAAAAGACACAATAGATTATGTGGGCCACTCTTATTTTAAAGCTTCCTTTTCAAATCAATAATAAATCGTTATATGTCTTTACATATAAGTCTATCATAAGTCTGGCATGGTCCTGTACCTGGTAAACAGCTTTAAACACAGTACATTTGTAAAACAGAATACATACTTGATCATTGCCAAAATGCCTGTGAATTGTTACTTCTATTATCAAGTTGAGTGACTACAAAACACCAGCGTGCAAAAAACAAAGACACCTTTTATAAGAGACGTATGTAAGAGACTCTGATACTATGCGTATGATCAAAATAAAAATTCATGTGAAAGGCAGTTTAGATTAATAAACTGCTAAAATGGTTATATAGGTTGGTATAGTTTGCACACAGTTTGGGCCACTGGTCAAATTACAAGTTTTGTAGGTTTGAAGTGAAAATAAGTACACATCCTCTTTAGAGAACACACCCCTGCACCCCTGCACACACATTTTGCTACATTTTAATCCTGAACTTAATATGCACGGCATAATGTGACCATTGCAAAGGTTTGTTTGTTTCCCACTGAGGATATGTGCTTACTGCATTTAGAAAATCTGTTAAATAGAGTGTTTAACTTTGCACATGGCTGAATATATACACTGTATGAACTGTATGAAGAAACGCTGCCATAAATGTCACACCATTGTGGTCTGGTACTGGTGTAGATAAGACAAGGGCCCTTGTCTCTGTGTGTGTATGAGTGTGTACCTGTACTCGAGCCTCAGGCAGGTTGGTACACATGGCGAGTCGCTCCCTCATGACCACATCGGGATAGTGTGTCTTCTGGAAGGTTTTCTCCAGGGCCTCCAGCTGCTGGGCGGTGAAGGCTGTGCGGCTCCTGCGCTGCTTCCTGTGCTGAGAACCGTAGCGGGCCTCCAGGATGATGTCTGGAAATGTCCAGCCGTTTAGACAAAAAATTCAGATTTTCAACTATAGGCTTATTTTATAATTTGCGTATATACAGTATATATTAAGGAACCAGGAAAATTTGTATGTAACTTTCAAACTTTAGCATCAGATAGAACTTTTTCTGGACTCTACAATTCTGTTTATAACATTTTCTATAGGGAACAGTAGGCCTACATCAGCTTAAGCAGCTGGCGTGGTCATACAAGATCACCCGTATCAGGTTTGAGAACATAAGTATGATTAAAGAACAACTGTATGGTGACATCTCAGGATTTAAGGTATGCTTATATGTAGGCACTTATATTGCAACTCTCGTATTATTATTATTATTATTATTATTATTATTATTATTATCAGTAGCAGTAGTAGCAGTAGTAATAGTAGTAGTAGTTTAGATGTAGTAGTAGTTTGGTAGTGGTAATTTAGTTGAAGTAGCAGTAGAAGTAGTAGTAGTAGTTTAGTATTACTATTATGTTAGTCGCAGTAGTTTAGTTTAGAAACAGTAGTAGTAGTAGTGTAGTAGTAGTAGTTTAGAAATAGTAGTACTAGTTTTTTAGTAGAAGTAGTTTAGTGTAAGCAGTACTTTAGTAGTAATAATGGTAGTTAAGTAATAATAGTGGTTTAGGAATAGTAGTAGTAGTTTAGTACAAGCTTAGTGGTAGTAGAAGTAGCAGTAGTAGTTTAATAATAATAATTGAATAATAATTTAATAGTAGTAGCCATGGTAGTTTAGTAATCATTTAGTAGTAGGTTCATAGTAGTTGTAGTAGTAGGACTGCATATTATAATGCACCTGATGTGTGTGCAATTGTATGCCTTTCTCTTAATCAACTTCAGGTGCCTTAGACCATGTAAAGTGACAGTTTGGCCAAAACTATGTTTCCCCCTTTTCTAAACATGTGGTTAAAGTGTATGGTGATTGTAGCAGTGCTAACTGGGGCGATGCCCTGACTTCCATGACTTGTTGGCAATATTGGCCTCATAAGCACGGCCTTGGCTGATGGACTACATTTAGAGTGAGGATGAAAAGTGTGGAAAGTTGATCCTTTTGATACATTCAGATATTCTGAGCTCTGCTGTTGAGGGGGGGAGCAGTCTTACCGGCCAGTCTCTCCGCGAGAGTGAGGGCGTGGACGGAGGGCCGGTAGTCCGGTGCGTGCTGTGCCTGCTGGGCTGCCTGCTGGTGGAGGTTATACATGGCACTGAGAGAGTTCATGGCATGTAGGGAGTAACCATTCACCCCGTAGTGCTGCATGACCAAGGTCAACTGGAGAGAGAGAGAGAGAGAGAGAGAGAGAGAGAGAGAGAGAGAGAGAGAGAGAGAGAGAGAAAGAGAGAGAGAGAGA
>JBBPCX010000114.1:7766250-7788816 GCA_037974365.1 Hydrocynus forskahlii
CTTGCTCTCTCTCTCTCTCTCTCTCTCTCTCTCTCTCTCTCTCTCTCTCACACACACACACACACACACACACACACCAAGATGAGTGTCTAAGCCCAGTAGCACTTACAGTATCAGCAGGCTGTTGGGGACAGGCTTAGATAGATGAGTTTTGCTCACTTCTCCTTAATCATCATCAGCTGATCGGCTCCCCTGGGTTTCAACAGCTTCAGGACTCACACACAGTCACACACACACACATACACACACACACACACACACATATATGCACACCACAGCACACACCCACACCACACACATTGCATTCCCTCAGTGTTCCTGAATGAGGCAGTTTGAACTGGACTTCGCTTAAAAGTTTTGGAATCACTTGCCATGGTCATTTTTATTATTCCACACAATAATTGCTGTTATAGTGCAGACATAAACATGATCTAGAGACCGAAAGATGTTTAAAATAGTCTATTCAGTGTTTAATCGGTGGGTTAACTGTTGGTATAATGTAATGGGGCAATACCACTGCCCTCAACTGAGGTTTGATTCTTTGCCCAGTTGAGCATACCACACTCCACCAATAAGAGACCTTGGGCAGGACTCCTAACGCCACATTCACCCACATCTGTAGCATGAACAAATTGTCAGTTTTCAATTTCAATGTTTTCAGGTTTTTTGCTTGAAATTTGTTTGTCACTTTTGAAATACATTGCTTTCTAGATATTGATTTCATTGTAAAAGAAGTAAATATTTTGACAAGAGACAAATTGTGACTGGGTCAGAGCATCTCCAAAACAGCAGGCCTTTTGGAGTGTTAACAATATGCAGCAGTCAGTAACTACCAAAAGTGGTCCGAGGACGGATGACTGGAAAACTGGCAGAAGGGTCATGGACACCCAAGCCTCACCGATGCGAGTGGGGAGCCAAGGCTAGACCATCTGGTCCAGCAGTGCAGAAATGCTAGTGTAGCTCATGCTGCAGAAAAAAGTTCATTTATATTATAAAGATATAAGAGCACACAGTGCATTTCCACAGACTGCTCAGAGTGCCCTTGCTGACCCCTGAACACATCTGGAAGCACCTGCAATGGCCACAGCGGTGAATCAAGAAGGTGGCATTGTCTCGTGAATCACATTTTCTTTTACATCATGTGAATGGTGTGCATGTATGTGTGTGTGTGTGTCTGTTTGTATGAGCACAGTGACTAATCTGTTTTAGTTATTCAGTATACAAATTAAACATTTCACACCGACATGTAGAAGTGTGTAAAGATTCATTAATTCTATACACTCAAACTGAGGCCTATAACCATTTGGTGTTTTATGTTTTTATGCTGTTTCATCAGGACTTCAAACATTTTTGTATGTTTGTATGTATGTATGTATGTATGTATGTATGTATTTATTTATTTATTTATTTAATCAATAATTTTAGGATTGAAAAAGTATTTTCTTCTTCTGTCATGTTGCCATTTTTGGGATGAGATTTTGACATGAATTCTGTTTTACCCCTGTCCCATCTGTGTGTATGTGTGTGTGTGTGTGTGTGTGTGTGTGTGTGTATGTGTATGTGTATGTGAATGTTTGTGTGTGTGTGTGTGTGTGTGTGTGTGTGCGGGACAAGTGGATGACAGTTATGTGCACCAGTCACAAGGGACAACCCATTCAGTATCCCAGAGGAATAGTGGGGTGGCCATTCATCAGCCGCTCTATTCTGTTTAACAATGGAAAGATAGTCCCATCACACACTCCCACTCATTCATTATATTGTCTGACACATGAAGATGTCAGTCATTCAGGAGTCTCCGCCCCCTCATTTATACACATACATTTCCCTCTTCTTTCAGTCACACCAGGGGTTTGTCTAAAACTGCGCACTACCATCATACATTCTGCATAGCTGGAAGCACTACTGCTGGTGGTGTGCTATGTTGACACACGTGGTTTTGGTAAATATTCAGAACTCAAATTATGTAAGTGAATATACTAAAGTGTATTTTTAGTACAATATGTATTTTTTTAGTACAAAAATGTATTTAAGTAACATATACTAAAAAACAGAGTACTAAAATGCATTTTGACATATACCAAAAATAAAGTGCAGTTAAAGGTGTTTTAACAATCCCAACTGTACTTTTCTTCTAAATGTCCTCACATCTGTGTGAGAGAGTAACAATATATTGCTTGCAAGTTTAAGTGACAGACCTAAAGAAGACGAAAAGTTCCTGAAACTCTGAAATGTGCCTTACATTCACACATTTTTTGTTGAGCATGGCTCTTTCACCAAACAAAATGGTTCTTCTATGGCATCGCCCTCAGGTAGTTAGGAGGACCTAAGCTCGACATACACTACCGGTCAAAAGTTTTAGAACACCCCAATTTTGAAATTCAAGCGGTTCAATGTCTCATTGTTCATTCTGCAGAAAGTTCTTGCCAACTATGTTGCAGAGGTTCCCATAAGTGTGCGGCACTTATAGGTTGCTTTGCTTTCACTCTTCTGTCCAGTTCATCCTAAACCAGCTAGATGGGGTTTAAGTCTGGATATTTCTGGCCACGCCATGTTTTCCAGCTCACCATCTTGTTCTGTTTTCTAAGGTAGTTCTGGCATCGCTTGGACTTTTGGGTCACTATCTTGCTGTAGGACGAACGTGACCATCTAGGCACAACACAGGTCCTGCATGGCGCTACAGAATTATTTCCCACTTCTGGGTAACCTTAACTTTTCTAAACCTCTTGCAGTTCAGCACTGTCCTTTGTACCATTTCATGATATTCATTGGGCTTGAACTGTTTGAATTTCAGTAAAAAAAAGCTTGACTTTTGACCGGTAGTGTATGTGTTCTAGATTAACTTTATTTAACAAAACAAACACACTGAATGTGAAGAAAAACCTTAGATAATTAACCTAATAAAGATGCCCTATGAGTCACGGGAGGTGTCAGGGTAGGACATGAGGTAGATTCTTTTAATGTGTGCCACAAGATGTTGCACATCTACTACCAGTCTGTTGTTGCAAGTGTAGTATTCTTTACTGCAGTCTCCTGGGGCAGCAGCCACAGACCTATTAACCATAACAAACAGAATAAATCTGAAACATGAACTAAAAACATAAAGTCCACCTCTCCACAACCAGCTCCAATGTCTCCAGAGGAGTCCCCAGGACAGAGTCGGTCTTCCTAGTTTAATCAGTTTGTTAGAGTTTATAGGTCTGATGCTGCTACCCCTGCAGACTGCAGTAAATTAATCTTGCAGCAACACATTAGAGGACTGGAGCGTCCTCAGGAAGTGGAATCTGCTCTGCCCCTTCCTGTGTAGTCTCTGTGTTGCAAACCTGTCTGTTGTCAAGGTGGGTTCAAGATATTTGTATACCTCCATCACCTCCACCGCACCTCCAACGACTGACACTGTGCTGATGTTAGTCCCAGTCCCCTTGAAATCCACAACCATCTTTTTGGTCTTGATCACATTCAAGAGCAGGTGGTTGGTTGTCCACTAGCCTTCTGTACTGCTCTGTACTTTACTCTGCTGTACACCAGAGTCATCTGAAAGCGAAGAGGAAAGGTGAGAGGATGTTCCCTTGTGGTGCTCCTATGCTCCTAGCTACCCATTCAGAAGCTCGGCATCAAAGAAAGAGAAGTGTGGTTAAAATCTCAAGAAACCATAAGTTGCACCAATTGTCCGTTTGGACCACTTTTGGTAATTACTAAAGTAAAGTAAAGTGGCCTCTTATAGTCACAGGTGAACACAGCACAGCACACAGTGTGAACTATGTGAAATTCTCTGCATTTAACCCATTCACCATGTGAATCAGGGGATTGCCACCAATGAGGGGCGCTGCTGTATGTGAGGATGGTGCCTTCAAGGGTACCTCAGTGATGCAGTTGGGATTTGAACCCACAACCTTCTGATTGCAGGGGTAACTCCCTAACCAAAGCAGGGGGCTGCCACCAAAGATGGGCGCCCAGGGAGCAGTGTGCTCAAGGGTACCTCAGTGATGACACTAGTGAACCCATAACCTTCTGATTGGAGAGGCAACTCCCTAACCACTAGGCCACCTGCTGCCCCAACTGCATGCTACATGGATTACTCACAAGACCTTCTGTTTTGACAGAATTATCCAGCCATCACACCTTATCAAATCCTTACACTTGCCCGTGTGTGGGGATGGTACACATCAACTTCAGTAACTGAATGTTCACTCACTGCCTAATATATCCCTCCTCTTGACAGGTGCCATTGTAACGAGATGTTATTCAATGTCAATGTTATTCACTTCACATGTCAGTAGTTTTACTGTTTTGGCTAATTTGTGTTAATTCAGTGCTTTGTATTAATGCTATATGCACTTATTTTAATATAGTTTTTTCAAAGCAAATACATCCTGTCTACTTTTTGAATTAAATTTTATCAGGTGTCTAAAATCTTCTGCATGATGCTGTTACTGTCTTATTGTTACATCCCTTGATTTTGATCATGTAATAATAGCGTGTATTGATTAACACAGATGCAGGCAAATGACACAAATACATTTAATTTTGAAGAAACCACTGTAAGGTGATGGGACGTTCAGTTCCAGTGATAAATATATATACAATGTTTATATAAATGTGAATGTTATATTTAAAAAAAATAAAATGTAAAATTTTCTCACTTTAAAAAGCCACTTAAGGATCTCTAGCCTTTTTAAAGAAGTGCAGGAATAATCTGCCTCTGCTGCGCCGCCACATCCAGCAGGGATTTACTGCAACATTCACCAGTGACACAGATCTACATAATCATTTTAACTTTTTCCCCGTCCCTTCCCATGATTCTCCCGCTGTCACTTTACAGACTGCTAAAACTGATTTGGGCTCCTTAATCTGCCCATATTTCTCACACTTTAAAAAATCTCTAATATCATAAGCAGATTATTTCATTCATAATTGATTGAGTGTGTTTGGAGGAGCACCACTTCAAAGTTGCTGAATCCCAAATGCATTTCAGGGCAACTGGGTTGGGGGGGGGTGTTAGAGGATGGGAGAAGGAAGAGAAGAAGGTAGCAGAAGGATGGACTAGAGGAAACAAAGCAGTCGAGAATTTGATCCCACTGGACTTCAGCTCATAAAAGGGTCTTCCCGTGGAAAACAGCATATGCCAGGACAGTCAGAGGTATAACTGCGTCAGATCAATCTGAGATACACCGCTGGGCAAAACTGTATCAGTTCTGTGTTAATATAACGTGTTAAATAGAAATCTGTTTAGATCTTGCCATTCTTCTTTACATGAACTGCAAAAAGGTTTTGACAAAAGTCTTCCCTCTACATCTAAAAAATGCCAGATATTTTTGGAGAGAAAAACAAAGAGAAGACATAGAGAAGGTGCATGAGGATATGTAATAAACAAACAAAACAAAACAAACAAAAAAATAATAAATAGTTGATGCAAGTGATCACACTGTTAAAATAAAGTCAGTCAAGCCCCAGAAGTCCCATATCAAAGAAAATCAAAGTCTTCTGTTTTCTAAAATGAAAGTGGTTGATATAAAGTGTTTACGTTACACAACACACCATTCACTCGCCAGTCCCTGCCAAAACTAAAGAATCAAACTTCAGACACCAAACATCTCTTGGCTGATCAATGATAACCTAAATGTTATATGAGTATATATATGTGTGTGAGTGTGTGTGTATGTTAGTATAAAGCATCTCTGCCAGTCCTGCTGGAGTCCTGCTCTTCATCACCTCACCGCACTGCAGAGTGGAGATTGGATTATTGAGTAGAATTCCGAAATATTGGATTGTCCAAACCACTGATCATGTGCGAGGGAAGTGATGTTTGACAGTGGGGAGGGCCCCCAACACCACCCCCCCTCCCCACCACCACTAACACCCCTCCTGCCCCCAGCACCCCCTCCCCTCCATACGGCCACAGCCAAATGGGTTCCTAATCCTCTTAGTGCCCATTCTTATTACCCACTCATCTAAATGACATGAAAGCCACCGGCGCTAAAGAAGCCAATTATTCCTCAGAATGAAGCCTGGGCCCTCTCACCGTACACTGTGTATATTTCACATTCGATTATATGACAAGTGTATCTAAGTCTTCTCAAGAGGAACATATATGAGAACCCCTTTGGAGTCTACACACTCTCAAATTGAATCCTAATTGCCTTGAATCCTAATAGTGGGGAGCTAAGAGCTAAATCTAAGAACTGTATTATATATCCATTACTGTATCTCACAGTTATTAAACCTATAATAGAGACTAATTAATACATTTAATTCAGTTACTGTCTCTCACTCTATTAACAACTATTCTTTTCTTTACCTCTTTAGTCCATTTCACCTTATTTAAAGGGAAATGAACATCTGGCAATAGGCACAACAGACATTTGACCATGAGAGGAAAGCAGTGCAAAGAGCTATTTGACCTCATTTCTGACACAAATGTACAGAAAAAAAAGGCCAAGTAAAGCCTGCTGTGGATGGACATGAAAAAAGAATTTCCTTATTATTTTAAAATAAAAGAAGTTAATATCATGCCTAAACGTGGTCAAAGCGTTAAAACGATCCACTCAGCCCATTTGGTCCTTATATGCAAATTTAGCTGCCAAGCAGCCCATTTTGAATATACTTCTTTGTGGTGTCACAAAAACAGTCGTTACATATTGATTTTACATGGATTGTTTCTATCCTGACTGCTTTTTGAATTGGACACAACATGGGGAAGCCAATCAGAAGAGACATCCTTTACATATACCAACCTGTTTAATTCTACATGATAAAAATGTTGCGTAAAAATTATTTTTTGGTGCATGAACCCACACAAATGCCATCAAAGGTTTATTAAACCTCTAAATATTTAACGATTCAGTCATGTAGGTGCAATAGCATTATGGCTGTTGGGTGACACTTACTTGGCTCATCTACATAACACTGATGTAACTATGCAGTGAACAGCCCATTGCAAATATATGCTGAGTTGTCATGACAGATCATCTCCATTAATACAAGTCTTGTCTTATCAGTTTCTGTTCATTATTATGGCAAATACTGTCTATCTATCTAGACTGGCAAATCCAGACCCCTTCTCATATACTCAGAAAATAGTTCGTGTAAACTGTAGGAAATGTAAAGAAATATTTCATAAATTCCTCTCAAGCTGTAGATTTGTAGTTAGTTGATTTCTCTGATGTTCCGTCTGATCCTAGTCTGAATTAACTGTCCGGGCTTTAAATTCCTCATATACTTCCTGCCCCTGCTAAGCCAGTGTGAGGAGTGTATTATCGAGGAACTGTCAGAATCCTCCACCCTCACTAAACATACCAGCAGGTCACCTTCACTTTCACCTCACCTCTGATGTACCCGCCCAGACTACAGAATTACACACACACACACACACACACATACACACACAGCGATGCTAGTTGATTCAAGGGTGTGCATCATTTCCACATAAATAATACATGTAAGTTTCTGTTGATTTGTTTTAATAAGTACACTATATGGACAAAAGTATTGGGACACACTGGACATTCTGGACAACTCCATGCTTCCAACTTTGTGGACACAATTTGGGGAAGAACCTTTTTTATTCCAGCATGACCGTGCCCCCAGTGCACAAAGCAAGATCGATGAAGACATGCTTGGGTGAGTTCGGTTTGGAAGAACTTGCCTGGCCGCACAGAACCCTGACCTCAACCCCATCCAACTACCTTTGGGATGAAGTGGAACAGAGATTGTGAGACCAGCCTTCTCGTCCAACAACAGTGTCTGACCTCATAAATGCTCTACAGAATGAACGGGCACAAATTCCCACAGAAACTCCAAAATCTTGTGGAAAGACTTCCAAGAAGAGTGGAAGCTGTTATAGCTGCAAAGGGGGACCAAGTCCATATTAAAGTCAATGTATTTGAATGCAATATCAGTAAAGTCGCTGTTGGTGTAACAGTCAGGCATCCCAATACTTTTGTCCATATAGTGTAAATTAATACAGTATACACTTTGAATGGGCTAATGATTAAATATATCACTTTTTCCATTTTACATTTGCTTTACTTGTAGATTTGGTTGTCTTCTGTCCTACTGTTAGCCCGCTTTTGAACATGGGGTCACTGTGTCCACTGTGGCCTATGCTATTCTCAGTGCAAAACGCACGCACACAGTGTTTAATCTGCTCCTATGATTCTTTAACACTGCTTCAAGAGACTATCCTAAATAAATTCAAAGCAGCACAGCTGTAATGCAGGCAGGGCCAGTATGCCTGCAAATAATGCTGAGTATCTCTAATTTCATGTGACACACTGTGTTTGTCTTTTACTTAAAGGGCAAAAAGGCTCTATAAGAAATTTGTTTCTGGGCTGCATTAATATTTTAAACAGAAAAAAATAACTGTGTATAACTGTGTTATACAGTCGTATTCAAAGTTATCCAAAGTAAAAATAAAATGAAGGCAACCCAGACACAATTAGTTAAACGCCACAGTGCAGAAAAAATAGGGCAATAAAATCACATAGTGACAAATTAGTACAAAGTCACAGGCCTACATTTAAAAAAAATGTATCCCTGATACTGCCTGATCTCTCCTTCTCTTTCTCTTTCTTGCCCTCAGGAATCTCTCTCTGTCATTCCTCACACCTTCCCCCAGTAAAACTGCCCTGAAGCCTTCACACCAGAATGTGAAAGTTAATATTTACCCTGACTCATACAGAGTGTCTAGTCCATGTGTTCCCAGGTGTGTGTTCTCAGGCCGGTGCTGCTGCTGTGGACACACTGTTTTCATGTCTCTGTGGGCCTTTCTTCTGTTCTCTTTCCTCTCTACTCTTCACTGTAACCTGCTGCTGCATTAGTGTTAGCCATCCTATAGCTCTTCATCAGATTCTGACCACAGATCTGCACTTGGCTGGATATTTTGGGGTGGTGTTTTTTTTTATTCTAAACCTGGTAATGACATTAACGTGTTTAAAAATACCAGCAACTGTGTCTCACACTCCCTGCTGTGCTGAGAATGATCTCTGCTCAACATCTCAACAGCAGGATGTCTGTGGAACTGTTCAATGCATTTTCATCAGAGTTTATGTTTTAATTATTAGTAGTAGTAGTAATAATTATGTTTTAATTATTACTTCATGATCATATTTGGTGAGCTAAAACTTTTTGGGCATTTGGATTTTCTTTTACTGGGGAAAGGCCTTCATAAACGTGTTTAAAAAGATGTGAGAATGTTTATTTATTTATTTAGACATTAGTTTACTTAGTTTGTTTGTTTATATATATATATATATATATATATACATAGTTGACTTTTGCATTAATTTAAAGAACACAGAAATAGCACTACATGAGTCAATAAACACAGAACACTGTGTAAAACTATGTCTTTAGGGTAAAACCTTTTGGGTTTACCCATGTTGATGGATGATGGATTTTACACATGAACAACCATGTTCATAGCCAGAAAAATCCCCAAAATATATATGCTTTCCTTAATATCTTTTGCTTTTGTTTCAAAAATTCTTTAGAGGTGCCAGTACTTTTGCTCCTTTGGTCTTGAAATGACAATCTGAATCAGACGGAGGAAACTGCCAATGTTATGACTACACAGACACAGTACAATATAAAATACAAAGTCTGAAGAAATCCAATACAAAGCGGTAAGAAAAACACAATATGAAATACACTATGCTTTATACACAAAAGCCGGGGTATTATAAATAAATAATTTAGTGAATTACTAATAACTTACTAATAGAGATCAGTAGTAGATAAACAATATTGACATAAGTAGTGACATTCACCTGGTGAGACTAATAAGATGCTGAAAATAATGAAATGATTTGGCACCCATTAGGAAACGTGACATGATATTGCACATGGTAGACTATTGCACATAATAAGATATTGTACATAATTATAATGTTTTAGCACCAGATGTGAACATTGCACAATACTGCACAGGGTAGACCATTGCACATCATAGCAAAATAATAATGTACAAAGTGCTACACATAATAATGATTAGAACCCAATAAGAAATTGCACAACAAAGTAGCATCATGCTATTGCACAGATTACTGTGTGTGTGTATGACAAAGAGAGGAGCAGTAGAGTCTGATTTCCTGTGGCGTACAGTGAAGCACTTCATGCTTGTCAGAGAATATACTACTTTTATTACTACTACTACTAATACTACTATTACTACTATTCTTATTATTATTACTATTATTATTTTTATTATTTACAGACTCCTAATAAAAAATGTTTACATAACAATTGAATACACACACACACACAGTATTTAGGATATTCTCTCCACATTTGCGCAAATAACTCAATCTATAGGGGGCGCTGCAGGTAAAAGCCTTGGAGATTTACTCCAGCCTATATGATGCCTAATTCCCATGCCAGTGTTCGATGCCATGTGGGGACGGAGATATTCGGTACGGGACCCCGCCCTCTGTCCCCTCCTTCCATTCAGCGCCAGCCAGGGGCTTTGGGATGGCGCTAAAAAAAGGAGATTAAGTTTCCTCCTGGGTGAAAAGCTTCTTAAAGGGGGTATCAATGCGCCTCACAGCCGCCTGGTCACTAACAGCGCGCAAAGGGTCACCTCCCCATAAACCCACTCATTGCAAGGAGGAAGGGGGGGGGGGTGACTGAATCCCTCTCAGTCTTCAACACACACTCACACACTTCTTAGGGGGTGAAGGGGGCTTTAGATTAAAAGGTGAGTGTGTTTTAAATAGGTTATTTTCATACCATAGTTCCATAATGGATTTTATAACTGTCCATTTAATCTTAAGGACCGAATCAGCAGGCTATATGAGAGCTGACACACAATCCGGCTAATCACAAGCGCATCCGAAAACAAACAGCAAAGGAATAAAAACTGTGTTCATGTGAAGATAGTGTATAGATGTGTAGATAATAATGTAACATTTTATATGCCAAATGGTCAATATTCTACGTATTGGGTCTTTGTGTGTGTGTGTGTGTGTGTGTGTGTGTGTGTGAGAGAGAGAGAGAGAGAGAGAGAGAGAGAGAGAGAGAAAGAAGGCATGTGTACAGAAGCATGTATGTGTGTGAGAGAGAGACAAAGAAAGTGAGTGGGTGAAAGAAACTGTTAGCTGATCTCAGCATTTAGAATTAGCCTCCTTGTTAACTAGGTGTGTTTAACGTGTGTGAGGGTTGGGGCAACGTTCTGTTCATCCATGTGTATGTCTACAAACATCCCTTTATCCCTTTCCTTCCACTGCATATATAGGACACACAAGAACACACACACACACACACACACACACACACACATACAAACACAACCAAAGATCTTATTACACAATAAAATAACCAGCTTTAAATCAACATGAATAACATGAAATCCAGTTAATACTAACTGATACAAATACTCTCAACTAAAATGACTTTAAAGACAATTGTTGATGTACAATCTACAGCACAAATACAGGGAATTTGAGGCCCTGACACTAACTGCTGGATTCTCCAGTAGTCATAAAGCATTAATTCATACACACTTATGAACTTCCAAAGATGCAGAAGTAGGAGGCCTCTTGTTTAAGGTTTGAGGAGTAAAAGCAAGGAAATTTGTATTTTCAGTTTGATCATTTAGAGTCTAAATCAAAGAAAAAAAATAATCATGTAGAAACAGTACAGATTCTATTAGTATTTTAAAAATAATAATAATGACATTTCTTTTCTTCTTCTTCTTATCACCATTCTACTCTACTACATTGTAAACAAATATGGTTTAAGTTAACAGAACAAAAACGAGTTTAAGGAGTAAAGAGAACACTCTGTGTTTGAAGTCCAGCAAACTGAAACGCTGTTTTTGTTCTTATAAAGATTTTTACACTGCATCAATATATTTATAATGTTTATAGTGCTCATACCATTTTTCCTAGCTTTTTTTTTTTAATGAATGACTAGAATTTAATATGCACACCATTGACAATTTCACTATTCCATATCCATATCACTGTGGATCCATATTTGATCCATATAATCCGTATATGGAAATTGGGTTGCAAGACCTGCCCATTTTGAATGAACTATTTTCATGATGTCACACTCACACATTCAGAACAGAGGTCATTTACACAGCAGTCTTAAAGTAAAGAGACAAGAACAGCCTGTTTAATCTGAATAGGTAAAGAGAGATCAGGAGAATGAGTCTGTAAAATTAAATTATGGCTAGTGACTTAAAATAGTCCTACATAAGGTGTCATGAATATCATAAGTAGACAAGAAAATGATGAAGTACGTGAAAAGATTACGAATCCATTAAAAGCATTCAAAACACAGTGATATGCAAATATTTGGGCTTAAAAAATACAATATCAATAGTAAAGGTATTCACAAATGCCATTCATGTATAGTAGGAAACGTAATTAAACACAAAAAGTCAAATGTGTTATGATTCAGACGTGCAATTTACACAATGCTAATTCCATTATTCGGTAGTAGGGTTGGCACAATGCCACATTTTAATGCCAGTAGCGTAATAATACATTTGTCTGGATGCACTTTGAATCTGAAAAGGCTCCCTTCATCCTTGATAGTGTGCAATGTAAGTTATAAAGTTTGGTGCAAAATTTGTACATTATGAAATTCTTCTCTTTGTTAGACATATTAAGAAAACATAAAATAAGAAGAGAAGAATGAGCTTTATTTGTCCTGAGAGTAATTCTTGTGTCATTAGCACGCTCAGTGCAACAAAAAAGAATAAAAGACTATAGGACGATAGAAAAAGTAAAAATTTGACAATAAACAATAGTGCAACACAATGACAAAAACATTAGTGTGACAAATAACAGTGTAACACTGTCTGGAAAAATTTAGAGTACTGTACCAGGTAGGGGCAGCTGGTGGCCTAGTGGTTTGGGAGTTGCCCATGTGGTCAGAAGGTCATGGGTTTGAATCCCAGGACTGCTAGAAGCACCACTGAAGTGCCCTTGAGAAAGGTCCAGTCCCTACACACTGTTCCCTGGGCGCTGTGCGCCAGGCTGCCTGCTGCTTCACTTGGTGAATCGGTTAAATACAGGAAAAGAATTTCACATGGTGTGCTGTGGCTTGTTCACATGTGACAACAAGGAGCTGCATTTTTAATAGTAGCTTATTCAAAATATGCAGCATGTATTTTCATTTATTGTATTTTAATTTATTACATAAGGGGAAGCAACCATTTGAAACACCGCCATAATGCTCATGTGTGTTACTCGTGTCCTGAAACATCTCTCTTTACATGTTGCTCATAGTCTAGTTAAGAATTTCCGTGATAGGACAGGCTTTTTCCGATTTCTGATCTATTCGACCGATACTGATACAGAGTATTGGATCGGCACACGTAGCTACATCAGCCTTGCAGCTCTGGTGCAAACCTTAAGACGCAAACTTCAGACACTAAACATGTCTTGGCTGATCAGCTAGGTTTATAATCAGACGCTGAAGATGTAGCCGTGCTCTTTTTGCATTGGGATTGCACTTGATGCTTATGGTGCAGTTTAGATACGGTAATAGGGTCGAATGGTTTTCATTAGCCATGGTGTGAAGTTCAGAACAGCCTTTTAAAGCTCTATTTTCAGTCTGGAAAGAAAATGAAGCAGGGAAAAAAAAAAACTCCTTACACATTCCTTTACTTGATTGAAAATAATGATGAGTGTGTTGAATGAAAATGGAGAAAAAAGAGAGAGAGAGAGAGAGAGAGAGAGAGAAAGCCAAATCACTTATTCAGCTTTGTGCCAGGGTTTGGATAAGCCTTATCTCCTCTATTCAAATAGGAGCTGGTTCCCAGGAGGATGGATAACTGCTCACGTTTCTGGACTGTCAGGGCCTGCCAATAGCCATAATGGGCTCTAATTCCACATTAATGCAGTCTAAATGAAGTGTCAGAGGAAGATTGATCTGTGTTAGCTGTGGGCTGGGGGGGCAGCATGGCCTCAGGGCTTTAACTAACTGACCGGCCTCTAGCGGAGAGGCCAGTGGAGCAGCATCCTGCTAAATGTGTACATTACACAGCTGAGCGCCACCACATTCAGGAATATGATGAATATTAAAAGGATGGGGGGGGGGTGCTAGGTTTGTTAGCCTTGTTACAACTGATGTGATGTGAGTAAGGTAGAAGGACTCTCTTACTGCATTATTATTATTATTATTATTATTATTATTATTATTATTATTATTAAGGACTCCATTCATTTTCACGGGCAGGCCCTTATTCACCTGGGTTTCTTAATAATATTTATTATTATTTATTCTTCCTTCGCACTTAATGCGGCCCGAACCGTGGTGCGCACCCAGGAAACCTATATATCAAAATGTTCGGCTCGTCAGCGCGAGGTGTGGTATTACTTTTATTGGTGTTTCGCGTTACCGTGGCGACGCTACTCGCCGACAAAGATGGCCGAAATGCCATAGAGAATGAATAGGGTTCAACTTTCGGATCGTCCTGCACGGTCACGCTTCATGTGATACATCAGGCCAACGTCCCCAACACGCAAACGCAGTCACTGATGAGGCCACGCCCCCACAGACACACCTGTTTAAAGTTAACTATATGGCCAAATGTATTGGGACAGAGCTGTCATACAAATCTATGTGAACAAAAGTATTGGGACATACACACACACAAAAAAACTAATGCTAATGCTATGGTAATGCTAATGCTAATGTTACTGCTATGTTAATGCTAATGCTATGCTAATGTTAATGCTATGTCAATGCTAATGCTAGGCTAATACTATGTTAATGCTAATGCTAACACTTTGTTAATGCTCATGTTAATGCTATGCTAATGCTGTGCTAACATTAACAATAACGCAATGCTAATGCTAATGCTATGTTAATGCTAATGCTAATGTTATGTTAATGATAATGCGATGCTAATGTTAATGTTAATGCAATGGTGACGCTATGCTAACATTAATGCTAATCTTAATGGTATGCTAATGTTAACGATAACCCCATGCTAATGCAAATGTTACGCTGCTTATGCTATGTTAATGCTAATGTTAATGCAATGCTAATGATATGCTAACATTAATGCTATGTTAATGCTATGCTAATGATAATGTTATGATAATGTTTATGCTAATGCTGATGTTAATGCAATGCTAATGATATGCTTACAGTGATGTTAATGTTAATGTTAATGTTAATGTTATGCTAATGCTATGCTATTGGTATGCTAATTCTATTGATATGCAAATGCTATGTAGGAGATGGTTGGTACGGAGTCTGTAGGTAATTTCTTGGAGGCAGGCCCTTGTAAAATTTCTTCGGGAATTTTCTTCTTCTTCTTCTTCTTATTATTATTATTATTATTATTATTATTATTATTATTTGCAGAAGAGAACTACTGAAATAGACATTTACTCCTGCAGTTGGTAATCTTAGTCTTTAATCTTAGCCACTAAATTAAGAGTTATTACTGCTGTTTTGCAAGACTATTTAATTGTTATGACACAGTTATATTAATTAATTACAGACTTAGTTACATGACGTGTGTGAGTCTGTATTTCTCACTTGCTTGAGATTTTACATTACATTACATTACATTACATTCATTCGGCAGAGGCTTCCCTCCAAATATGCGAGGAGAGTTCTAACTGCTAAAAGCTTTATGTAAGAGTAGTGCAAGAAGATAGATGCATTAGGAGAGGAGGTGCTCTCTGAACAGATGTTACACGTGTCCTGAAACATCTCTCTTTACATGTTGCTCATAGTCTAGTTAAGAATTTCCGTGATAGGTCAGGCTTTTTCCGATTTCTGATCTATTCAGCCGATACTGATACAGAATATTGGATCGGCATACGTAGCTACATCAGCCTTGCAGCTCTGGTGCAAATCTTAAGATGCAAACTTCAGACACTAAACATGTCTTGGCTGATCAGCTAGGTTTATAATCAGACGCTGAAGATGTAGCCATGCTCTTTTTGCATTTACTACTGCAGTTGGTAATCTTAGTCTCTCTGCTCTCTGAACAGATGAGCCTTCAGGGGGTTTCCAAGCTAGAGAGGACCTATAATAACTTTCCAAAAAAAAAATTTTGAGACAGTAAGGAAATGAGTATAGTCCAGAAATAACCGCATTATTTAAAAAAAAAAGACTTTTCCCAAACAAGTATTGGCGTGAAAGTATGAGATGTTGTGTTGTTTGGGAAGTGCTTTACTGAACAGACTGCAGTGTGTGTTACGGCTGCTCTCAGGTGATGGTAGTGTGGAGGGAAATCAGCCGGTGCAGCTGATCAGGCGTAAGGCAGAGTGTTAGGGGCATGCAGGCTGGTTAATGAAACTCCACAGGGCCTGAGCATCTCTGGGTTTACACCCCACCACGTACCTGCAGGTGATGGGATGAGGTTTAGCAGCTTCTCCTAAAGCTTTCAGCCTTCTGCTGGATGGTCTGATTTACCACACACACACACACACACACACACACACACACACAAACCATCCTGGAGCAGAGATTAACTCATTTTTTCCGAGTAATTTGTCTTCATTCTTACTTGAATTTTTCTGCTGTGAGTCACTGATGGGTTCTAATTTTGAAAAGCATCAGCTAATTTTAACCCTGATATTTATCCATTCTTTTATCTAGACTTATAAACAACAGTTTGCCATACAATGCAGTGGTAATTTAAGCACATCTGTTGGATGCTGGTTATTAACTTCTTGGTAGCCACATTAACCTCATGCCTCCAGTGCTAAAGAAGCAAAACTCAAAACCAAACATGTCTAGCTAAATACAGTTTAGGTAACAGAAATGTGTACATTGGATTTTTTGGTCGAGCAGTCACTTTAAACACCTATAAAATAGACCCTTTTTATACTAATGTGAACTGAGTTTGTGGCAGAAACATTCCGTCTTTAAGGTAGGGCATCTCTTAGATAGAGGCTTTCTTAATGTGCAGTACTTTAGGCCTGAGGTAAGCACAATGATGATGCAGTTTGCGCTTTCACTACTCGTTAGCTACATTAACCTACTAGCTCCAGAGCAAAACTGAATACACAAACATTACAGGGGTGGTGTTGGCCTAGTGGGTAGGATCCTTGCAGCTGGACCAAGAGGTCATGGGTTTGAATCCTACCTTCAGCAGGCCACAACTGGGTTCCTAAGCAAGACCCTTAACCCCAAGTTGCCAGAGAGACTGCCCCCTGTAGTTAGGGAATGAAAGTCACTTTGGATAAAAGTGTCAGCTAAATGCAATAAGATTCTTTATTTGTCATACAAGTACAACATACAGTGAAATTCTTTCTCTACATTTAATCCATTCTTCAAGTGAGGCAGTGAGCTGCCACCAGTGCAGCGCAGTGCCGCGCATGGGGACCTTGTCCCAGGGTACCTCAGTGGTGACACTAGCAGTTGGGATTCGAACCCCCAACCCATTAATAACATTAGACAAAAGATACATTTATTTTTCATTCACAGTTTTCAGTCTAAAAGTGAGCCATGCACTAGTATCAAGCAAGCAGTATAATAAAAACAAACAAAGAAAAAAAAATTAAAACCAGACAAATGCATTCTAAAGCACTTAAGTGTCCAGTTAGCTTTGCTCTCTCCAGGTGGGAAAAATGTCCCCAATTACTCTGTGGAATTCTAACCTACACCAGCATCTTTTTACTGATGTTAGAGTAACTTGCAGATAGTGCTCCCCTCCAAGTGTGTTGAGTTGTGTCATGATAATGCATTTAGCGTTTAAAAAGAGGCACTTGGAGGAAGAATGTGCTAGCTCTTCATTCCACCAGCATTGGTACCATTGTGTGATGGGACTACAGCCCCCCCCCAAACAAAAATAAATAAAAACATAAAATTCAACAAAATATAATAAACTTAAGCTTTTGATTTTTTATGTAATTGGTTCTTACATAAACAGCGTAGAATATGACAGTGACCTGAATAGAGAAAAAATCAAGTCTTGCCAAAGGGGGCAAAATAGTGGCTATCCTGAATGTACCTGCCTCTGAGTGTTTTTTTTTTTTATTATCAGAGTTCATGCAGTTCTCTCCTCTCTGGAGAGTGATGGATGTAGAAGTAGGCCACGCTGTAGGGACACACACTCCGTCTGGAGACTCCCTGTCTGTGTAAGGGGGTCCCATCTAATCTGGCTCTATCCACTCGGGGGCCCTGGATTTATAAATTCTCCAAAAATCTGGATTCTCAAATCCATCTTGATTTAGTGCGTATGAGCGGAGGTTGGGGGGATGAAGGGGGGGTAAGGCTGGGCTGGGTGATGTTGAGGGTGGTGGTTTGTTTGTGCTGTCCTTTAGAAAAAGAGCTTACAGGTTCAGCTGAAGAAACGCGGGGAGCTAATGTGAAGCTTTAGGACTTTCTTCGAGGCTTGGCCTCCGCTAAGCTCTGTTTGCTTGAGCCGTTTGTGGGGTCCTGCTCACGCTAAACCAGGATTAATATTCCTCCATATCCCACCAGCACCCACACACACTCTCATACACACGTAGTTCCCTACCTACTCAGAACACTAACTCTCTCTCTCTCTCACACACACACATACACACGCACATCTCTCCCCTGGCCATAATCATCTCTTTTCTCTAATCCATAGCCATTTCTCATCTTCTTCTCTATCTGGCCTGGGTAAGCACCTTCCTCAGGAGAGATTTCCATATAGAGAAGCAGTGTGGAGTGTTTTCTCTGTTACTGTCACACTGTTCCACATCTGAGAGTTTTTATCATACTGTGCTTCAATTGTTATATCATTATGAAGACTGTGCATCTTATTTCACAGTGTCCAGCTACTTCATGTTGAGATCTTGCGCACAACTGTAAGACTAAACAAGAACACCGTCCATCAAAAAAAAGCCAAACATACCAGCAAGGGTGTGTTAACATAAAGCAGCTATAATTACTAATGCCACTTTGGGCAAGATGCCAAGCTAACACATTTTATCCTCTTGTCGTGATGTCAGTATTTGACAGCACTAAAAAACGGTGGAATCTGTTTTGATGGTGGAATGCTGTTTTAAAACCTGACAATGACACAAATAGGTGTTCCTCCTAAAGCCGTGTCCTCCTAAAACATATGCCCTTACACTTGTGTGTCTGAATGCTGGTGCTAATTTGCAATCAGTAGTCACAAATAAAAGTTTAAATTGTTGCAAGGGTGACTCAACATGTAAGTGAACCTTTCTGTTTGGGAGGGGGAAATGGGCGAATAATAAATACGGGACAAAACTTTCAAAAGCCTACGACTGTACGCACATTCTTGTCATTTCATAACTCATACACGTGCCATCCATGCATCTTAATATAGCAGTTAACACAGAAACATTGACGTTATAAATCTATGTTTGTTAATAACAGTAATACTCATTTCCACTAGCAAATTCCACTAGTGATTTGTAAACTTATGTTAGTGTTAAATGGTGGTGATCCATTCACTTTTAGTGCAAAAGCAACCAGTCTAAGCAACATGAGCACGGTTTTGTATTTATGACTCTAGAAATTGTCACATTCTCATACTGAAGCTTTGGTATACCATTTAAACGAAGCAAATAGTATTAAACACATTCCAAATGAATAAGGATTGTACACCAAAAAAGTAACCATGTGCCCCTGTTCCTTTTAGTGTCAGTTCCTTTATTAACATTTCATAAACAGACTTGATTCATTGCATGCCTATAACACTAGCCGTACTCTCTACCTTACTGTAGCTAACCTGTCAGCTGTTATTTATGTCTATATATATGAACAGCAACTAGCACACTGCACTTTACAGTACATGCTCTATTCTGTACATTTGCACACTTCAAATCTTGTTCACACTTGTAAATGTTTGTTTACTTTAATATATTTTTTTCTGCATTTTTCTATTTTCTGCTTTAATTTTCTGTTTAATTGATTGTAACTGTATTGCAGTCTCAGATGTTTCAGGGTCACATTTCACTACATGTTGTGCTTGTATAACTGTGTTTGTGACAAATAAAGAATCTTGAATATAAAATCTAATCAGTACTGTTTTCTGTGTCAGTAAGGAAGAAAGTGTTGTGAGCTACTATTACTAATTTTGTTTGCCAGCTGACATAGTTCCGTGGTAACTTTCATCAACCTTAGATGACTTAGGTAACTTACATACCTACTTTTAGGAAAAAATAATCTGTGGCCACCTATCTAGCTGATGTACAGGAAAGACAACATCACGCTTCTTTTCTACTCCATTAGCTCATTCCAAGACCAAAACCAGTCAGTTACATTTGTTTTAAGTGTTTCTAATGTTTTCTTTAATCTAATTTTGAAAGAACAGCGAATCATTCATTTTTTAAAGACCCTTTATGTATACACACACACACACACACACACACACACACACACACACACACACACACACACACATACAAGCTACAGCTAAGTTACAGCTCCCTGCTAAGTGCTAAGTGCTTTGGATCCACAGCATAACTCACAAGCAGGTAACTGACAAGCAGATACACCTTCTTGTTCTGACTGGTTGGAAGTTAGTGGTCCATATCATTTGTTGTTTCTCTTGTTTGCTGAGAAATGTGAGGATGTGAGGAGAATTCTAGCAAATATAAAAAAAAAAAACAAAAGAAAACATTAAAACTACTGAACCTCACTCTGACTGAAAAGTAACTGAAAAACTGATTTCCAACAATGAAAAAAAAATTGATTTCCAAAGATTTCCAAAGTGTCCCTAAGTTTGTGATTTTGCTAGTTAAAGAGAGCAATATGTGAGAAATGTATATCTAATTAAAAAAAAATAAAAAAATAATAATAATAACCAGGTGCAGGCCAAGTCAAATAGGTTTCCATCTGGACAGTGTTTAGTTTGAGCTGTGTTTAGGATATACTGCTTCTTTTATTTCAGAAATATCATGAAACCCCCATAGGAAGTCTTGTGTTTCCCAGTGGTCAGATGCAGATTCTCTGTGCACAGGCAGCGTGGCGTCAGTCAGGCACAGTATCAGCAGGTAAAACTTCACATTCATCCGCATCCATCTGCAACAGCTCCATCCACATCTATCCGCGTTCATCACTCCTCCGCTGAGAGCAGGACTTCAGAGCTTAGCCTAAAAGCCTCTTCCCTTTCTGCTTTCTTTTCTGCTTTCTGTTTTGTTTTGTTTTCCGTTTTTTCATGCACATTTCTCTTCCTCTCTAGAACACGCTGCCAAGATAAAAAAAAACAAACAAAACAAAAAACAACAAAAAATGCATTTAGAGTGAGCAGAAAGAGGATGAGTTTTAGCACTCTAAAGAGCTGCTCTAAGCCCATTACCTAAATGTCCTTTATCTGCCATATGCTTTTGTTGTTTAATCAGCTTTGTATCTTTCAAAATCCCAGATTGAGATAACAAACAAATGGATCAGAGCACAATGTGTGTGGAGAAAGACACTGCATTGTCATGAACGAATGCAAGACAGGAGAAAATGTTTTGGTACAGAAAAACAAAACGTTTTTTTTGATGTAGCAAATAAACACTATGATGTATACCCTAGTAAAAGAATCCATACATACAAATTATGCTGTAAAAATGGCCTGTTTTGAATCCACTGGCTTTGTGATGTCACAAAAATCGACACCTTTTCATCTGACAGCAGTTTTGCCGTGTCCAGCCACGCTGAAGTGTTTCAGTCCACACTGCTTAATGAATTAGGTACATTAGCCAAGCGGAACAGAGATCATTTGCATACATCTGTCTTAAAGACATGGCAACAAAAACAGCCTGTTTAATTTTAGGAATAAGAGTGGATTGGAAATGGTCCAATAGTGCTTTGGTAAACATAAAGTGCATGACATGATCCCTTTAAAAAAACGTAACAGCCACAGTTTGACTGGGTCCTTTATTTTAGGTGGGGTTTGGGCCACTTCTAGCCTTTGGTCTGTTTTGGAGGTTCAGCTTGAGCGGCACAGAAGACGACTGACAGAACTGTTGTGGTGCACCTAAACTCCTCAGCTAAAGAAGAAAAGGCAGATTGGAGATTATCGCTGGCATTCCAAGCTGGCTGTGAAAAAAAAAAGTGAAAAAAACAAAACAAAACTGGAAGACTTGGAAATGTTGCACAATAAATGGCCTTCCCAACACACACACACACACACACACAAATCTCACAGTGCTAGCTGTTCTTATCAGATTTGCTGCAGAGACTTTCTGAATGAGATTTTTGTGCCTTTGTTGGCCAAGGGTTAAAAAAGAGGGAACAATTGAAAAAGCTTATGCCGATTTAAATGTATACTCACAATGGCAGCAGAAAGGCTGAGGTAATGGCTCAAGAGAAGCTAATGGAGCAGCCTTAATCAGGAGGTCTTGGAGAGAAGGTTTCAGCCTGAGATCACAGAATCTCTGACCTGTGCAAAAAGGCTGATTTTTGGCAAAAAGCCTCATTCCACTGTGGCCTGGAAAACAATTTAGGACAGTGCTTCTCAATCCCAAAGCACGGAATCCCATGCATTGCACAGTTTACTGATTCTACCACACTGACTCAGCTCATGAAGGGCTTTATAATGACACAAAGTTTTATGTTCACGTAGACTATATAATGAATAGGCACTTCAAATTTACATGGTTTACATTACAATTACAATTGCTTGAATGTAATGTTATATGTATACATATATATATA
>JBBPCX010000114.1:7797981-7811082 GCA_037974365.1 Hydrocynus forskahlii
ACATATATTTATATATATATATATATATATATATATATATATACATGAAACACATGCTGCCATAATAGAAATGTATAGGTATAAGTTGTGTTTGATTTGGAATCATTTGATGCTACAAAAATTATCAGACAGCGCTGGGCTGTGCAGCAGAAGAGTAGACACTGTTGCTGCTGCAGACCTTTGGATGTATGTGGAGCTGTATGAGACTGAGATCCCTTATCAAATGGGCTGATTGTCTAAGTAAAAATAAGAACACATCCTCTACAAAGAACACATTTCACATTTTAATGCACAATTACTGTTCATTTGCTGAATTTACCATTTTGGTAAAGTATTTCTTACTGGGTTTAAATCATTATCATTATGTCCAACAGTCTACTATCTGAATATGAGTTTTCAGCATTGCTTATATAGTTCTGAATATGTGTAATGACATACTCCTAACGACCACTTTTGTTTTTAGTAATTTACACAAATGCTATATTTGTGTATATAGCACAGTGTATTTCTTTTGGAGTTGAGTTTTTCTGCAGAGTATTTATTAGATTTATTTAGACTTTATATTTTATTATTCTTGTCTCTGTGTCTTTGTGTGTCTGTGCATATGCAATTTCCTCCGAGATCAGTAATGTTCTCTCTTCAAGGATGACTCAGTGAGTTATTTCAGTAGCTGATATCAGTTTGTGTGGCTTTATAGGCCCATTATAAAGTCTTTATTGCACTAAAATAAACAATTTTCTGACACATTGCTTTTTTTTTTAACAATAATTGTTTTTGCCTGCTTGCAGATTTGTACTGTGGTATCACTGTCTTTCCATTAAATTTTCAGATGTTTGGATGCTGTAGGCTTTATTCAATTTCTGTATCTTGACATATGCAATAACAACATCTTTACTGAAGTTTTAATTTAGGCAACTCTTGTATGTCACAAAAGATGGACACTCAGAGATTCTTTATCCAAGAGAAGCTGCTGGATTAAAGTCCTCTCAAAAACTTTCAAGGATGCACAATAGTTGCCCAGCTGTGCTTCTGGTGAGCTGTTGAAAGTTTTATCCTCTCATATCAAGCTGCAGTCTTTCCAATCAGACCTATAAAATAGCAGCATGTAGCGGCTTTCCCAGACTGAAGGACTCTTTAAGGTCAACTTGATATCAAAAATCTTGTTAGTTCATGTCCCTGGTCATAATAAGCACAATTAATCATTTTAATGAGAGGATTTCAGGCACCACACTTTGAGTTGTGTCTGAGAACGCTCTCACGCTTCTTGTGATAAAATCACAATACATAATATATTTTCATAAACACTTGAATGTTCACCTTGTCAATAAAACATGAGTTGAGACAGCTGTATGAAGCAGCACGGAAAGACCTGAGTACAGAGTCCTGTGTCACACGTTCGTTTTACAGAGGATTTCCCTGGAGCCCACATACCGTCTCCTTCCATCAGTCACATACACACACATATATATATACACACACACACACACACCACGCAGACACACGCAGAACATTGGGGGGAAAATAGATGTCATTAATAACGGCCTCGCACTTCCACCTTGTGCTCGGTTCATCAGCTCTATCAGAAAAAGCCCCCCCACCCCCCTTCAGATGTCACACAATTACCTCTTAACTGCCCAGACAAACAGCGAGACCCCACCAGTGACATCAAATCAAAACTGTCACAGGTGATTGAGTCCAGTCATCAAGTTATAGCACACACACACACACCGTACCTGTCGGGATCGAGCAGGGCAGCGAGAGAGAGAGAGAGAGAGAGAGAGAGAGAGGGAGGGAGGGAGGGATGGAAAGAGAGAGATTGTAATAGACTCCTATTAATATATAAGCACTCCTCCTTTTTCTGTTATTTTCAACTTCGGAAATGAAAATACTTTTTCTCCGTCCCTCTGATGTTTCCCTCTCTATCTCTCCCTTTCCCTAACCCCCTCTCTCTCTCTTTTTCTCTCCTTTTCTCTCTCTATTTCCTTCTGTATTTTGCATTTATCTATTCCTTTCTCCTTCTTTCTTTATTCTGCTCTCTCTCTCTCTCTCTCTCTCTCTCTCTCCAGTATGGCTAATGGGCTTGTTCAAAGTGATGATTGTGAAAATGGAGAGAAGATTGAAAACCCACTCCTTCCTAAATCACACAGACAACAAAGGCACAGCACAGAAATAGAATTAATAAAAGGAGAGAAGAAACAGAGGGGCAGAGCGGCTCTAAATTCATTCACATTTTAGCCTGCTTCAAGAACATACCGACAAATATGTTAGACCTAATGACACCAGGACAAATCTACACAGAACAGACCTGCAGGGGCCTTTCAGCTCTTGTGTATTTGTACTGAAGTAGAACGTGAAACAGGCGTGATAAATAAGAGAAACAAAGGCTCACAAACCAAAGCAGAAATGCCCACTGAGAAGGCAGTTTGATTAAGACATATTACATAAATGGGATTTCAAGCGGGTGAACTGGAACCAGAGTGATTTGGTTTTACTACTGTATTTAAATAGAAATGTTCTTTTATTGTAAAAAAAAAAATACAAGATGTTCAAAATAACAAGCATTCAAAATGTAAGTTCATGCAACTTCTAATAGTGAGTTCATGAGTGTTTTACGTTTTGTTAATATGTTTTTTGATCTTGTTGTATAAGATATTAGTTGATTTTGTTAATATATAGTTTGTTCATCAACCTCAACCATTCAAGGCAACCTGGTTAGTTTTTTTTTTTAATTAGAAAGTTGTATAAATTTTTACAGTGTTGTTTTTCATATGTTTTAAGTGTCTTTTATTAATCATCTTCTTTATAGGTTTTACAACATTTTTATTGTCCTTTTGTCCCTGTATAGCGTATTTTACAACATTGTATTGTCTTTTCTTCCCACCATTTGTAAACTTTGAAAATGTGCTACAGAAATAAAGTGCATTCATGTCTTTTGTCCTTCTATTTAAATGGGAAGCAGACTGGAAATGTGTGAGAAAGGAAAAGAAAATGGAGGGAAGGAACAGAATGTGTTTCCATGCATGTTATGCATCAAAAATGATGCACAAGAAGTAAGAGGTTCAACAGCTGGAAGATATAGTAAAACCCTGTGTACTGAAATTTAATTTGAATGTAAATAGACTTTGAAAAGGCAATTACACTACCAATTAAAAGTTGTTGTTTTTTTTTTACCATGTATCCATTAATTTCACAAACTGCAGATTTGTATTCTTGTTCTTGAAAAGTTGTTGAGTGAACAACAATAAATAAAAATATGCCAAATAAAACAACAACAATAAGATGAAAAATTCTGTAACCGTGTATATCTAACATCTTAATAACTGGTTGTGTGGTCAAATTCCAAACTGTCCTTAAACTTTAAATGCAGTCATTAACAGTCACTTAATAGCTAATTTGTCTGGTGATCCACATTATAGTTTTAATCACATAAGATAGATCTGTGTAGGTCAGTAGTGATGGCTAATAAAGGCACTGAGTGTATTTTTTAGGAAATATTAAGTGAGAAACACACTGTTATAATGGAGATTTGGGCTGTTTCACAAATAACTAAACATAATGTCATTGGTCAAGTTCAGACAACAAGGATAGAGAGAGAGAGAGAGACTGAAAAAGAGGGGGAAAAGGAGAAAAAGTAAAGACAGGTAAAGATTGACGAGAAAAAAAGAGAAAAGCCAAAAACAAAAACAGAGTGAATGAGACACACAGAAAAGGAGAATAAAGATAAAAGGAAAGAATAGAGAATGAGACAATGACAGAAGAAAGGATAGAGACAGATGACAGAGTGGGAGAGGGGAGAAAGAGAGAAAGAGTGGGATAGAGACAGTGAGAGAGATAGAGAGAATGACATGGATGGAAAGGAGGGGAAACAGAGGAAAGGGGAGAAAAGGATAACCAGCGAGAGAGAGGGAGAATGACTCCCATCAGGCCGAAGGACATTATCAGAGAGATGATGTTGTCAGTGTCTGATGTAAATCGGAGAGTCAACAGTTCCAGCTGAGTGGCGGCGTCTGGGGGCTGTGACACTGACAAATGGAATATTTTTGGAGGACTTAATCGCAGGAAATGGGGTTCTGTCTGCAGGTGACACGTCTCCCGCTCCGGCAGCCGCAAAGAGAAAAACTGATTGCCTGCCTCCGTCTTTCCACCTCTCCCCTCACCTCATCTTTTTCTTCTCCTTCGGCACAGAGCAGAGACGGGATGGAGAGGTGAGAGACGGAATGGAGAAATGAGCAGATTCATTAACCCTGCGAAGAGCGCAGACACACACATCTGTTTACAGTGGCACGCAACCAACGCAACATTTTTGGGAAAATCTAATTTATTCCATTTTTTAGTTTTGCACTGGAGCTACAAAGCTAATGGACCTAATTATGTATTCTATAAAAATTACAAAGATAATGACATCCATGCCAACAATTCAGATTTTATTGCTGAACTATAAAGACTATAAAGGATTAAAAGGATCATATAAAGGATTCAATTATTATCATATTATAAGCCATCATACAAGTCGTCGTGTTGGGACAAATCCTTGTATCTCCATTATTGTTTTTTCTGGGGGTTTTTTTGTTGCATTTCGCATTGTGCTAACAGTTCAGGATGAATGGAGCATCACAAATGATCCATGATTACTATGAAAATGTCTCATTTTCTTCTATTATAAGTTTCATTATATTCCATTATAAGAAATGTCCTGTAAAGTTTCTACTTTCACACCTACAGTCAATTTAGAATCTCCAATTCACCTGACTCGCATGTCTTTGGACTGTGGGAGAAACCGGAGACCCTAAAGGAAACCCACGCCACCACAAGGAGAACATGCAAACGCCACAAACACAATTCAAACCCACAACCCTGGAGGTGCGATGCAACAGTGTTACACAGTGCGCCACCATGGGACCTCAATATGTTTATTCAGTTTCTTTATTTAACCAGTCAACCATTTGTGGCTAGCAATGTCCCCCAACCCTCAGGTCCTCATGCATTTGTGAGGTAAAGACTCCCATTGACCATAGCTAGTCTCTAACAGTTTTGATGCCATACATACAGTAATAGCCTTTCATGTGTTTTTATGTCTAGATTTTTTTTTTTTTAATCTAAAATCATGTCACATTTTGTAGTCCTATCACACTATGAATATAACTATAGATATGGTGAACAGAACAGAGCCTGATTTCCTGCAATGCCTGCAAACATGGAAAGAGAAACTTTATGAGTTTTCTCTGGTTTCAGTATGGCATCGCCTGTACTCAGTGTCAGAAATAAACATGGTTTAAAAAGCAAAAATGCCCACTGTATTTGAGATGAGATCTCAGTCAAACAGCAGTCAACACATCAATTGTATATTGTTTGAATCATTGAGAAAGGACCTCAACTCTGAGTTCTCAATGTTGTTTAAGATGCACATTTTCTTCTGTCGATAATAAATTGCTTGTCAGCATTCCGATTAGGTTAAAGTGTTTTATTTAGTTTCAATTATTATTTTGTTATTTATAATTTAATTATTTAATAATATCTTTATTTTGTATTCCCTACCCTGCCTACGCTAGCTGTAAAATCTTGGGCTTGTGTATTAGATGCCCAGGAGCTACAGGTGGAGAATAGATCCCAAAGCAGCTGTACATCACTACTTACAATGGGGGGGGGAGAGAGTGAGAGAGAGAGAGAGAGAGAGAAAGAGAAAGTGAGGGAGGGAGTGAGGGAGGGAGGGAGAGAGGGGGGGGGCACATGAGATATAAATCACAGCTGGCTCAGCCAGACTGGCCCAATCTTAGTAGATCAGTGATAATTACAGTGTGACATGAGAGCAGTTATGACTGCACAGGGGCAGTAGCTGTAGGGCCCATAAGAAATAGTGTGAGTTATGAGTTATGGCTCTTTACTGCTGCAACTTGGCCTCCAAACAAGCCATTACTGCCTCACATTACCAACAGTCCTGGTCAGAATTATTGGCACCCATGAATTATTTGTACATAGTTTAGAATTTCTTCATATTATTGGCACCTTTCATTAATATTTGGTTGCAGAATCTTTGGCAACAATGACCTCTAAATGTTTACTTTTGGCCTGTAAATGTTTCTTGTAACTTCTAGAAGCATCTTACAGCTGTCTGCTTGTAGTTTCGGGCATTCTTCCATTGCTATAATTTATTTTACGTTTGCAGACATCCTTTTTGAAATATCAGATTTTAGCTCTCGCCAAAGGTTTTCAAAAGGAATCACTGCAGTTTAAAACAGTATTTTCTCTTGTGTTGCTATATGTGTGCTTTGGGCCGCTGCTCTACCGAAAGACTGAAGACCATCACCTCAGACTTAGTTTTCTGACACTGGGTGACACATTTGGCTCTAAAGTGCCTTGGTATTTCTCTGATTTCATCATTCCTTTGATACATTCAATGACTCCAGAACCAGAGGCAGCAAAACAGCCCCAAAGCACGGTAGAACCTCTTCCATATTTTACTGCAGGCAGGGTATTCTTCTCTCTTTTTAGGCTTGATGTGCTGCATTCCCAAAGAGCTCTATTTTAGTTTCATCTCGCAATAAAACATTATCACAGAAAGACTTATCGGTGAAAGTTTTTACAAAATTAGCTTTTTGTGCATCAGCCGGCCAGTCGGTTGGCCTAGTGGTTAGGGCGTTGGCCCTGCAAGCAAAAGGTTGGGGGTTCAAATCCCAACTGCTAGTGTCACCTGAGGTACCCTTTAGCAAGGTACCGTCCCCACACACTGCTCTCTGGGTGGCCCACTGCTACACTTGGAGAATGGGAGAAAAATACAGGGAAAGAATTTCATGCTGTGGTGTGTTCACATGTGGCTATAAGGGTTAATACATTTCTTTCAGTAATGTTTTCCTCCTTGGCTTTCTCCTGTGGAGCCCTATTTGGTTTAGTGTGTGGCATATAGTATGGCCTGAAACCACTAGTGTTGTTTTTGGCAGCCTGTCTTAATTTTAGTTTTAGTCTAGTCTTTGCATCAAGCTGGACATCTATGTCCAGTTCTGGATTTGCCCTCTTGATGCTCTGTCTCAGATGAGTGTCGGGCAGTTGGTGGCCTGGTGTTCAGGGAGTTGCCCTAACAATCTGAAGGTCATGGATTCAAATCTCAGGACTCCTAGGTACCCTTGAGCAAGGTACCATTCCCACACACTCTGGGCGTCCCCTGTTCTTGGAAGCCCACTGCTTCACGTGGTAAATGGGTTAAATGTAGATAAAGAATTTCACATTGTTCACACTGTGTGCTGCGGTGTGTTCATGCGTGACTATACATTATTTATACTCTAAGTTATTTATACACTGTCTTTCTCAGGCACTCTCTGCACAATGCTAATGCAGTCTTGCTCTGTCCGTATTTTCTTTCTTCGCTGCTCTGTTTCTTCTTTTAGGAAGAAGATGGAAGGCGCACCCACCAGATATGTTTGTGCTGGCTTCTTCCAACACCACTGGGCTGGAGAACTGTCAGTCTGATAATGCTCAAAGTTATTGGATAAGGACAGAATCAGTCGCTGAAATTAAATATGAGAATGCACCACTGGATCAGAGCACTGTTAATAGCTGCTGGATTTGCAATGCAGAATCACAGTACCACATTTTTCAAACAAGAGGAAATCACGTTGGCAGGCTAGTGACTATCCCCCCTTCCCATCCCCCCCTGGGTCAATAAGTCTCACATGATTACCTCCCCCTTCCCCCATCAACAAAAAATTGTGACTGGACTGAAGCTGGGGCAGCAAAATGTCACGGACCAGCACTGCTGCTAACTGAGGCCTAGTTAGTTTTTAGCTTCAGCCATTAGCAAAACATAACTCTCCCGCTGTGCATATCTTACACCTCAAAACACTGAGGTGCCACTAGAGCCAAAGTTTTCCGTGATGCCAATATGTGTGTGTGTGTGTGTGTGTGTGTGTGTGGGCTGCCTTCCATCTTCCAGCTTTTCTTTGCTTTTTTCTTTGCACATTCTCAGATAAAGGGAGGCGACACGCAGCTGAAATGCTAACACACACACACACACACACACACTCACACTCACACTCACACACACACACACACACACTCTTATCGCAGCATTTTCACGCTGATCCACCATGTTTGGTAGGCCTTGAATTCCTCCTGATTCCTTACAGCTGCTTACCTGACAGTGTGTGTATTTTACGTGTGTGTGTGTGTGTGTTTAAATCCAGGCGTACCTGCAACAGAAAACTTCAAGAGAATCAATTAGTCCTCGCCTCATCCCGAAAGCAAAGACGATTCCGTGCGACTTGAGCTGCAAACACCTTCTATCAGGAGTCATTCTGCCCCCCTAACACCCGACTTGAGCCCGGATAGGTTTGACTCTAAGCCTCTAAAATGGTTGACAACCCAAAAAGCGCTTTTCTCCCTCTCTCTCCCTCTCTCCTCTGCCTCGCCCCGGCCTGTCTCCTCTTTCAGCCTGTCGCTAAAGACCAAAGAAGGCTGGATTTGTTTTCCCCCGGCAGCCGATAGCTGTGCCACGTTATGCCTTTTCATCCTCAATTAAATAAACAGTCTTTCTGCGGATCTGCTCCTGTAAATAGGTGCCCGCAGGGGAAGCTAGAGGCTCAGCTTTTGTCCTGAGGAAAATGAGCGACTGGAGAGGATTCATTGTTTTAAAAAAAAAAAAAAAACTCCACAAAAGGGAAGGGAGAAACCTGGCTAAAATGCAGCCTCTGCGGGAACAAACGCTTCATTCAGGGGTCAAATTTAATCCACCCCGCCTTCAGCTTTTGTATTCAGATTAGAGACTAAGGAGGATTTGCAGCAGCCTGAAGCCTCTTGTTAAAAGCCTGTGTTCTCCACTTAACTTGCAATTTACCTGTCACTTAAACCCAAAGCGCCGATCACACTCACCTTCTCACTAAAGAACTCCGGGGTTCTCTCAGTAAGCTCCTGCTGAACGGCCTACTGTACAACAGGGAGGGAAGAGCAAATTAAAGTGCAAATCTGATGCTCCAAACCATCAAAAAGGCATAACAATAAACCTGGGAAATGAACCTATCCAGCTTATATTTCCCTTGTAAATAGTTAAGAAATAATTTAGAGAAAAAAATCCAATTTACACAATTTAACTCTAAACTTATCCTAGTTGTAGTTGAACAGCCATAACGAGAGATGTCAAAACGTTATTTTCATAGTTTAGAGCTGGAGCTATTACTCTAATGTTACCTGTTCTCTCAAGTTCTTTCTGTAAAATATATCAAAACTTTTTAAATAAAAATGAAATAATTTAAAACAATTTCCTGTGAGCTTTAAAAATGAAACACACTTGATTCAAAATTCCAAACAAAAAATGTGTGGAAGAAATTTTAAAATAGTACATATAAATATTGTATTATATCATGGGAATGATAAATTGCACAATACCTTTACATTATTTTACAATTACAACAATTAAAATAGTAATGATAAGAGCAAAGTGTGCGCATGTGTTTCATCCCATCAGAAACTGAATCAGGAGTGAAATTGCTGGAATACAGCACAGAGAAAAGCTGCTCTACACACACTACTGCACTCACAACACATATGGAGGCGTTTCTTATTTTTACACAGCTCACACGGCAATAGTTCATAAAAGAATAGCAACCTGTGCATTTTACACACAGACACACACACTGCCGCAAATCGTACAAACAGTGAACAGAAAATAAAGTTAGCTTTGTAACTATGGCACCAAACAAAAAAGCAGAATTTGGACTCCAAACATGTCTTGGCTCATTAAGCACATTTGGAGTATTTTTTTTTTACCTTTAGGCCTTGTTGCTGTTTCGGATCTACAATGAATTGTTCACTAACCAATGAACTCATTTGTTGCTTGTATAGTCATGAATAGGGAGTAATGGGAAAACTTGGAAGCCTTTTATTTTTTAGTTTTTAGGGACAGTTTCTGGGTTAGCTGAGCATTTTTGTTTAATAATAGATGAGGCTGGTGGAAGTGGGAGGTGAAACATATTACTGGTTAATATAATTTTCCCCTTCCTACTGGTGTATGATGACATGATCTAAAATAAGAAGATGTGTGCCCTTTATTGCAGTTCAGGAAAACAAGAATTTTGCCTTATTTACCATATGGTAATTTACACTTTTTTGCAAATACCATATGTTAATTTACACTTTTATGCAAATAAACTGTTGCTGGCCATGCCCCACCCAACCCATGCTAACGCTGCGCGTTTAACACACGTGAAACAGAGGCGCTATCCAGCACTATATGTTGGACCCCGAGTCGGACCCAGAGCAAGATGAACACAACACTTCATGTGTGACTTGCCTTTGCCTGTAGCTGTAGCGCTCGGCGTCTTATGTGTGCTCGTAAAACCAGCAGACAAAAATGGCGGATCTCCAACCAATCTAGTGGGTGGGGGCTCAACAGGTGAGGGGTGGTTCTATGCAAATTTCCCTCATAGAAGCATATGATTCCTGACACCAAAATCTTTCAATTGATTCACAGAAAACGGATGGATGTTTTTTCTTTGAGTGTTTATAGGAGCAGTAGAGACCCAAATGGAAATACAAAAGAATGGAAAAAGGATGTCCGCTTTAAGGAACCATATTTTGATAAAGTTAGATTAATTAATTAATTAATTAACATTCCAGTTTACAGTATGAAATTTTTATCATTCACAAAAATGTAAAACTATATTTTCACAGAATGGTATAGATACAACTAAAAACAAAAAATACGAATAAGCTCCCCAAAGACGCTTCTTTCTTACTCATTTTTGCTAGCTTGTGGGCTACATTTTTGATGTACGTCTCAAAATAAAAGATCTTTCAATCTCTGATAATCAATAAAATATGTTTTTATTCTGTCTTTCTGGACCTCTGAGATAAACAACTCTGAACTGGTTCTGGGGATGTGGGGTTCTTTGCTCCCCCCTTTTCTGCCCTTCAGATACACATGATTCAAAAGAATGGCACATTTATGCAAAAAGACAGTAATAAACACCTACAAATGCAACACTTTCTGCTGTCATGAATCAGTCAGCAACATATCAAGTGACATCAGAGGGGGTAATCAGTTTTTCACTCCATGCCTACTGATGAGATGTCTGAAACAGCTGATGAAACATTATCTGCTGCATTAAAAATTGTTTTAGTGAAAAAGATGCACAATGTGCAAATTTTCAATTAGGCTCTGTACCCTTCTGTTCCCTCGTCATTCATACATGCCTAGATGAATTCCCAGCTCTAGCTATTGCAACATAAATGGCCACCAGGGTGCGCTAACAAATTATTCCAGTGGACAACAGATTTGACCATCTGGTGGGAGAAAAAGAATGAAAACTACAAGATAATGTCAGATTGGAAGCAGGTTGTATTTTGCTGCAGCATTTGTTACTTATTTCTTGTTATGTTTCAATTTTTGTTTCAATATCCAGACAGCTCTTCTTAGGTGTTATTATTATCTTCTACGTTTGGCTGCTTTTAGATGCAACAATTTCTGGGAAAGACATTCAATTGCCTGTAAAAGACATTCAAAACCTGTATGAGTAATGACCTAATATAAACCCCACTGAAAAGCATCACCAGTAGAATGTAATGCTGAACTGTCGGACACAAGTCTAAGGTTACCACGTGTCAACTAGAGGGGTATAAAGTGCCCCAGGCCTGGGCTGTGGAACAGTGGAATTGGACTGATGGACCTTCATCCAATACCTTTAAGATGAGTTGCAGTGGAGTTTGTGATCCAGAACGACCAACCAACCTGCCCTCACTAATGTTCTTATGGCTGAATGCAATCAAATCCTCACAGCAATGGTCCAACACTGTTTCTGCATCAAAGGGGGCCCAAACTCCCTATTGATACCCCTGATATCAGAAGAACAGTAGGATGTGCAGGTGTCTACACCTTTAGACATTTAGTTTTGTTTGTATCTAATATCATCCACTGTTTTTGTCAATACCTCCTGCTCTTCAGTGTGTACAAGCATACATATACTCACATTGGCTTTTATGTTTCTAAAGCTGCGGGTCAAATCTTTAAAAATATAAATTGAGATATATTTCGCTGCTTAACGAAACTGCCACACTGAAACTGACCAAACCGTAACAGAATCTGGGTAAAGAAGAAGGAAAAACACAAGCAAACAAAATATTACTGTATGTAATTCTAGTTTTCTCATACTGGATGATCAAGTCTCCAATACCTGAAAATGCATGACCTAAATCGACTGCGCACACACACACACACACACATACACTCACTCACTCACACACATGTGTACAGACAGATAGGTCTGATAGGCGAAAAATGACTTGGTTAACGTGAGCGCAGAGGTTTCTGTAATAGGCTATTCCATATTCCATTACCCAGTCGCTCTCTGAACTGCAGTCAATCAGAAGCCCATTCTCATCTGATGGAGAGAGAGAGAGGGGAACTGGGCCAGTCACAGAAAAGCTAGCTTGTCCACAACAAATCAGCTGAAGTGCCTGGCTGTAAAAATGGATTTTTACTGAGAAGTTCAAAATGTTGTTCCTGCCCTCGATAGCAAACCTGTGTGTGTATGTGTGTGTGTGTGTGTGTGTGTGTGTGTGCGCGTGATGCAAACCTGGACACATAGATATTTTATGGGTGTTTTTCTGTCCACAGACAGTTGAAAAAGCAAAGGAAAACCTGAATAAAGTAGTAGAAAAATATAATGAGTTAAGAGGTGCATGATATAATTACACAATTTACATCCCTCCATGTTATGAGGCAGGTATAAAAATGCAGAGAATGAAATATATTATTGGGAAGTAGGGCTGTGAGTTTGGAGCACACATACAGTGACTGTGATAATCAAGTATCACATTAGTGTGATATGTTCTAAACACCAGAATTTTTTCCACTTCAGAATGAATGACGGAACTTTGTATACCTCTCTGACAGCGGGTGGTGGTGGAGAGGTGGAGCTGCCAGGATCTTGGAACACATGTGCTTGGCTTTTACCCTGATCTAGGACAAATGAGGGGACTGAGGGGAGGAGGATGAGAAAAAATGAAGCTCTTCAGTTACTTGAGAGGAGGATTTTGGCCAGAGAGGACACTGGTGGTAGAGGCTAACCTCAAAACAAGGCTTATGCGTCCTCTGAGCTGTAGATATTCATCCATAGT
>JBBPCX010000114.1:7811182-7829884 GCA_037974365.1 Hydrocynus forskahlii
ACGTTATTTTCACAATTTCCCAGCATTAATTTTGGGGAGGCTTAGCCTCTCCAAGCCTCCATTACGCGCCGCCCATGGTCATTAAAACTTGGTTTGTAGGCTAAAGGCTGATTTATATTTCTGTGAATATATCAGCAAAGCTCACAGAGGCTTGCAGAGCTCACCATATGCCCAAATCCAAAATCTCAGCTGTTTGTCACATGAATGTGCAGAGCCATGCATCAAGCAAATGCTATTTGGTTGTTTGGTTGTGTTGGGAACAATACTCAACCCAAATTACAGCTAGGGCTTAATCATATAGGTGCCATGGTCAGGTGTACACATATTTTTGGCCATACAGAAAATGACGAGGATGCGAATATTAAATCTAAAGCAAAAATGTCAGATTTCCTCTTTGTTTTCCTTACATTCTGGTCTCAATACTGCCCCCTAATGCACACATTCATGCTATGTGTGAATGTCTCCACACAGTGCCCACACATGTTTCCAGATACAAAAACACAGAAGTGTAATCTGGTGTCATAAACAGATGCTCGTTCGAATTGAGATGTGGGGTCTTTGGAGGCCAAGCCAATGCCTTCACATCAACTCTGTCACGTTCCTCAAACCATTCCTGAACATTTTTAAAGCATCCTACATTTTGCAGTGTGGTTAAAAGCATTGCCCTGCTGAAAAAGGTGACTGCCATTAGGGAATATCATATGGGTGTACTTGGACAGCAACATAGTTTAGGTGGGTGACACATGTCAAAGTAACATCCACATGAATAACAAGGTTTCCGACAGAAAATTGACAAGAGCGTCACAATGCTTCCACCAGCTTTCTTTCTTCCCATAGTGCATCCTTGTGGCATCTATTTCCCATGTAAACAACGCACATTCAGCCAGCTGTCCATATGATGTTAGCATGGGCACTCTAGTTGGTATGCAACTATGCAGCCCCATACATACACAAAAAACTAACATGGACTGACACCTTCCTATCATACTCAGCATTAAGTTTGTGTGACAGTGGGTCTTATGTAGGATTGAACTACATTGGCTGGCATTCACTACTTACATGCACTGATGAGCCTTGGACCACTTTTGGTTGGTATTAGCCATTGCATACAAGGAATATTCCACAAGACCTGTTGTTTTGAAGATTCTCTGACCCAGTCATTTAGCCATCACAATTTGGCCCGTGTCAAAGTCACTCAGATGTTTACACAAGTTTTCTTCAAGAACTGACTGTTCGCTTGCTGCCTAATATATCCCACCCCTTGACAGGTGCCTGTGAAACAAGGTTATCCATGTTAGTCACTGTCTATAGGTTTAATGTTGTGGCTGATCGGTGCATGTGTGTACTACAAAACAAAATGATCCTGTGTTGAAATACTCCTGCAGAATTTCAAAATGCAGTGATTTATTACAGATGTTGTAATGTTTCTTTACAGGGTGACATTGGTCCTGCAGGTCCTCCTGGCCCCTTGGGGGAAACAGGCTATGGACTTCCAGGACCAAAGGTATATTTACTTACTAGAAAGATTTGTATTACCCTAATCCAGAACCAGACTTAATTAGACTCTGATTCCCGTATTTCTCAGGGTGAACGTGGAGACTCAGGTCCTCCTGGTCCTCTTGGGCCAAAAGGAGAAGGCTATCCGGGCTCTGTGGTATGTGGGACCGCGCTGTACTCTTTCAGACTCTGTAACTTTTCAAGAGTTTGAGATCCAGTGTGAGATCCTGTTTGTTAGTAACGATTTTTGTGTGCTTTCATGCTTTCTTTCTTAAAAGGGTCCTCCTGGACTTCCCGGACTTCCAGGAGAGCCTGGTTTGGAAGGACTGGGTATCCAAGGACCAAAGGTATTCACTGCTCTGTGTGTTTGTGTGTGTGTGTGTGTGTGTGTGTGTGTGTGCCTGTGTGTGTGTGTGTGTGTGCGCCTGTGTGTGTGTGTGTGTGTGTGTGCCTGTGTGTGCCTGTGTGTGTGCCTGTGTGTGTATAAGTGTGTTTGTGTGCAGAGAATGGATGTGTAAGTGTGTCTGTGTCTCTCAGGGTGATACTGGGTTCAGAGGGTTACCAGGACCACCAGGACCTCCAGGGGAAGGGCTACAAGGACCACCAGTAGGTCACAACAATAGAATAAACACAGAAACACACTGAAATTGTTTGTTTGTTTATATGTTTGTTTATTGACTGACTGGTTGAACTAGAGAGGACCATGGACACCATGCAAACAATTTAGGACAGTTTCTCTCCCCAGTAGTCATCCAGGCTGTTTTATGTACTCCAACCATTAGTTGAACTAATGTTCTGCACTAAAAATGGCTACAAATCAGATTTTCTAACAAATCTAGTCTGACATTTGACATAATTGTAGCGCAGCATAATGTAAAGTTGGTCGGCAGCCTAATGTTAAAAGAAGAACAACAAGTAACTAGCTGATGCTACATTTCCGTTTAATAGTTCATATAATTTTAACATGCAATGTGAAATGAACTGTTTGACCCATGAGTTAGATTACAGTATCCAGTATAACCTTCATTCAGACCGGCTAAGCCTGAGTGACTGCCATATCTCCCTACTATATCTTTTAACATGATACCATTCCATGTTCAAAACAGACACATACATATGTTTCATATGCTGTTAAACAAATCCAGCCAGCCAATCTGTAGAGCACCTCTAGAAGCTCCAGATGCACACCAGTCATCTTGACACATGCAGTTACTAATACACAGATAGTAAATGCTTATGTAGCCTTCTGCTCTGTCTTTTCAAATGTTTAAGGATCTTTTTGGAAATCTTTAGGGAAACACAGGAAGACCAGGGCCTCCAGGTGCTGCGGGACCACCAGGACAGGGGATACAAGGGCCAAAGGTACAGTCTGTGTAAGAACAAATTCACCATAACAAATTAGTTGCATGGGAAAACATGCTCGGCTAATAGATCATTCTGGTTCAGGTTTTGACATACACGCATAGACTTTAGAACACATTTGCAGTCCTGTATACATTGAAGCACACAAACAAACATGTGATCCTGTTTTAATGGGTTTTTTTTTCAGGGTGAGCATGGAGCTCAGGGCATGACTGGGCCGAGGGGATCACCTGGTGATGGCTTCCCTGGGCCAAAGGTTCAGACAAATTCTGTATATACAGTACGAATGGGTTTCATTCTAGTCACTTTCTAAAGACTCTCTTGCTCTCTCTTTATGTAGGGTGACCGTGGATCTCAAGGTGAAAGAGGCGTAAAAGGTGGCAAAGGGGACCTGGGTGATCCTGGTAATCCAGGACAACCAGTGAGTCTTGCTGGATTATTGCTTCACAAGCTTTTATACTATCAGAATGATCTCTCAGAGTCCACAGGGCATCTGCAGAGGGCACAAGGCATCCACAGAGCATTTCATAGTGAAGTTATACTTCACAAGGGGTACATAGGATATCAACAGAGTACAAGACATCCACTGGGCATATAGGGCATCCATAGGGCATAGTGCATCCACTGCACATCTGTGGGGTATACAGCATCCATAGCACATTCATAAGGCATCCACGACACATACATTGTGCATCCATAGCACATCCATAAGGCATCCACAACACATACTTCCATAGGACATCCATGAGGCACATGACATAACAAGTGTGTACATAACCTTGTATTTTGTCTTTCAGGGCAGACAGGGAATGAAGGGAGAATCAGGCCTGACGGTGAGATCACACCCCTTTAATTTGTTAGTCTCTAGACTAGTGTGTATTTTGGTTCACTTTGATGATTCAGCATGTTAATATGGCATTCGTTTACAGAGAGAAGACATCATCAGAATGATTAAGGAGATTTGTGGTAAGACTTCCTTTGTGCTTAAATGTACTACTCATTCTGTGGCTCTAGCTTCTACTCACAACTAAAACATCCCTTGTGTCAAAACTTTTCAGGCTGTGGAATCAAATGCAAAGAGCGTCCCATGGAGCTTGTTTTTGTGATAGACAGCTCAGAGAGTGTTGGCCCGGAGAACTTCGAGATCATAAAGGATTTTGTGACGGCTCTGGTGGACAGAGTGACCGTGGGACGCAATGCTACACGGATTGGGCTGGTGCTCTATAGCCTGGAGGCCAGGGTAGAGTTCAACCTGGCCCGATACATGACCAAACAGGATGTCAAGCAGGCCATCCGAAAGATGCCCTACATGGGTGAAGGTACCTACACAGGCACTGCCATCAGAAAGGCTACGCAGGAAGCTTTCTACAGTGCCCGTTCAGGGGTCAGCAAGGTTATCATAGTCATCACCGATGGACAGACAGACAAGCGGGATCCGGTGGTGCTGGATATTGCAGTGAGAGAGGCCCACGCAGCAAACATTGAGATGTACGCACTGGGAATTGTTAACATCAGCGATCCAACACAGGCCGAGTTTCTCAGTGAACTGAATCTCATCGCTTCTCAGCCTGACAGTGAGCACATGTTTCTGATAGATGACTTCAACACCTTGCCAGGTAAATCACCTGCTCCATGTAAGGCACAGGTTCAGGTTCGAAAACGTTTGTGTGTCTAAAGGCCAGAAACACCAAACATGTTTTTTTTTAAATCTGATAATACAAATACACATTTTTACACATTTACAAATACAGCATTTTTGGTACCGTTGCACATACAGCCGAGCGAAGCATAAATTCCATTGGCAGTTACACACTCCCAATTTCTATAGCTCTGTGAACTGTATTTAATATCATTACCTACTGAAATGTCTTTTTTGGTCTAGTAGCTGCAAAACAATTGCACTGTACTAACTGTGTCTGGATGCTGCTGATATTATGATAGACCTCAACTGTGGTCAGTTTCCAGCACAGTTTGGTGATTCCCCTACTCAAACCCATTAACTATTAACTTATCATTTAACATGATGAGTTGAGTCATGTGTGTACGAACAGTCTTACACTACTAAGTGTTAAAACATATTAAAAGCTGCCATAAAACTGTTATTAAGAAGAGTAGTAAAAGAGCTAAAATTCTGAGGTGTTTTTGTGATAGGGTTCGGTTCAAACCAGTTTCAGTTCAGAGCAGTGAAAACTGTTCAGTGCAGGGGGCATTCCAACATAGGATTTGGGAAACACTGGTCTATGGTCTCCATTAAAGTGGAATCACCCACAGCTGGAAGCAGTAAAGATATCAGAATGATCTCTACATGAGTCATTGAAACAAGGTTACCACATTTGCTGGATATGTTGAAAACCAGCTAACTGCCAACCAGCTTTCAAATGTTAAAATGCCTTAAACAAAATTTACATTTACAGCATTTAGCTGATTCTCTTATCCAGAGCGACATACATCAGTGCTCAAGTAGTCTACATCTGAACAATCAGTCCAAGATATCATCAAGATATCTAGATTTTAACATTGCCAGGTAAATTTGGGCTGTAATGCCCATGACACTTCTTTAACTGCAATCATCCTCACCTTGGAGCACAACCTTATTACAGCAGAAATATTGATGTTAGCTGATTAAAACTTAATCATCATATGAGTTATTTTGGAATAGTGAGTTAGGGATAGAGCTGTATTTGTGATCCAGTAGCTTACTTCACTAATGCTGTTGTGGCTGAATGCAATCAAATCCTCACAGGAGCGTTTGAACACCTAGGGTGAAGTCTTCCAAGATGAACACAGGCTGTTACTGCAGCAAAAGGAGACAAACATTATATTAATACCCTTCATTTCGGAAGAAACATAGGGTGTGCAAGTGTCCACAGACTTTTGGACATTATATTGATATAGGAAAAGAAACAGTGAACTGAAGAAAGCCATGTTATGCATGAATGAAGTCACATAAGACTGACTGCATGACTTTCCCTCTTTCTCTGTCTAGCATTAGAATCCAAACTGGTGAGTCAGTTCTGCGAGGATGAGAATGGAGCTTTGTTCTTTAACCGCATCAATGGGAATGGATATGGTAACCATGGCAACCCTATCAACAATTACATACATAGATTTGGTGGGAATGGCAACCGCATTGACAGTAAAGGTGAATTCAGTTCCGGAGGAGTTGTCCGACCAGGGGAAACACACACAGTAACACACACTGGAACTCATACTGGGACACATACTGGAACGCACACCGGAACACACACTGGCAGAGGGGACAGTCTGCCTGCACCAGTCACTCCACATGTGAGTTGTGTGTGTCTCTGGATTAATTGGTGTTATGTTATGTGAAACCGGTACACAACTTAGATAATACTGCAAGGTGTGTTTTTATTTCTAAGGTTCATCGAGCACCACAAACTCCAGAAACCAACCCAGACAGAACCTCAGGGCACGGCAGCCGTGTGGACATTCCATCAGGCAACAAAACGTCTTCATCAGGATCCTCATCATCATCGTCATCATCCACAACTTTAGTAACGTCATCCGGTACGGTGCAGTATGTTCCCGCCCCTCGGCCACCTTTACCTAAAGGTAAATGGATTTTCCATCATACTCTGTTCCTTCACACTGGATTCATGGATCAGCTGGAATTGGAAAATTCCACTTGATCTCTAACTAATATTTCCTGCGTAGTAAATGTTCATTTCTGCACTGTTTATGGTATTTTATAGCTTATGTTGTGTAAAGGAGATTTGAGAGCTTCTACACAAAAATACATAGTCCAAATAAGCACTAGCTTACTGTGAGCTTCCATGTAGATTCTCACCTCAAACAGCTATGATTTCCAGTTGTCAAAAACTAGATCTTAAAACACATTTGTCTTGACCGGAGTAAGCAATAATGCATATTGTCTCATTTGTGGTCAGAATTCATACCCTTGGACCCTCGCTGTGAACTGACACTAGACCAGGGTCCATGTCGTGACTATAATATCCGCTGGTATTACGACCGGCAGGCCAACGCCTGTGCCCAGTTCTGGTATGGTGGCTGTGATGGCAACCGCAACCGCTTCGACACAGAAGATGAGTGTAAAAAGACCTGTGTGGTCTCATGAGCAGGTACATCCCCACTCATGAACACTGCAACACAAACACACAAAGTTCTGTGAAAAAATAAATCCACACTTTAATTATATTTCCGCCTTACCTTTCCAAAAGCATAGTGCGTGTCTTAATGTTAGATGAAAGTTTATATAAGTCAAAAAACACATGCAAGTCTATTTGAGAGTGAAGCAGAATGATTTGGGCAGGCTTCACACTGCATGTTTTGAAAGTAGAAATTTTGCACTGTGCACAGCACAGCTTTTCCCTATTTTTTCCCTTATTTGGAAAAAGGTGTTTAATCATTTCTCATTTTTTGTACACTGCACCTGAATGTGTGTCTTGATTTTGCTAATCAACTGTAGCATCCTAAATGTTAATCATTTGGTCTAGGTTTTGGAATGCCTACCTTCATTCTGAAAAAAACACTAATGAAAAAAAAACATGGAAAAAAAGAGATTGCATGATTTTCTTTCCGGTTATCTTTTATTTCTGGTTGCTTTTGCAATTTGTGGGAGTGTGTCTGTGTAAAATATGCATGTCACTATTGTTTTATACACTATTGACCACACTTGATTCAAAATTCCAAACAAAAATGTCCATGGAGAAAATAATACATAAAAATGATTTATTGTACCCTGGAAATGTTAAACTACGCAACACTCTTACATTATTTTACAATTGCAACAATTAAGCTAGTGATGTTAAAAGCATAGTGTTGTCGTGCAGGTATGGAGGGCGCAACTGCAGGATAGACTTCAGAACAAAACAAGCTTTAATGAACTCAGACACAGAATGAGCTCAAGAGCGCCAAACAAAACAAGTCCTTCACAACACTGCCAGTCCTCCCAGTAGGACTGAGGCTTGAGGGGGGAGCGCACTCGGCAGCTGTCCAAGTCGCACTAGATACTCTTAGGCTCTCTCGCAATGGTGGCCAGTAAGATTGGTCCGCTTCTCGTGGACCTGTTTTAGGTGAGAGCTTTCTCGCCGACTTTGGCCTGTAGAGACAGAGGGCAGACACAGAGAGAGAGCAGACTACCATGCCTGCCTCAGGGAAGTCTTAGCCTAGCGGTGTTCTCCTCCAGACTCCAGTCCGCGTTCCAACTGCCACATGAGGTGTGGCTGACAGGAGGCAGGCAGAGCTGGACTGGCGAGGCACAAGTCCCTATTCCCTTCGTCCCACACAAGCTGTAATGAAAACTCACATAGACACAACTAGGATAGGAGATCGGTGACCACATGCCCTCTCTCCGGACCTGCTGGTTTTTAAGCTGCGTCACTTAGAGGGGCTTGACACAACCAACCACTCATGGGACTGAAACTATCACACTAAACTGGTGGACACTTAAACATGAACACGAGGCAAGTGATCAGGTGCCTAGCAACCCAGCTGACTCGCATGTAGAACCTCCAGCCTCTGCACCTGGGTTGCCCTGGCACCTGATACATCAACATCTGACATCACAAGACGGGTCAAGACATGTGTACACTTAATACTCAGGAGATGGGGGCCACTGCGGTCATGACCCCATGTAACGGAACACCCCCCCCACAGAACCGGCCACAGCAGGGGAGCGAGGGGGAACCTTGATTCCTCCTGGAGTCACACGTAGCCGCCCACAGTGACCCGGCAGGGCCAGCCCACCAGGCTGCCGGGGAGGACGACCCCGAGGCCGAGAGGCTGGCCGGTCCTACCAGTTATGGTGGAAATCCTCCTCAAGGTCCTGGCTGAGGACCTCCCCACCCAGAATCTGTTTAACTTTGAATGGACCAACAAACCTGGAAGACAACTTACGTGATGGCAAACTTAACTTAAGGTCCCTCTTGGAGAGCCAATCCCTATCCCCTGCCCGGTATTCCAGCGCCTCCCTCCGTCGCCAGTCGGCTTGTTGTTTAAATCGTGCAACCGCTCTGCTGATGGAGGTGTGCGGTACTTCCCTCACCTGCTCTGCCCGGCACTACCAATCGTCCACATCGGGCACATTGGATGGCTCGCTATCCTAAGGGCAGAGCGGGGGTGGTGCCCAAGCACACATTCAAAGGGCGTCAGGCCGGTAGCAGAGTGGCGCAACGAGTTCTGTGCGTACTCCACCCAGCCGAGGAACTCCATCCAGTTGTGCTGGTGCCCATGGCAGTAAGCCCGGAGGAAACAACCCAATTCCTGAACCGAACGTTCAGCCTGACCATTGGAGTCCGGGTGGTAGCCTGAGGTCAGACTGACAGCAACCCTCAGTTTCCTCAAAACGCAGTCCATACTCTGGACATGAACTGGGAGCCTCAGTCAGTGGGTAGCAAACAAAAGGGTAGGAACCGGACCCCTTTTGAAAACAGGTCCACGACCATCAGCACTGTGATGTGCCCTTTCGATGCGGGGAGGTCCGTGACGAAGTCCACAGCTATGTGGAACCATGGCCTCTGCGGCACCGGGAGGGGCATTTGTTTCCCGGCAGGCAATTGATGGGGGGTCTTGGTCATCGCACAGACATAACAGGATTTCACTACCTGTTCCGCATCTGCGTGGAGGGTAGACCACCAGTATGTTTGGCTTAGCACCTCTACAGTCCTATGGACGCCGAGATGCCCAGTGGTAGGTGTTGTGTGAGCCCATTCAATCACTCTGCTCCACAGAGATTCAGGCACGAACACCTTGTCTGCTGGGCATGACCGGGGTATAGAGTGGTATAGAAACTGAATCAGGAGTGAAGCTAAAGTTTAAATTTGATTCTTCAGTGAACTATTATGATCTGTGTTTTATTCCACCACCAGTAAAGCTTAATTAGCTCCTAGATCAGATTTCCATGAGTGTCAACTTTGTGGGAGCGTGGCTATATGCCCTGCCCTCTTTTTGTGAAGCCAATAAATATATTTACTGAATCTATATATACTGACATGTGGTGTAGAAGAATGTGAAGGGATTAAAGTCAGTCTTTTTCACAAACCGCCAAAAGACAGAAAGAGGACAGTTTTTTTCTCTTTTAAGATAAGATAAAATAAGATAATAAGAAATAATTTTCTTTATCCCGTGGGAAATTCTTTTGTTATAAACATGCTCAATGCAACAAGAAGAATACAGATGAGACAATAAAGAGTTTAAAAAGAACAGCAGAAATAGTGCAAGCTATTTAAGTCGCCCATCCTTCAACAAAAATGCACCATTAGATCTAATGAGAACCTAACCCTAACCCTAACACTTTAAACCAGGAGATTTTAAGAAGGATTTAAACTTTTGGCTTTCTGAACATCAAATCCAGACTTGAGTTCATAACTGTCAATGGCTAATACCAGAGTTAGAATTGCTAACAAACTTACTTTAGTTGTGTGGGATTGCTGCTTCAGGGCCTGACTGACTTCCCATAACTGACAGAACCATGAATTCTGCTCTCTACCGAAAATTCTGAGGGATATTGTCTAATCAGCAGTTCGTGATCTGAAGTTCAGAAATATTAGATAACATTAAAAAGCCTGAAAAAGAGTGAATACCTTACCCCTTAGAACACCAGCAGCACAGGTAAATCACACAGACAAACAACTCCTTATGTGGAAGCTCCCCTGGTTTGTGTTGATGCACTAGGTGTCAGACGTCATTCTGAGCTTTGTTTGTTGTCCCTATGTCACGTAGAACCAAAGATATTGTAATTTAAAAACATGTAATAATAACCGCTACTGGGGTTTTAAAATGGGGTCACACACACATGCCCATAAATAATAAAAATCCCCTCATTTATTTTAGGTCTTAGAAAAGAAACACAAGATCTTTGAACTCAGGAGAATTTTTAGGATAGTTTCTGTCCACAGGTGGGTGGGAAACTATTGTTAAGTTAAAGCAATTCTCTAAAGTAGACAATGCTAAAATTCCTCCACCACGGTGTAAAAGATCTCCAATTATATGAAGCATTTCGTTGCAGTTGTTCCATTAAAGGTGACACATCTAGGGGTTAAATTGGACCAGGTCTGTCCAGGGCACATAGGGCAACACCACAATCCCTAAATACAGGCAAATACAGGATACGGGGAGGCGGAATACTTTTTCCCTGCACTGTATAATAATTTTTTTGTTTTTGTTTTAATTTTGTTTCTTTCACAGGAGGATGAGGAACAAAGAAGACGTTTATGATAGTCTATTAAATGTTGAGTTAATATCTTTAATACCTCAACTGTCAATCCCATTGACAGATGTGCACACAAAGACTGAGATACTTTGAGGATTTTATATAGGTAACGTAGACATCTTACCAATTCGGTGGTTTGTTCTGTAAATACTTAATTTGCTTTACTTGCTTACATCAATTGAACTGTATTTTTTCCAGCTGTATATTAAGTGTATTTTGTTCCCACTGAACAAAACATATATTTTCTGCCACTGAACAATAATAACAGTGGCTCAGTGATTAAAGGAATACTCCAGTGCTTTTCAGACTCGTCTGATGAATCTGTAGTATACTTGTACTCAAAACTCCCTTATAGTGGACAGGTGCTCAAGGTGAAACATCTTTGGCCTCATTTTAATATTGTACTGTTTTTTTTTCTCATTACATGTAAAGGATTGTCTGTGGTGATCATATCGATATCACATCATATTCATATACAAAAGGGGCAGACAGAAGTTTGGTTAAGAAATGTTAAAGTATTTCTTTAAATGTGGCATGGCAGGAACTAGAATGTTTCTGGTATGAGAGGGCTGTCGTTATTCTGCTGTCCATTCTGTGCCAATTCATATTTCTGTTGTGGCCATGAGTAAGCCTTAAACAGTAAACTGATCGAAGAGTAATGTGAAACTGTAGTATGTGTGTGCTTAAGGACTATTATACATTCTCCATCCATTTATTTTATTAGCTCTCTTGTTTTCACATGACTGCCCACTTTGAGCTTCACATACCTTACAGGTCCACTATACCTATTCCTAATAATAATAATAATGTCTCAGAATTTTTCATTCTCTAACAAACCTGCCAATTGATGAATAAATTGACAAAGAATACTTTTTTTGCCTAAAATGCAAAGGTTACATGACGTGAAGGTTCTTCATGCTCACATCTCATTTAGAAAAATATTCACATGAAAGCTTATCTGTTTCTATGCAATTTAGTCTTCCCCACGTACCCACACCAGTGACATTGTCATGGTAGTGTTTGGGAGCACTGGTATGAGTGCATTAGGCATGGTGGTGTTGCTGGTTTTTTTGTTGTTTTCTTTTTTGTTCTTCAACCAAAAACACCCTGTCAAGAGCAGCTTTGTGGTCAGAAATTGACCATTAATGAACGGTCAGAGGACAGCTAACACAATCTGTGCAAGAACAATGGAGATGATTAAAATAAAGTGGCCAATGAATGTTTTACGTTATAGATGCAAAATTCTTAGTCCTGGTCCTGGAGATCTAAAACACCATGGAGAATTCAGATCCAACACACTTGTCTTTAACATTCATAAGCCCTTGAAGGCTTTCATTTCCTGGATCAGGGATAATAGATTAAGGTTGGAGCTAAAGTCTATTGGATGGTAGATCTCCAGTACCAGGACTGAGCATCCTTATATGGGTGCTTTATGCTCTGTGTATTTGAGGATGAGTAATATCCGTAATAGCTGTGAACAATTAGTATTGTATAATTAACACTGTCAATGTAACATGGCATTTTCATTTTGTTTGTGGCATTCTAGGTTAAATCCAGCACACGTTTTTTAATTAAAAAAAATATATTAAAATGAATGTTTTCTAGGATTTCATTCTTGCACATTTTCAACCTTGCACCACCCTCTATAAACTTTTCACCCACGTCTGAAGTTAGTTTAACTCAGGGTTGCGTGAAGGTTGCAGAATGTTGATGAGAAGTCTGCTAAGAATTAGCCAGATGCTGTTTTTTAAGTTCAGTTTATGGACTTAATTTATGTTTGTGCACCTTCTTCAAAGCCTCCAGACAGACAGACTTCTGCTGCCTTCCACAAAGCTGGTTTAAATTAAGAGGCGTGTAGGCCTGGAAAGTGCACACTGCCATCTTTTGGACAAAAATGGTTTCTACAAATCACTTAAAAGAATCATGAGAACTGATGGCTGATTTTCCATCACTGCAGTGGTTTGAGAATAAAAGATCTTTACTTGGCCTTTATATATGCTGAGATTCATGTTCGCAAATGATTCCAGTGTAGTACAGCACAGTGATGACACACAAACAACAGGGTCATTAAACAGGGTCAAAGCAAAATGGCAAAAGTTGCTGGATGTAAGTTAAATTTAAGTAAAAGTATTCATTTTGGTTACCACAATAGCTTATTTGACTGAGCTCATTTATGAGCACATTTTCAGAGGTTTACTCCACAGTGTGTTGGCAAATACAGTCACTGTCACTCACTCATATACACTTTAGAAATGTACAACAGGTTGTCGCACATATTTAGAAAATGAATCAAGCTGATATCAACAGAAAGTGTGCTTAAAAAAGCCCAGGGAAAAAAACCACCAAAGTCAAACAAAAAGAAATGAATTATATCTTATGGTATTTCCACTTGGTCATACAAGACACATAGCCAAATAAATTTTAAAGAAACTCTGCACTATGCAAAACAGGATATATCCTATTACTCAACAAGTGTTTCTTTCCCATTGGAAATCATACATCTTTCTCATTGGCTTCTGGCCCCATCTTTCACCTTGTTTTACTTAGAGTATATCATCCTTTGGGTGTATGCTTTTAAGTTATCGTCTTTATTTTAGTTGATTGCCTAAGCTCTGGTCATTCTTAACTGACTGGCCATCGCAGTGGACCATTTTTAAACAAACCCCAATAAGATATGTTGGGACTAAGCTTCATGAGTTCATCACTATTTATGTCAGTACTACTTGTACTACTTGTACTACATATCTCTTATATGCAATAACATACTCCTATCCATTTGTGTTATTAGTAATTTACTAAACTGCAAGTTATTTATCTATGGTATTAATACCCAGCATTTGTGTATATAGCATAGTGTATGTCATAATGAGTTTTTTTCTTCAGATCTATATCTGATTCTGATAAGTTGAGCCAAGTTTGGTAAGTTTAGTTGGGTTAGCATCTCCTTATTTCACGGAGTTTAGGTAAAGATTTTTGTTCTCGTGCATACCCCTGTATTGCTCCATATTTAAGTGAGTGTCGGACTGGGTATGTGTATGAGAGAGAGAGTTTGATATGTACCCCCCTTCTGTCTTTCAAGTCTCTCTGACTTGAGTTACATATACACTACCCACACAGCATCCTGGCTGGTTTTAATTATAGTACTATCTCTAACGTAACTCACAGCTCTCTCCCTCTCATAAGCTGCTGCAGATGCAACACACACCATTATCATAGTTATCACACACTGTTCTGTTTGACCTGGTTCATCATAAATTAAATCATATTCATTATTTAATAAATTATAAGCATGTTCAAAATAAGAATTGTATTGTGGTTCCATATCCTTTTTAACAAACTATACCTGCTCATAATACCTGCATAGTGTATTTAATCAGGTTTCTGATTTCAAATGCAGGTTTAAGTGTATAGTGATTTACCCTTTCTGGACCTATGAATTGTATTTATTTATCCAATGTAATAATATCAAGCCCTATATCCTCAAAACATTAATTTATACTCATATTAATGCATTAATATATAGTCACATGCAAACAATGTAAACAGTGAAAAGTGAAAAGAAGTCCTCATACTCTACAGATAATACACTTCTGCACATCATTATATGGAATTATCATTTAACATTCTGGGAAACAATTAAAACAGAAAATGTGACCTGTGCACATTATTTAGTTTTTCCAGTGTGTTACATTCAGCTAATAAATACAAACTGGGCGCTAAATGTAGAGGTAGTGTACTTAGTTTCACTTTAAACCAGCAAAGCATTCCATTCCAGGAGTGGTCAAACTTTTATACAAGACTGTAAGTGTGTGTGTGTGTGTGTGTGTGGACATTAGTGAGTTTTGGGGGTGGTGGACATTAGGTTTCCTACTGAAAGCTGTCACCTGTTTTAGCAGCTGCTTCCCAAACCCACTCTGATCTGAGACATAATTCTCTCTCTCTCTGTCCCTCTCTCTCAACTCCCCAACACACACACAATAGTTAAAAACTTCCATTCAAAAAAGTCACAAAATCACTGACATCCATACATTCCACTGCCCTATTTTAGCTGACAGTGCAAATGCTTGCAAATGTATTTAAGTGATTTGTCACTTGTAGCACACTGAAACAGTGTATTCTAAACTCTCAGTCGGTTCCACATTTGTGTTCATAAGCAGCAGAGATATTTTCATTATTACTTTAATAGGTTAAAAAGTTAAAAGTTAAACCACACTTTATATTTTTGCTAAGTTTTATGTCATTTTTCCGACACAGAAACACGCTGTAAAATTCAAAATAGTAGACCTGAAACTGCTAATACACAAGGTAGGCTGAAAGTAAATGTAATTCATTATGTAACTATGTAATGGATGATGAAATTATTTTAATAAGTATGAGGTGTTATGTAATATAAATGGAATATATTGCAAAATAATAACAATGACTTGAAACTTCTAGAGATTAAGGGTAGAATTAGGGTTGAATTGGAAGAGCCACACGGTTGCTGGTCAATAATTCATTACATTATATGTTTGATTGCATAATTAATTGCTCATAAACAAAATTACATGAACCTAAACTTGAGGGTTAAATCTCAGTTGGGTCTCCGCGGCCTGTTTTACTGTGACAGCTGCTCTTATTGCACCCAACTCCCCCCCCACCGCCACCTCCCGCCCTCATAGAAGGATAGAAGGATGGGGGAAAGCAAAGGGGAGGAGTGTGGGGGTCCAAGTTAAATATAGAAAGGCCAGATTAAATAACAGCCTCTACAGGCTGCGAATCTTTTTTTTGCTCTGTCCTTTTCCACCCAGGACCGTGTGGCAAGCAGAAGCTCAGCCACCTTCTCTCTCACCTTCTTCCTTCTTTCTTCTTCATTCGCCACCACTTGCCTCCACCTACCACCATGGATCCGAATGCACTGAAGGAAGAGCTGCGCTTGTTCCAAAGCACGCTGTTGCAGGATGGCCTGAAAGAGCTACTGAATGAGAACAAGTTTGTGGACTGCACTTTAAAAGTGGGCGACCGATGCTTCCCATGCCACCGCCTCATTCTGGCCGCATGCAGCCCCTACTTCAGAGAGCTATTCTTCTCAGAAGATGGAAAGATCAAAGAAGACCTCCGAGAAGTTGCTTTGGATGACGTTGACCCTAACATCTTGGACATGGTCCTCAAATACCTCTATTCTGCTGAAATTGACCTGAGTGATGATAATGTTCAAGAGATTTTTGCAGTGGCGAACCGCTTCCAGATCCCATCTGTTTTTACAGTTTGTGTGAACTACCTGCAGAAGAAGTTGTCCATGGCCAACTGTCTGGCCATCTTCAGGCTTGGCCTGGTCCTCAATGTGCCCAGGCTAGCTATAGCCGCACGAGATTTCATAGCGGACCGTTTTGAAAGCCTGGTGAACGACGAAGAATTCCTGCAGCTAGCACCTCATGAACTCTTTGCCCTGATTGGTGGAGACATGCTAAATGTAGAAAAGGAGGAAGTGGTGTTCGAGTCACTGATGAAATGGGTACGAAGCGACAAAGAGAAACGTGCCAAAGCCCTCAGTGAGGCCTTCGAATGCATCCGCTTCCGTCTGCTTCCAGAGAAGTACTTCCAGGAGAAGGTGGAAACTGACGACATCATCAAGGCCGACCCAGAACTTCTTAAGAAGCTGCAAGTCATCAGAGATGCTTTCAAGGGAAAATTGCCAGAAAAGAAGAAGGCAGAGAAGAAGAAGGAAGGAGAGGTGAATGGGGAAGCAGGAGAGGAAGAGGAAGAAGAAGAACAGGCGTTGCCTGGTTACCTGAACGATAACCGCAGGCTGGGGATGTACGGTCGGAATTTGATCCTCATGATAAATGACACGGCTGCGGTGGCGTATGACGTTGGAGAAAACGAATGCTTCCTGGCAGCCATGGCTGAACAAGTGCCCAAAAATCACATAAGCCTCTGCTCCAAGCAGAATGAGCTCTTCGTCATTGGCGGCCTGTTCGTAGATGAAGACAACAAAGAAGCACCACTTCAGTGCTACTTCTATCAGGTTGGTCATAAATTAAACATACTGTCAAGAAATGATGCACTGTATGCTTTAATTGACAAGTAGTGAAGTGTACATCACCTCTATATTAATTAAAAAAAAACTCTTAGTGTCTTTGCTCGATTTACTTTTGGCCATTGCTTTTGATGGAATGTATTTTTGGAGAAATTGTGTACAATTAAATCAAGTACATTTAAAGCACCGTGTTTTTCATCACACTCATGAATAATGAAATGAAGTCTACACTATTGTCTAAAAAATACTTTCTCCTAATTTCTCCTTGTGGGTCAATGTAGTTTTTAAGTAATTCATAGCAGTTATTAAATCATTCATAGAAGATGCACAGTGGATACTGAGTAGTTCGTAAATTGCCAGTTATTGAATAAGATTAATAACTGAATTGAACATAAAAAGTTTTAGGGGTCAAAAGAAGAATGAAAACATTTTCAGTATTGTAGTATTCCAACCGTTAAAGTATAATCAGTACAAGGCTAGCCTTTGAATCTAAGAACAATTTTGGTTTGTGTAAAGAAAAAATTGAAATTTGAAAATAAGTTCCAGTGGAAAGTTTTGCAGATAAGTTATACATTTCTGCTGCAAGATTTGAATTGTGCAAATCAGAAACCATTTTTTCAAGAAACACTGCCTCTGCTGCTGTTAGTACTACTAATAATAATCATGATAATACATAATCCACAGAACTGTGAGAACTAATCTGTTGTTTTATTCCAGTTGGACTGTATTGGCGCTGAGTGGCTGGCACTGCCACCCATGCCAAGCCCCAGATGCCTTTTCGGTTTGGGTGAAAGTGGCAGTCTGCTGTTTGCCATCGCTGGCAAAGACCTGCAAACCAATGAATCGCTTGATTCTGTTGTGTGTTATGATACTGAGTGAGTAACTGTCTGATCCTTCTTCTATACTTCAGTTTTTCTCTCCATTCACCCAATATGGTATCTAAAATAAAGGCAATAAAGCCTCTCCGCATGATATTGCTTACAGCCAAACATGAAATTGTCAATGTAAACAGTTCACACGTAATAATTCCATAATCAGTGCAAGAATGAATGAATGAATCCAACTATTTAGGAATGCATAAAGCATCTTAAATGCAATTTACAGAAATCTAATCAAACATTGATTTTTACAGGAAGATGAAATGGAGCGAGACAAAGAAGCTTCCTCTCCGCATACATGGCCATTCAGTAGTGTCACATAACAACATGGTTTACTGCATTGGAGGAAAGACTGATGATAAGTGAGTGTGTGCGTGAGCATGTTGCAGCTGTCTGTGCTTTGCAACCCCCACTAAGCCCTCCACTCCTCTGTTTTAGGGGGGCTTTAAAGATATACTAAGCAGCCCTCAGGCCATTCTAAAAATAGTGCCTAGGAGTTATTAATAGCAGTAGTACAATTATTATCATTGTCATTTCAAATTAAAAAAGCATTATTTGTATGGGTAGTAATACATATATGACAGCAGTTATTTATTGTCATTATTGTCGTAATAATGTTATAGTTTTCATAATAATAATTATTGTTGTCATTGTTAAATATAAAAACTAATAATTACTTTTAGTCGTAGTAATAGTAGAAGTAGTGGTAGTAGTACTGGCATTCAGTTTCAAAACCTTAAAATGCTTATATA
>JBBPCX010000114.1:7829984-7863179 GCA_037974365.1 Hydrocynus forskahlii
GACACCTGTGGCGTGGGGATAATAAAAAGGAACGCATTCCTCAAGCCCCCCCCCAGACCCCGCCCCCGCTGATTCGTCCCCCCCCCCCCGCATTGAAAATGCTATCTGCGCGCCTGCTACTTGCAGTCTGTCGTACAAAGAAACCCCCACATATTAAACTCCAGAAAGCAACAAAGCACCAAGAATCGGTCAGAAACCGACCGAATAAGTGAATGATTTATTAGCCAAACAATGCAAATTATGACATATGAACAAAATATATAATGCCGTATCACTTTATTGAAATCTCTGGATCCTTTTTGTCTTGATATGTGGAAAAATGGCATGTCCATATTATAGTGGACATAATAACTGTATGCTTGTATCTCACTGTCTAGGTGGGACACATTCACAGAGTTCCCCCAGGAACGCAGCTCGGTGAACCTCGTGAGCAGTGATGGAAATCTCTATGCTGTTGGGGGCTTTGCAGTTGTGGAGTTGGAGAACAAAGAATTTGGACCCTCAGAAATCACAGATGTTTGGCAGTAAGTTACTATCTTTTGATCCTCTTACTCAGTTTTCCCTAGAATATTCATTTTAATGCATAGGCCTATTATATAATGCGGTGTCCACTCTGTTTTGTGATGACCACCCAGGTAATTGAAAGAAATCATAAATGAAACACACAATAACTATTTGCTATGGATTTTGATTGGTGGCGAAGGACAAATGGTTTAAACAATCAAAGAGCCATCTGATGACTGCTGTGAGACTTAGTCTGAAGATCGTATTCACAAATCTTGGTCTTATAGCCAGTGTGAAAGCTTGATACATTTTGATAAAATCAAATATAGCGGCCACCTCGATTACATTGACATGACAAGTTGCCATACTTCAGCCTTGGGAACTCTCACGGTAAATCAGCCACATGAATCAGTTATTTAATGCAAACACATCAACAGTTATTAGCCAAAACACATTTTAACTAATTGTAGCAACCCCACCCTCTGTGGGGTCAAACGACAACTGTGTTGTGCTCTCTCAGAATGGGGTCTGGGATCAATGTACCAAGTTTGGTTTTGAAACTTTAAAGCTTTGCTTAATTATTTCAGGACAGTGGCCATATTGTTTGTCCTGGGAAAATTCTTTGAACGGCTATTGGTCCTTACCCTCTGTACATCCCAAATTTGGTGTTGAGAGGAGCAACATTCTAAGACTAGTTTGCAAAAGCATACTTTTGGAAAAATTCAAAATGATGGAAAATCCAATATCACAGAAATTAACATGAGTGAGCACATTCAAAGTGTGATGATATTGAACCTGTTTGTGGGGGCTGAGAGATTCAAATGCACTCTTTCACACTAATTTCTGCTATACCAGATGTTCCATAGTTTTAATTTTTTCTAGTAATATACTTTTGCAAACTAGTCCTAGACTGCTGATCCGATTGCCATCAAATGTGGTATATGGTATGTAACATCTACAGCTGCTTTCCTGTTCTGGAAGCAATGTAAGCAAGTTTTGTGTTAATACATTAAACTTTTGCTGAATTATAACCTCTCTTCTTATTTGGTGTCTTTGGGAGATAAATGACATGGTCTAAAATAATAGCACAATTATTACAATTACAACAATTAAATTAATTCCAGACTTTAGGAGCTACAGAATTTCTTTAAATAGTGGCATTGCTAAGCATGTTCAGTATTCATAAGTAGGCATGAGATGCTGACAAGTGACTGTATTTTAAGTGCTCTCCCTGCCTGTGTTCCCAGATATGATGATAAGAAGAAGCAGTGGAGTGGTATGCTAAGAGATTTGCGCTATGCATCAGGAGCCTCCTGTGTTTCAATGCGGCTCAATGTTGCCCGAATGGCCAAACTCTAAACTCAGCAACTCTCTCCGTTTGTCCTGTCCATTCGGCCTTTCACCCAGGAGCCCCGCTGTCGGCAGACTTCACCCACTTATGTCCCTTAGACTAAACTAACCTCAGCTAACAGGCTCTTTATGTTTCAGATACTGGGGAAGAAACAAAACACAGCTGACTGTATAAATGCGTTTTTGTGTTTTTATGTACATTTGACATCCCTGATATGTCTATTAATTTTGGGAGTTTTTTCAGTAATTCTTCACCTCAGGTTGTTGGGTATTTTTTAACAATTGCTTACATAAAAGATTGTTGCAGCACATTTGGTCCGGTTACACATGACTATTTGTGTTCTTTTTTTGTAAATTAAAGATTTTTAAAATCACACTGCTTCCTTTTTGGTCAAACATCCTAAACTTAATGTCCTAAAATGATTTTTCTTAGTCAAGTGTATCTTTTATATGAAATAAATGGGTCCCTTGCCAAAATTATTTTTGAACAAAAATCTTTTCTAACTCTATATGGACCTAACTGTCCCATTTAACTGGTTCAAACTGCATTTCATGTCCTGTGCAATATGATGGACATTGCTTCACTTAGTAGCACTGTATGTCACACCCTTAATGCTAATTCATTAACTTGGTATTTGAAAAATTAGAGCTAGCTGTTAATGAGTAGATAATTCTGATTACTGTACACTTTTAGACAAAAAGGGTACTATGAAGATACATTATGGTCCGGCAAGGCAAGGCAAGTTTATTTATCTAGCACATTTCATACACAGAGGTAATTCAAAGTGCTTTACATAAAAGGAAGTAGAATAATCATAAAAACTATAATAAAACAATAATCACAAAAAAGGAAGTAGAACAATCATAAAAACAATGATCACAACAATAAAACAAAAAATGTAAAATATAAAAACTGATTTATATAATGATTTAAAAATGATTTAAAAATTGATTTAAAATAAGTTTAAGACAGTTAAAAACAGAGTGCAAAAAACAGTATGCTACAAGGTACCAACTTACTCTAAAAGGCCCAACTGTGCACCTTTAATGAGTTTTAAAGTTACACTAAATTCACTTTCCCAGTGAAAAACAGCATACTAGTGGCTTTCATAAAAAATCTTTGCATTTGACACATTGCATTTGTTCCTATGCATGTAGCAACTAGTTACATTTGTTTGCTGAGTTAGTTACATAGTTTGCTGAATCTGAAGTTACTTCAAGCATAGGCCTCAAGTCATGGTATCATTCTGTAGTCAGTGTCAAGACCATATTAGGATTTCTAGGCAAATGTCATTTTTCTCTATGGCATAATAGAGAAAGTGTTATACCCTGTGTTAAATATGTCCCAAACATATGTACGTCCTGCAAATTATGAGGGGCACTGTAAATTCGAAATGTGAATTAAGCTGCATGCACAAGCTAATACGAAACTGACATCATAAGGGAACCCAGCAAAGGTGAGCAAGCTTGGTCAAATATGGTAGTTATTGCGTTGGCCGTAGAAACCTACAGTTTGAGGGGCTGCTTTTATGTTAGTGGGGGCTTTTGGTTAATTAGTTTGTCATTTTGAGGACATATTCAAGTTGTGCTTAGAAGTGTACAAGACCATAAAACAGCACATTAAACATCCACTCATAGCTTAAGTAGGTAATACACAGTTGTGGCAAAATCAGAAAATATATTAGGATGGCATGGAATACAAAATAAAAAGCAGTTATTCTGAGGATACCAAGGAATGAAGCATTTCGGGTGTTTGTCGCACTCTTCCTGCAAACACATCTTTATGTGTGCAGCAGGCAAGGTTGTGGCATTTTTCGTTTCAAAATTCTCCACACATTCTACTGGGAATAGATTAGGACCTCAGACAGGCCAGTGCAGTACATGTACCTTCTTCTGCAGAATGGGGTTTGCATTGTCTTGTTGAAAAATGCATGGACGTCCCTTGACGGCAGAATATATGGCTCTAAAATCTCAATGTACTTTTCTGCATCAATTCTGCATCATTCTAAAGGTGTTGGATGAGGGTGAGGAGAGGGCTCTGTGCGGGCCAGTCAAGTTCTTCTACACCAAACTCATCCAACCAAGCTTGCTTCGTGGACTGGGACACAGCCATGCTGGAATAGAAACTGTTGTTCTCCAAACTGTGTTCAGAATGTCTTGAACATTAACGTTGAACATTAACGTTGCCTTTCACTGGAAGTAAGGGGCCTAGCCCCAACCCTGAAAAACATGTATGTCCCAATACTTTTAACCATGTTGTGTAGCAGATTTGTGTGGGTGGGTAAGCGTCGTTACCCATAATGCACCGCTGCCCTTCAGAGCGCCATCTTCTGAAAGCCCCTCTGAGGCTGAGCGAGTTTCGTTTCAGAGATTTGAATCTGTTTTACATGTTTTCTCTCTTTATTCCAGCTTCAGCTTCGGGTTAAAGACGCGTAAGTGTGTTTTATGATTTCCAGATCCACTTGTGTCGCTGTGTTTGTATGTGTTTGTGAGTTTTAGGTCATTTTTGGGCCAAATGGAGGCCTCAGTGAAGGAACTTGTACTGTTAGCATTAGCGTTAGCACAAGAATAATCTCAATTATTAGCTTTAACCGCATGTTTGAGCTACACAACACTGAAAAAACTTAATTATTTGATTTATTAAGTCAGCTGGCGGGGAGGGTCGGGTTTTATCCGGGATTAGAAGGTGGGGTTTGATCAGGGATTAGCAGGAGAGCTAAAGGCGTGCTGAACCTGCGAGGAAGATTGAATGAACGTACCTGAATTCACTGAGAGTGCAGCTGCAGGAGAGATAGTTCTGTTTTGTTTGGTTTTATTTAATACAAAACATAATTAAAGATTATTCAAAGACAGCTGACTGGGAGCATTTCGATTTAATATCGCATTTATGTCTGATACCATTAACATGCGAAAGCAGTTTACGTTTGAGGAAATACACAACGTGGACAAAAGTATTGGGGCACACCTGTTTTCAGGGTTGGGGATAGCCCACCTTTCTTCCAGTGAAGGGCAGTCTTAATGCTTCAGCATACCAAGATATTTTGGACGACATGATTCCAACTTTGTGGAAGCAAGCTTGTTAACGTGGTTGGATGAGTTCGGTGTGGAAGAACTGTGATTCTGAGCCAGGGAATGGGCACACATTCCCACAGAAACACTCAAATCTTGGGGAAAGACTTCCAAGAAGAGTGAAAGATGTTAAACTGCAAAGGGGGGGGGTGACCAACTGCATATTAAAGTCCATGGATTTGAATGCGATGTCATGTCCTTGTTGGTGTAATGGTGAGGCGTCCCAATACTTTTGTCCGTGTTGTGTAGCTGAATGAAGCACGGTTCCTATTTGGTTGATTACCCATCTGATGATTTATTAATGTTATTAATTTAGGATTACTAACTGTACATTTTTCTTGTCTAACAGAACTATGGGAGTTAAAGTGCAGCGTCCTCGCTGCTTCTTTGACATAGGCATCAGCAATACACTTGGTAAGAATTTTAAGATATTAAATGCATAAAAGTTTGGAGAGCTTTTCATTTGGCTGTTCTTAAGTGTTTTAATTCTGGCTAACATCACTTTTTTTTCTTTTTAAAGTTGGAAGAGTAGTCATTGAGCTTTTCTCCGATGTTTGTCCCAAGACATGTGAAAACTTCCGCTGTTTGTGCACAGGTTAGTTAGTAAAACTTTAATTTACTAGGCCTTTTTTATTTGACTGACTTTGTTCATATGGTTTGTTCATATGGTCAAGTCTGAATGTAAATTTGATTCGTGCCTATTTTTATTTAGGTGAAAAGGGGGTTGGCAAAACTACCCAAAAACCTTTGCACTACAAGGGATGTCTGTTCCACAGGATAGTGAAGGATTTTATGATACAAGGAGGGGACTTTAGTGAAGGTACTGTACACTATATTGCACTGTAGTTTCAGTTCTGTGAAAGATCACATTTTTTTTGTAAAAGGCCATTACAGTTATATAAGTGTTTTTCTTTTAGGAAATGGCAGAGGTGGTGAATCCATATATGGGGGCTTCTTTGAAGGTACTTGTTTACACGTACATCATCTAGTTAGTTATCCTGATTTTAATCATGACCGTTCATTATATTTACCATCACTGATCTTCAAAAAAATTATAAAAATCTTTTATATTGGGGATGGGCAGTATTTAGCTGATGTGCTATCTGTTCCAAGTTATTAATACCTAAAGAGAAAAAATATTGAGATGTTTATATTTCTGCCATATTACCCATGTCCTTTGCATGTGTAATTTGTAAATTGCATGAGAGGCAAATGTAATGAATGTAAGCCCATTTTCTAATTTTCTCTCTCTGTTTTCTAGACGAGAGCTTCTCTGTCAAACACAACAAAGAGTTCCTGCTGTCTATGGCGAACAGAGGCAAAGACACCAATGGCTCACAGTTTTTTATGTGAGTCAGAGGTAGATTAATGGGCCACCATTTGGAGTGTTTATTCTGCCTTCACTCATTTGTTATAAAAAAAACAACTTTTTAATGTACTATGTAGAAACTGTACCCAATCGAGTGGGTGCTCTTAATTTTGAACTTTTAATGATCATGTGGTGACTGAATTGAATATGTGCATTAATCACTGTTTTTGTGTTTATTAGATTTATATTTACATTCTGCCTCACTGTTTTGTGTCCCTGACCATAGAACTACAAAACCTACTCCTCATCTGGATGGGTAAGAGTTTACATTTGTTTGAGCCAATCAAAGTGTAATGAGTTGTATAGTAGTATAGATTTTTGTCTAAATACTTTGCTTATTGTGCACAACAGATTAGTGCTTTGTTTTTAGCATATTCCATCCGTGTTCCCTGGATAAATATCTTCTTGTTTTGCCTGCAGTGTATTAATATACTTTTCTGCTTCCCTCCAGAATTCATGTGGTGTTTGGTCAGGTGATCTCAGGCCAGGACGTGATCCGAATGATTGAGGCCCAGAAGACCGATACTAACAGCCGACCCTACGCAGAGGTCAAGGTGCTCAACTGTGGAGAGCTCATCCCCAAATCCAAAGGTGCTTTAGGTTTTTTTTGTTTGGTTGTTTTTTATTAACTTTTTTTTTTTTTTTAAACCACATAATCACCTGATTTTAGTCTTGACTGACCAGAGATGCTTTTGACTACCAGGTGTAAAGTTCTAAAGATTCCAGTCTAAGAACATTTTGACAAACCTGCTCAATTTGTTTAACACTTAAACAAGAAGATTAATTATAGAGATTGTTTTTGTTGTGGCTGTTCAATGATGCTTCCATTGAGGAAACTGAGTATTTGATAAAAGATGGTATCAAACATCGAAATACATTGTCAAATCAGTACAGAACAAGATTCATATTGGGCTACTAAAGTTATTTTGGAACATGAACTTTGCATCTAAACAAAATGAAAACAGATTTTATCACAAAGTTATGTGTAAACTGATTAATTGACATTGTGATTGATTATTGGATTTTAATTTATTTTAATGCTCTATTAGAATTATCCATAGCAGCTTAAATGACCCTGTAAATGTTTATTTGGAACTTCACAAGCTTTCTCTCTCTTTTCTGATGGTGCATCACGATGATGAATGGACCAACAAGATCCAAAATGATCTAAAATGAAATATTACATTAGTGAGGGTTTTTTAAACTTCTCCTGTAAAATAACTTTTTTGGAGTCGTAAGGATTTGTTCAGAAAGCAATGAAATTAAAGGCTTTATAGAAAACATATGCATTAAAACTAATGCTGTATTTTCTTTCACGTCAGAGCTCATGGTCCTTTGTGTTTTGTTTGTTTTTTTTAATTCCCTTGTAAATGCTTGGAAGTTCAAGGTGAAGTAGAGCATCCAGGTCATCCACATTCTGCCCGCACGGTTTCAGCTGTTGGTGATAAACCTTTTTAGCATTGTTTTTTTGAGTTAGGAAAAACAATAACTTCAGGTTTATGGCTCTTTTTTTCAATCTATTCTCTTCTTCCCTGGCATCTTCCTTGTCATTTCTGTGCTAGTGTGAGAATTACCATCCACTGCTATTACCTTTCTGTGCATTACGGCTCTGCAACCAGCAATTCTGTGATGATTGATGCTAGATCAGAAGCGTCTAATCTCTTTCTTGATGAAAGTGATTCACAACAAATGTCTGTGTTTGCCTTTTATAAAGTTCTACTCTCTTTTTGGGTGTGCTAGCTAAGAAAGAGAAAAAGAAGAAACAGCAGTCGTCCAGCGAGAGCAGTGATGACTCGTCTTCCTCCTCAGAGTCCTCATCTGAATCTGAAGAGTCAGACAAGGAGGAGAAGAAGCAGAAAAAGAAACGTAAAAAGGAGCAAAAGAAGAAAAAGAAGGAACAGAAACACAAGAAGAAGAAGAAGGGGTTAGTATATGACTGTACATGATTTGCATAGTTACTGTGTGAAAGAGATTTGTAAAATGGAGGAAAAATGTTATTGTGTTCAATGTAAAATATGTTTATCAAGTTGTTCTTAATTTTTATTGAATCTGTAATTTACCATTTTCAAATGTAGAAGTGATTTGTTTGGGTGATTCCTGATTATAGTAAGTGTCATTTTGCTTTTTCCTATGTAGTTCTGATAATGAAGAGGCAGAGGAGGCAGAGCTTCCACAACCCGTTTCTTCTATCCGTCCCGAGGAAGTCCCACCTGTTCCAGAGAATCGCTTCCTGATGCGGCGGAGTCCCCCGCAGCAGCCGCTGCAACCCAAAGAGGAGCAGGAGAAGGAGAAACATAAAGGAGATTCTGTTAAAGGGCGAGAAAGAGAACGGGAGAGAGAGCGGGATAGAGACAGAGACAGGTGAATTGTTAGCTTGATTGACAATGTGTTTATGGGTTTTATAGAAAACATCTTGTTTGAGTTTTCTTTAAATGTCTTAGATCTCACAATTTGTAATGCTGATTCTGTTGTTGCTGTTAAGTTTTTAGACCACCTCTTACAAAAATGTTGGCATCTGTGTGAGTTGTTGTTGTATTCCAGACCTATGGTGAACTCAAGACCAAATCGTACGAGGCTGGTGATGACCAGATCAGGAAGAAGAATCAAAGGAAGAGGGCCCAGGGTGAGGGGAAACAAACAATATGATTCTGTTTTTACTTTGGTTTTATTTAAGAACAGCTTTTAAAAGCATATGCTCTGATAAATTTGTTCTTGTTTCTGATTGGAGAGTCCTACCATGATATTTATGTAATATTGGCTTATCCCGCCCGGATTTCCTCCTTGTTCTTGTGTAGCGTTACCGGACTCCATCTCGGTCTCGTTCTCGCTCATGGGACAGATTTCGGCGTAGCGAAACCCCTCCCCACTGGAGACAGGAAATGCAGAGAACACAGAAGGCCAAACCGAACACACAGGCCACCCAGGACCGCTGGATAAAAGGGGACAAGTATGGCTGGAAAAATGCCTACATATTTACTTGTCATGTTGACAGTATGAACATGTTTTTGAGCAATAGGGGCAAAAAGCTCCAGTGCATCACTTATTGATCTTAAAGTGACCGTTTACCTGTATTTATTTCTTTTATAATTGATTTAATTATAACTGATTATAATCTATAGTAAAAAAGTACTAAATCAAGGGATATTTGCAAATGTGTTATATTCTATTAGTCACTAGAACAAATGTGGTGTTATTGCCTATTCTAGTACAATGATGTTTCTTAGTGTGAATGTTGGCAAATTGAGAAAGAAACTGGCAGACATTTCCTACCACTGTATGATATTGGTGAATACAAGTTTACTGTTTATTAAGTTATTTTGAATTATTCTGTATTACAGAGGTGACATGTCGGAGGACAAGACAGACACTGCAGAGCCGATAGAAAAAGATAAACCCAACACAGAGCGAGAGAAGAAAAATTCAGAGAGGGATAAGAAAGAGAGCAGGCGAAACAAATCAAGGAGTGCATCTAAAGAACGAGAGAAGAGGAGTGGTAAGCATCGGTCGAGAAGCAGAGACAGAGAAGGACGAAAAAAGATGGATGGAGAAACTGAAAAAAGAAAGGGGCGGAGTCGCAGCAAGAGCAAAGGGGACAGAAAAGGAGAAAGCAAACGCAGCAAAACAGATGACAAAAGGGGACGCTCAAGCAGCAAAGACAGAAAAGATACAAACAAAGAAGCTAAAGAGAAGGAGAAAAAGGGGAAAGAACGAGAGAAGAGCAAAAGCAAAGAGAGGACCAAACAGACTGAAAGTGATGGAAAAGAGAAAGAAAAACAAAAGGAAGACCGTAAGAAAGCAAACCGAGAAGAACAGCGTGAGAAGTCAAGAAGCCGTGAAAGAGATCGCGAGCGTGATGTCAAACGGAGGTCCAGGTCCAGGTCGAGGGGACGTGGACAGAGAGGGTCACGTGACAGAGGAAGGGATAAACAACAAAGAAGCAGCAGCCGAGACAGGAAATCACGTAAATCGAAAAGCAGGGAGAAAGAAAGGGGCAGAGAGCAACGAAGAGATGAAGATAAAGAGAAAAGGAAGAATAATGAAGAAAGTACAAGCAAAGAGACCAGAGGGAGAGAAAGAAGCTCTAAAGAACGTTCCTCTCATAAGCACAGAAGTAAAGACAGAACTTACCAGCAGGACGGCGACAGACAGAGACGACGGAGGAGGAACAGCAGCAAGAGCAGCAACTCGGGCAGTGATGAAGATAAACGGAAGAAGAGGACGAGGAGCAACAGCCCCAAATCCAGAGAAAAGGCTAAAGACAAATCACGTAGCCCCAGGAAAGACAGAAATCATCACCGTAATCAGAAAAAGGACTCGAGCTCCAGTGATAGCGACTGACCCTTTGGTTCACCACATGAAGAAGTGCTCCACCATTTTCCAGCTAAGTTTTCTGCTACATTTGTTGCATATGGCCAAGGACAGCAGACAATATCACCTCACATCCTCGCATCTAAAAAAAAAATGTACAAGGGAAGCCTGTAGACAGATGCTTTAGCAACTGCCCATGTACTTTTCTTTGTTTTGAGTCAGCCAGTGTTCTGTCTGGGAAATTGTTTGTTGTACTCTGTATGTTACAGATGTTGCAGACAGGGGTTAGGTTGAAAAAAGTTGGAGCATGCTTTTAAACTGCCCCTGACCTCCATCACCTGAACGCCTGCCCCGTAATAACATTGAAGAACATTTACACAGAACCATTGCTTTTATACAGACTTATTCTCACATACCCACAAACAAACTGGAAGCAAGAAACTTCAAATTTCAGTTGGTCCAGAAACTTCAGAGTTTTGTTTTGGGGGTTTTTTGTTTTGTTTTTTTCCTTATCTTCACCTTGTTGCAATGTGGACCTCTTTTTTTCCCCCTGACTCTTTTTCAAATGAAATGAATGTTAGTTTGCAAAAAAAAAAATCAGTGAAAATGGTTAATGTTTTTGCTTTTCCTCATGTTGCTTTCTTCAGCTGTGTTCTTAATCTTTAGGGTGGGATATTGGGTGGGAATCTGTATTTTGGAGTTTTATATGGGTTTTATGTTTGTAATAACATCCTGATGCAAGTGTCAGTTCAGTCAAACTTGAGAATTAAAACTGATTCCGAAATAGGAATTGTCTCATTGTCCTTTTTCATAGATCATCTTGTTTCCTTCTGGAACAGGGTACTTCACCTGTCAAAGATGAATACAGTAAACACATTCACAGATTACAAAAGACCACAGGTTACAGGTGTCCCTGTTTCAGAACACTTAAAGCTAATTATCAGACATTTGTGACTAATTTGGTCAGTAGTTAAATATTCACCTCTGCCGCAATAAGTTAATACACTGCTTATTCTTTTTCACTGTGCCATTACAACAAGTGACAGCTGTTCAAGGTAAGGTTGTAGATGTTAATTTCTGTATGTGGGTTAGGCTGTGCTGAAGTTGGATATAATTTAACAAAAACCTAAGATGCCGATTGATAAACTAGGAGTGTACAGCTCCAGTTTGCCAGTTATTTTTTTACCTGTCATTCAAACCTTAACTGCATGGAGCAGTATGGGGTGCTGTTTGTAAAAACAGCTTAACAAATTTAGAGATCATCTTTTAATCTTTTAGCGCAATTTTCACACATTTAGAGCTAAATTGGTTAAAAAAAACCCTGTGTTACGTTTTGGCACATTTTCTTGCTGCGTAGATGTTAAATTTAAATGTTAAATATATATCTAAATGTTAAATCTAAGTCTAAATGTTAAATCTCAATGTTAAATGTTGAGCTGTAAATGTTTAGAGGATATGCTAATTGGCCACACCCCGTGTTTACAATTGGCTGATACTTAAAAGGGGGCTGGACTGCGTGCTGTGAGATCCCCTCATCAACATGGAGGATTTGCCTTAAATGATCTTAAATCAAAAGGTTAAACATGAAAAATATATCTCGCATTTAGAGTCGCCATTTGTAAAAGTGCTACATTTAAATTGCACATTTAGAGTCGCCATTTGTAAAAGTGCTAGATTTAAATCCCACATTTAGAGTCGCCTTTTGTAAAAGTGCTACATTTAAATGCCACATTTAGAGTCACTGTTAAGGTGCTACATTTTTAATCCCACATTTAGAGCAAAAATATATTTTTCACATTTAGAGCATGAGATATATTTTTAATATTTAACATTTAGATTTAAGATCAATTAAGACAAATCCTCCATGTTGGTGAGGGAATATCACAGCACACAGTCCAGCCCCATGCTAAGTACCAGCCAATTGTAATCATGGGGCGTGGCCAATTAGCATATCCTCTAAAGATTTAAGATTTAACACTTATATATTCAACATTTAGATATAGATTTTAAATTTAGATATATATTTAACATTTAGATTTAATTAACATTTAAATTTAACGTTAAACATTTACACAGCAAGAAAATGTACCAAAACGTAACACTGTTTTGTTTTTTTTTAAACACATTTATCTCTAAATGTGTGGAAAATTGCACTAAATGTTGAAAAAGTGACATCTCTAAATTTGTTAAGCTGTTTTTACAAATGGCACTCCATAGATCAGGTGTGGCAGAAAGATAAAGAAAGAACTTTATTTATTCTGAGGGAAATTCGTGTGTTCAGAGGGCAGCAAGAAAGAATAAAAAACTATAGACAAACTAGCGCAACACAATGACAAAAACTGTCACAAATAACTGTAACAATGATATTACTGTATATAAAGATTTAGTGTACCAGCAGATCAGTAGTGCAAAATGATTAGTGTCAATGTGATGAAATTAAATGCAGTAAAATGGCGGCAAATGAAATGGTGATGAGATTAACATTTGTTCAGTTTTATATTGCATAAAACCGACTATGGATTATGGACTATGACCCTCCAGGAGCCTGAGCTTCAACCTGCAGCCCAGCCAGTTTAACCAGTTTTGCTTGAGCAGAGAAGGCACTCTTTCACTTTCTATATAACTATAATTTATATATCTATATATTTATGTGTAGATGAATATATGAGGATAAATAAATATATATATTTAAATGATAAATTAAAAAAATACAATTATAATTAAACTGTTTTTAACTATACGTTTGGTGGTCTTTTCTTTCGTATTCGCGTTGGGAAAATGTACAAGTGATTAACTCTTACTGTAGGGGGCAACAGAGGGTTTTATCCACCTGCCGGTAGTTTCCGAGAGGAAGTTGTTTACTCAACTAAACCGGTGTCTCTGGAATTTGTAGCATTTCTGTAAGTTTAATTTTTAAAGTTAAATCCGTCTCCATCTCGTTAACTATATGGCATATGGCATATATGACTATATGGCATTCGTTTATTCGTTTACTATATTTCTCTTAAGAAGCGTTAAGTGATTTAGACGCCCGTGAAGAAGAGGTTTGTGTTGAAACTGCTAGTACAGAAGAATATACTACATGGACAAAAGTATTGGGACAGACCTGTTTTTTACAGTTTGAAGTAGGCCCTTACTTCCAATGAAAGGCCATTTTAATGCTTGAGCATACCAAGACATTTTGGGCAACGCCATGCTTTCACCTTTGTGGAAACAGTTTTGGGGAAGAACCTTTTTTTCTATTCTAGCATTACTGTGCCCCAGTGCACAAAGAGAAGTCCATAAAGACATGGTTGGATGAGTTGGAAGAACTTGACTGGCCCGCACAGAGCCCTGACCTCAACCCCATCCAACACTTTTGGGATGAACTGGAACGGAGATTGCGAGCCAGGCCTTCTCGTCCAACATCAGTGCCTGACATCATGAATGCTCTACAGAATGCCTGGGCACAAATTCACACAGAAACTCCAAAATCTGGAAAGACTTCCAAGAAGAGTGGAAGCTATTAGAGCTCCAAAGTGGGGGCAACTCTGTATTAAAGTCTATGTATATTAATGCAATGTCATTAAATTGTTGTGATGGTCAGGCGTCCCAATACGTTTGTCCATATTGTGTATAACCCCTTGACACGTGCCTTTCTAATAAGGTAACTGATGTAATTCACCTCACCTGTGTCCCAATACTTTTGTTCATGTAGTGTATAACCCCTTGACACGTGCCTTTTTAATAAGGTAACTGATGTATTTCACTTCACCTGACAGTGGTTTTACTGTCATGGCTGATGTATTTAGTTGAAGTTAACATTTTTCCATATCCATCTACTTTTGTTTGAGCTCTATAGGCATTAGACAGAAATAGTACACAAAACACAGTCTAACACTGCTGGCTGAATGTAGTTTTCACATTGAACTTGAATGACTTGGTTTGGATTAGGGTTACTAAGCAGTCTTAATAAAGTATTATAACTGCTTAATTGTATTAGATGTCTGACTTACTGAATTTTTCCAATGTGCTTTCAGGCCAAGATGAAGACGTTAGTTGTGTTTGACTTTGACCACACTGTGGTGGATGATAACAGTGACATCTGGGTTCTCCGCTGTGCTCCAGAGAAGTGTGTACCAGCTTGGCTAGAGGCCTCCTATGAAAGAGGACGCTGGACTGAGTATATGGGACGTGTTTTGTCTTACCTCAGAGACCAGTCTGTCTGCCCAGACACAGTCAGGTCTGTTTTGGAAACGATTCCCTTCACGGACGGAATGGTAGAGCTGCTGACCTTCATTTCACAAAACAAGAATTGCATAGACTGCATTATTGTTTCGGATTGTAACACACTCTTTATAGACTGGATTTTACAGGCACGAGGACTGAAGGATGCTTTCGATGATGTGTTTTCCAACCCTGCTAGCATCGATGATGGCGGCTGCATAACAATTCAGTGCTTCCATTCACACCAGTGTGAGGCCTGTCCGATTAACATGTGCAAACAGAAAGTTCTGAGTGATTTCAAGAAAAGTCAAGCCAGCTCCGGCATCCATTACCAAGCCACATGTTACGTTGGAGATGGTTCGAATGACTTTTGTCCCGTAAAGATCTTGAACGAGACCGATCTAGTGATGCCACGTAAAGGATTCAGACTTGAAAAACTGCTGTCAAAGGCCGGGTGTGAGAATAATGCACTGAAGCCCCGAGTTGTGCCTTGGTGTAGCGGGAGTGAAATTCTTCAGCAGTTGCGTGACCTCATTCAGCAGTAATCTAACCTTTGAATACGAAAGGGCAAAGGCGCAGTTGATCTGTAACAGTTTTAAAAGATGTCAGCAATTTACAGTATTTAAAGAGCAGCAGAGAAAATACTTCATAGTTTTGTTCTCTTGTGTAATTTATGAATTTATGGCCATTTGATAGAGCCTAAGTATTTAAGTAAAGGTCTATGATTTTGTTTTATGAGGGTGATTAGTTTTGGTCAAAATATGGAAATTAAAATTTGGTGAAAACAAAAATATTTTGAATATTTATTTTACATGTGTGACATCACAAAATTAAAATACATTGGGTGTATTGTTTGTTTTTTTCTTTAATGTAGTGTCTGCATAATGAAAGTTTCCAATCTGCCTAGTTTTTTAACCGTTTTTGCAACACAGCATAGTCCGGCTCAGGAGCATGTCAAACGGAAAACTCAGTGATATGTTGCACTTTAAATATTGTAGGGGTTTAATGTGAGTTTGACTTTCTTTAATGAAATTTCTAAAAAAAATTCTATAAGCTTGTCTAACATCTGGTTTACACAACTCAGGTCTATACTGAAAAGACCCTGATTCGAAGCTGTTTACATCATGTTTGACAAGGATTTGCTGGTGCGATTTGAAATAGATGGGGGTGGGCAGTGATAATAGTGTCTCCATCAGTTCTGTACTTCTGTGTGGTGGGTTCCTATTTTTTAACCATATTGTGGGTTCCTTTGATCAATCAGTGTGAATTTGTACTGGATGTTATTCAGTATTAATGGTACATTGTAGCATATAATGAAGACATTTATATTTAAGTGTTTTAAACTGTTCACTTCTGTACTTACCATATATTTACTACGAGTCTCTCAGTGAGTGGCGACCTCAGGAACACAGCTGATGATCAACACACTGCCCCAGTGTAGCAACACTCTAGCTGCATGAAGTCAGTGTGACATTTTTTGTTGTTCAAAGGTTATTAATTACGCTAACATTAAAATACTACAGCTGAATTTGGGTTGTTTGTTTTTATTCACCAAATGTTATTGAGAGGATGGAAAGAGAAAATAAAATTGTTTTGTGCATATACTGATCGGTTTGGCCTCTAGTTTTACAGTGACGTGCTTTGCTTGCCACTCATCCACAGGTTTTTCAAAATCTTCACATAAATAAGTCATGTAGATGTAAACAAAGTAATTCATAATATTGCTCTATTCTAGAGAGACCTACTGTGGGAATTGTTCACAGCAGTGGTTATAGGAACTAGATGTCTTCTAAAAGCTCCCTTACAGAAGATTATTACAAAAATGGTAACATGCCTGCGATGTAGTTTTGAGGTTTTGGCTTAAAACAGGGATCACCAACCTTTTTGAAACTGAGAGCTACTTCACGAGTTCTGAGCCATACGAAGGGTTTCATACACTAGAACAGTTTACCTAAACTTATCTAAACTTCATGTATAATAAATGTTTAAATGCTTTTTTTGTAGATATTGTTATTTTCAAATCTATATAAATGCAAATGTGATTAAAGAAGAATAGCAACAGGATAAAATAAAATGTTAGACGCTGCTAACTGGTGAGTTGTGCTATTTTTAGAACAGGTCCGCAGGCTACTCATGTGGTCCTTGGGGGCACCCTGGTGCCTGTGGCCTAAAATATATAAACTGAAATGCATTCGTGATACATGCAAGGCAAGGCAAAATAGACCCCAAAGAAGAATTATCTCACATTTAGCACTACTTTATCATTATTAGCAGAAAACTAGTAGGTTGAGTGGTGATTTTGGACAGTAGATAAAAAGACTACATTGGTGGTGTATGCACTGTGGGAATGTGTGCCCATTCAGTTTGTAGTGCATTTATGAGGTCATGCACAGGAAGGCCTGGCTCACCATCTCCATTCCAGTTCATCCAATAGGTGTCGGATGGGGCTCAGGTCAGGTCTTTGTGTGGGCCAGTCAAGTTCTTCCACTCTGAACTCTTCCAGTCTTTTTGGAATTTGCATTGTGCACTGGGGTACAGTCATGCTGGAATAGAAAAGGTTCTTCTCGAAACTCTGTCCACAAAGTTGGATGCACAGTGATGTCCAAACTGTCTTGGTATTATAAAGCATTAAGATTGTCCTTCACTGGAAGGAAGGGGCCTAGAGCTAACTCTGAAAAAAGGATGCGTCCCAATACTTTTGTCCATTTACTGTATTTTCTTGCACTAGCAGTGTCAACACAAACCCCACGTTCACGGTTGTCTAAATAACTTAACCTGGATAAACGATTGCCATGCAGACTTTGTATTATTGATTTTATACACCTGTGACAGTGGGTATGATTGAAACACCTGAAATCAGGAATTAAGACGGTCCCTAACACATCACATGGCGCTCAAATACATTTGGCCCTCTCTGTTATTAGAACGTTTGAACATCAACCTAAACGCTATTAGACTCTGCTCTGATTGGTTATTGGGGTTCTGTGGGCTGAACTCTGATTGGTCGACTGCTGTTACGTTTAGAGGGCTAGCCAATCACAGAGCACAAAAGCACGAATACCGGAGTAGAAAAAAAATAAATACGCACGAATGAGCCTCGTAATGACAGCAAGCTTCGTCAGAAAGCATTTATGCATTTATGGCATGGTCTAAAGACAGCACGGTAAGTTCAAGTCCCTCTAGCTGTGCATTCCTGCAAAATGTTAATTTAATCCAACCGAGGGTCGCAGGGGGTTGTGCTGTGCTGTCCTGTGTGTTAACATTATGTTGGCTCATTCATTCTGGCAATTTTCAGTAATGAGAGAAAATGAGTCTTTGACTCTTATATAACTGTTAAAACACAGCTGTATTTCCTCTGTTGTGTATTATGCCGTTAGTTTTATATTCCCCCTTTCTCACCTGGACTGTCATCCTGTTGTAATGCAATATCGATGGTGTTACTGGAGCTGAAATCCTATCTGTTTGTTGACACTGGTGTCTTCATATTTAAAAGCACCAGTCAGCCTGACAAATACAGAACCCTCACCTAAGGACTTGGATGAGCATTTTTTAAATTTCTACAGAGAAAAATGTAGTAGTCTATGGATGTGGTGTGTAGTTATTGATGACATTAGAGCTACACTATATGGACAAAAACATTGGGGCTCACCTGTTTTTCAGGGTTTGGGCTAGACCCCTTACTTCCAGAATGAATGGGCACACATTCCCACAGAAACACTCAAAAATCATGTGGAAAGTCTTCCAAGATGATATGGAGGCTGTTATAGCTCCAAAGGGGGACAAGCTCCATATTAAAGTCTATTAATGTATATTAATGCAATGTCATGAAAGTCCCTGCTGGTGTAATGGTCAGGCGTCCCAATACTTTTGTCCATATAGTGTATCAATAGTTCAGTCAGCTTGGCTATTTGTAAAACCATTTTCACACCTGATACTGTGTCCTTAGCCCTCTGCCCTTTAGCCTGCTGACCCATGACTGTTCAGCAGAGTTCAGTTCTAATCTCCAAATTTGCTGATGACAGAACAGGGGTCTCATCAATAACAGTGTTTCAGTGTTAACAGTGTCACAGCATAAAGACATTTTAGTTTGTTGCTCCAGTAGGATAGCGCCACTGTGCACAAAATGAGGTCCATAAGAACTGGTTGGATGAGTTTAATGTGGAGGAATTCCAGTGACCTACACACAGTCTTGGCTGAATCCTAAATGAATACTATTAAGATTATTTAGAACCTTGAATTTATGCCTTCTCAACCAACATCATTACCTCACCTCGTAAATGGATTCAGTAGTTTTAAATTCCCACTAGCACACCAAAATGTTCTAGAAAATCTTAAGTTAGGTTCAGGCTATCATATAAACTAACAAAACCTTTAAGGTTTTTTGATTTCATTGAAAAGTGGATATCAAACACTGATATGAAAAATGTATTGCACTGCAGAACCCCTGCTTTGAGGAATCGCCAACAACTAACAGTTGTGTATTTTTTCAGTGTCAGAAATGTCTGGTGGAGGTCAAGAGGGCTACAGGTATGATTTCTTTGACCCAGCTCATCCAGCCGAAATGCTGGGATCTCTTCAGGATTTTCGGGCTGAGAGACTGTTCACAGATGTTACCCTGCAGAGTGACTCTGGAAGTGTTTTCCTCTGCCACCGGATGGCACTGGCAGCCCGGAGTCCATTCTTTTGTGCCATGTTCACAGCAGACATGCGGGAGAGGAGGGACAAGTGTGTGCAGCTACCAGGGCTGGATAGTGAGGTTCTGGGTGCAGTTATTGACTTTATTTACACCTCGAAAGTCATAATAACCCAAGGCAATGTGGAGAGACTGATGGAGGCAGCCAACCTCCTGCAGCTGGGAGCAGTGAAGCAGGCATGTGAGGCCTTTCTGATTCGCCTACTGGATGTGGATAACTGTCTGGGCATGCAGGCTTTTGCTGAGTTGCATATCTGTAGAAAACTTGAGAAAGAAGCCAGAAGGACCATTCTGTCCAGGTTCGAGGAGCTCATAGATCAAGAAGAGTTTGTGGATCTAAGTCCTGAACGGCTTAGAACTGTACTATCACTGCCCATCCTCAGCATGTGGAAACAAAAGACTATGCTAAATGCTCTGGTGCGGTGGGTTAGCCATGACACCCAAGCTAGGTTAAAGCATATTCAGGAGTTGCTGTACTGCCTGCATTTGAATTTGGATAACCTAAGCTTTGTCTCTCCTTACAACACGTGGGACAGTTACTTGTTCACAGATCCAACAAGTATTCACACCCTAATTGCTCACATGCTAAAACCTAGCTTAAATATTACCTGTGTGACTTACAAGAAGCCACCCTACAGTATGTATATGATAGGTGGGTACCACTGGCGGCCCCTAGCTGAGGTTCATGTCTGGGATACATTGACCAAAGGTGGGTAGTGCATCCTAAAACCCATTCGCAATTAATATCGTAGTGACTTTACTGAAATGATGACTTAGTGAAAGTAACCAGGCCTAACATAGGAAATGAAGGTTGTTGGACACTCTTCTTCTCTTTTTGGATCATTGTTGTCTATAATAAAATGCTCAATTCAGCATCAGCAAACCAATCCAGAAGGCGAACCACCAAAGTAGAATTAAACTAAGGCCATAGAGGATCATTAGTTGCTCAGTTTGAATGTTAAAGTTTTATGGAAATCGAAAAGATTGCTCTCAAACATTTTACATCTACTCATTGGCCACTTTAGGACCTCGTTATAGGTCCACTCTCTGTGCAGTTATAGACAGTAGCCCATTTATCGTTTCTCAGTTTATTAGTTACCACATTCATTAGTCGGTTTCTCACAAGTGGGACCACCTCTGACCAGCTATTATCTGGAGTTTGTATTGTTCTCAACACAGCAGTGACACTAAATTGGTAGTGAGAAGGTGTGTGTGAGTGTGTGGTACTGGGACAAGAATATATTGAGAGTGATGTTTTTATACATCACAGCATCACTACTTGGTTAAGAGTGGTCCATCATCCACAAATATACACCAGCTTTTATATACCAGCTGGAAGATTGAAGGGCTTCTAATAATGTGGCCAGTCAGTATTGTGAGAGAAGTACAAATTAAAACTTCACGTAGGTTCATGTAACTGAGCAAAAGTAATTACTTACTCCCTGATTTCGGCCCTGCCAGATTCCTGGGTGCAGAGTCAAGATATGCCTGACCACACCAGAGAAAGCTACAGCGTGACCCAGCTGGGTGCGGATGTTTATGTCACCGGTGGATACCACACAGACACCACAGAGGCTCTGGACACTGTGTGGGTGTATAATGGAGACAGAGATAAGTGGACACTCGGCACTCCTATGCTTTGGGCACGGTATTATCACTGCTCTGTCGCTCTGCATGGATGTGTGTATTCAATAGGAGGTTATAGAGGGGGTGCTCCAACTGCAGAAACAGAGTTTTTTGACCCACTGAAGAGGAAATGGGTTCCAGCAGCAAGTATGGTGCAAGGTAGGTTGAAAAATACATACACAAAGGTCTGGGAGCTGCAGCCAAACATCTGATGAAAATACTGTATTTCTGTATAATTGAATGTTGGTAGTTATTGATACTTATTATATGCCTGTCCAAATGCTTAATTTTGGGGAGATATTTTGATCCCTGAAGAAAACAAAAGATGTCCCTTTTAAGAAAAATGTTAAATGGTAAATGAACCATTTCCATACTGCTATGGATGTATGGTCTTTTTCCTCAATCTCCTCTAATTCCATAATTTGACATTTTACATAATTTCAACACTGAAAATATCTTACTGTCCTGCTGGTTTGTCCTGTTGTGCATGGACAGGTAGACTTTTCTTCCTGACATTTAGTTTTAATTTTGCACTAAAATACTAATTGCAGTTCACCTGATGTAAATCTTTGGACAGCGGAAGACAACCAGAGCATATGGCTGACACATTTTTGTTTTAATGTGTTAATGTGCTCATTATGTTGTTGATTTTAAAATATATTCAAATTATAGTCTTCCAGTTTTTGATACTTCTTTTTATACAAAGATACCAGGAGAAACGTTACAAATTACTGCTGTAAGTTACTCTGAAGACAAGGAAAGACATGAGTCTGAATAGATTTTTGCTGACACCAAAATCTTTTTGTTTTCCCAGTATAGTTTAGCTGAAATTTTGTGGCTCCATCTTAAATGGTGCATTTGTCAAAAGCAAAACAAAAGCAGCCAACAAACAAACGAAGCACACAAACAAAGTAGCAATCTAAGACAAAGGAAGTCAAAGTGGATAGTAAAATAGCATAACAACAGTTAAGCAACAGAAGAAACTCAAGCTAGCTTACTAGATGAAGATACAGCCAAGTAGTAGAATAAAAGTGCACTAAGTGTATATTATTGCACAGGAGACAGCAGCACTGAACCACATTGAATAAGTGTAAATTATAGCTTATGAAATCACGTAACAGGACATAAGGAATACACATTTAGCCATTTTTAGTTCCATAGTTCAATCAAGCTTTCTGAAGAAACTGTTGTTTGAAGTTCAAGCCTGCTATTAGGCTATGATAGCATCTAGCAATTACTCCTATAATCATTGAACCTATGGACCATTCATTGACTAATTAAATACTCAAACAACGGGTGACAGATAAATGCTGAATCAAACAATAGGAGCCATAATGCAAACAATCATATGAACAGTAGAACATTATTGAGCGCTTTTGTTTTTATGTAAATCTTAAGTAAGTTATGTTTATTTTCTCATAAAATACATGCTGATGACTAATCAACGTAGTTGATCAAATTTAGTGTGGCCATGTGGTAGGCAAAACGTCAACTGGGCTGTGAGCAATAACAGTTTTAGCTCCCTAGTATGTCATTAAGGACTAGGACTGAGAACTACTGACCTTTCCAATTCGTTGTACATAATAATAACATCATATTAAAGTTTTGAGTCCTTCACAGTCTTTTCCTTCTGTTGTAGGCGTGGGCAGTGCCACTGCATGTGCATTATATGACACCATCTACGTCATTGGTGGTCACTATGGTTTTAAAGGAGCCTGCACTTATGAAAAGATTCAGATGTATCGAGCAGAGCTGAATGAGTGGAGCATTGCATCTACCTGTCCTCATCCAGGTACTTCTGTCTGTTTTAAAATGTTTAATGGTGAATCAACACTTAAAGGCTGCCGCACAAATGTTAATGATTCCTATTAACACTTGTAAACACTATCACTAAAAAGACTGCAATCACTTTTCTCTGTAATATAAAATCAAATTTGTAAACAGATAAAATGCTCTGTATGTGACGCTAGTCCTCTGCCAGCCCATGAGTTATAATCATTTGTAGGAATCTGATGATTTCATTACAATAGAAAAATTCTGTATAACATAAAGAATAAAATTAATGCCTTGTCCACGCTAAAATAATTCAGACTAAACTGTACTATCAAATAAAATAGTGGCTTATATATCCACTGTGTGCATACATACATACATACATACATATAAATAAATATATGCATGTATGTATGTATTATTATATTTATATTATACTGTTATAATACTTATATCATATTGTATATCTTTTATTCTTTTGGTTATGCTGCTTTCCCACCTGTGGGACTAATAATGGTTTATTTGATCTCTTATCTATTCTTATAAAAAGATTTTACTTTCAAGACCAGTGAGTTTGACCAGTTTTCTACTGTCTCCCACAGAATATGGTCTTTCCTCAGTGACCTTGAATAACTGCCTGTATCTGGTTGGAGGACAGACCACCACAGTGGACTGCTATGATCTAGAGAGGAATGAATGGAGAGAACTTTCTGAAATGAAGGAGGGAAGGATGGAGTGTAGTGCTGTGGTTATAAATGGTTGTGTTTACGTAACTGGGGGTTACTCCCTCTCTAAAGGTGCATACTTAGACACGATTGAAATGTACGATCCTGACACAGACACGTGGGAAACTGTTGGAAATCTTCCCATCCCAGCACGTTCTCATGGCTGTGTGTGTTTGTATAATGTGTAGAATGAAAGCTACTTTATGAAATCACAACCCGGTTTCACAGGGCAAGAACGAAGGCAGCTACCCACCAGCTACCTACCATTGCTTATCTGTGGGCAATAAGCAATAGGCTAATTACAGATCTAAGATTAAGAAACAGATTTTAAAGTCAAGTTATTTTCTAACAATCCTGAATGCCACTGAAGTGGTAGCATAAAAATGGCATTCCTTTTGTAATCAACAGTTTGTATCTATCCAAAAGCCAGAGAAAATGTTATAATGAACTGAACTGAGGTGAACCTGTTTCCTGCTCAGACCAGTGTTCTGACCCATTCTGGAGAGTTTAAAGACAGATTTAAACTCTACACAAAATTTAAACACAAATATACAAAAATAGCACAATTGATAAATATACCTTCAGTGTTTTGAACATGGAAGTATAATGTGTGCTTTGTTTTGATGTAAGCAGACTTTTGAAAGGTGTTTGTGGGATTTGTATGATACTGTAGACTAATGAATTATATGTCACGAATGAATGACTTTTAATTGTAATTAATTGTTTTACTGGTGTAAAATTACTTTTGAAATCTTTAAGGCAACAGCACCATTTTATGGTAAATATTGATAACAAACGAGTTTGATTAAATGTAAATATTAATTCTATTGCAGATTATATGCCAACTCCAAGTAGTAACGCTTGTAAGTACAGAAATGTGTTTGTGATTGTGATAGTTACAAATAAAGATATGTGATCTGTCATCTATTGTCATGACAATGAAAGTAACACTGTATGGACAAAAGTATGGGGACACACCTGTCTTTCAGGGTTTGGGTTAGGACCCTTACTTCCAGTGAAGGGCAATCTTAATGCATTAGCATACCAAGACATACTGAACAATGCCGTCCAACATCTTTGGGATGAACTGGAACGGAGATTGTGAACCAGGACTTCTCGTCCAACATCAGTGCCTGGCCTCATAAATGCTCTACAGAATTAATGGGCACAAATTCCTACAGAAACACTCCCAAAACTTGTGGAAAGCCTTTCAAGAAGCGTGGATGTTGTTATAGCTGCAAAGGGAGGACCAACTCCCTAGTAAAGTTTATGTATTTGAATGCAGTGTTATTGAATTCCCTGTTGGTGTAATGGTCAGGTGTGGTCAGGTTCTTTCGTCCATATATTGTATGTGCTCGTTTTTGAACTTTTGTAGTTTTGCTCAGCCACGTTTAAGAATGACTTCGATAAAACTACAAAAAGCCATTTGAGAACTACAACTCCCAGGATGGACATTCTATAAATGACGCGTTTGCAGCATGAACTCGCATAGATTCATGGGAAAGCCCGGTCTGGCAGCGTGAGTGAGAAGAACCTCATCTGAGATCAGAGCAGAGAGTTTAAAGTGAGTGTCATGTTTTTAAAATATGTTTTTTGTCTGTACTTACGGCTGTATGTTCAAGTGTGGACAGGCGAGCAAGTGGAGTCTGTGTATGGATTTGCAGATCTCTGTATCTGTATGTGTGTGTGTGTGTGTGTGTGTGTGTGTCCACATGGTGAAGCTCATGCAACGCTAGATCATGCAAGATCCTGCTGCACTTCACAAATTTCCTGATTTCCAATTCTTAACATGTTTGATTCAGTTCCTCAAGGACTTGAACACTTTCTCGGAGTGTCTCAGATTCACTAAACACAAATTTGTGCAGTGAATAACTTCATTTACGGCACTGGAGCTACAAAACCTTGTCTGGCCCTCGTCAGGTTGGCTTTACTGGAGGTTTATCTGTTCTCTAGCCAAGCATGATCAGCCAGATTTCGTATCATATTTTCTTGCGTGTCAGATTGTTTCTGTGCCCTTTAAAAAAAAAGTTTCTCCCCCCTCTTTGTTGTAGTGTAGTGTTATCTTGCTGGCTAAATAACGTGGCCCTACATCACCCTGTTCAGGAAGCAGCTGCATGTGTTTGCATCTGTTGTTGAATCACAGCGCCTCTGTCAAATTAACAGTGAAATACATTATAAGGACAAAAGTATTGGGACAAACCTGTTTTTTTCAGGTTTGGGCTAGGCCCCTTACTTCCAGTGAAGTTCAATTTTAATACTTCTGCATACCAAGACATTTTGGACAACACCATGCTTCCAACTTTGTGGACAGTTTGAGGAAGAACCTTTTCTCTTCCAGCATGACTGTACCGCAGAACCTTTTCTCTTCCACAAGGCAAGCTCCATAAAGACATGGTTGGATGAGTTTGGTGTGTTAAAACTTGACTGACGTGTACAGAACCCTGACCTCAACGCCAGGCAACACCTTTGGGATGAACTGGAACGGAGATTGCGAGCCAGGCCTTCGTGTCCAACGGAATACATCGGCACAAGTTCCCACAGAAACACTGAAATCTTGTGGAAAGCCTTCCAAGAAGAGTGGAAGCTGTTATAGCTGCAAAAGGGTGACTTGAATGTGGTTGTGATTGTGATTGTGTCTGTCGCCAAAAAAATTAGAGTAACAACAAAGACTAAATGATGTTTTCTTCTTTCACTACAGTCTTAGAAATGGCAGAAGAACAAGAATTCTCTCCCCTGGAGAAGAAGGTGGCAGAACAAATAGAGGTGAGACTCTTCAGCCCACTTTTATATTTTTTTTGGCTAACATGAGTGTCTAATAGTTTTCTTCTGTGACTCCTTCAGTATTATTTTGGAGACCACAACCTCCCCCGAGACAGGTTCCTGAAGGAGCAGATGAAGCTGGATGATGGCTGGGTTACACTGGAGACGATGCTTAAGTTTAACAGGTAAGAATGAATCACTCTTTTCTTGTTGACTTAATTCATTAGGCTCTGGTCATGTGCAATTCTCATTCAGCATTTTTTTTACAGGCTTAAAAGTTTAACCTCGGATGCAGCGGTTATCATCAAGTCACTACAGAAATCCAAATTGGGACTGCTGGAGATCAGTGAGGACCAAACCAAAATCAGACGGTGCCCAAGCAAACCTCTTCCAGAGCACAATGAGGAGTACAAGGATGCCCTCAAACACAAGTCTATATACATGGTGGGTGAAGTGAAGTGGCCCTTTATTGTCACCCGTAAACACAACACACTGCACCACAGCACACAGTGTGAAATTCTTTCTCTGTATTTAAGCCATTCACTAACTTGAACAGCCAGCAATGCTGCACCTGGGGAACAGTGTGTGGGGATGGTACCTGGCTCAAGGGCACCTCAGTGGTGCCACTAACAGTCCTGGGATTCAAACCCACAACCTTCTGATCACAGGGGCAACTCCCTTACCAGCAGGCCATCAGCTGATGGTGAAAGATGGCGCTAGGCACCCAAAATTATAAATAGAAAATTAATCAATACAAGTGTAGACATCTGACTGTCATTCGTCTTTATATCCAGAGCCCAGGCCAAAGTTTGTGTATACATTCAGCATGTTTTGAGGATGTTATTTCTCTTTAAGAGGTAGTGGTAAATGTTCTCTGGAGGTTCTCCATTCTGTTAATATTTCACTGTTGTCCAAATGGCAAGATGATGTGATTTATCTTGAGCCTTCATGCTCCTCAGCCATGTACTGTGTGAATGGAGTAACATATTTAGGCACCCTGTGCGTTTGCATTTTACATCAATCTGACAGGTTTTCACGCACTTACTAGACATAGTGTTTTACTGAGACTGAATTGCTAAAGTTCATAAGCCTAGATCATTAATCATTTTAATCTGATGTGATTTGAATTAAAACCTTTCTCTTATAGCTAGCCTATTGGCAAGTTACTTTTATTCAGGAATTGATTATTGATTAGGGATACTGTTATTCAGTAGGATAACTTTGTAACACTCTCCTTAATTCAGTGTTTTGTTAGATAAATGTTATTCCTTGGGAGATAAAATAATAAAAATAAAAAAATAAAAATGGATTTTCATGTAAACGAGATGGTGTCATAACCTGTAGGCAGTTTGAGAGACTACCCCAAAGTATCATTCTCATTTTTATGCCTAAGTGACAGGAAATTTGAGTAGAGCAGCATGCATCCTTTGTGTAACCCCTACCCTGCACTGACAAAATGTCTACATCAGGACCCACACACACCCCCAAACCCCACATCATCCTCCCAGTCTGTTGACCCACCCCCTGATAATAAACAACAAATTGCCTGCTGACCATAAAACATATTCATGCATTAGCAGTAAGGAGAAAGCATGTCAATACAACTGTCAAATCGCACACTCATTATAATGAAGTCTGAGTAATTGAGTATTAATTATCCCACAGAAAGGCTTTCCTTTGGACATAATGCTGGACGAGATTAAAGAATGGCTTGCTGATAAAGGCACCGTGGAGAACATTCAAATGAGGAAAGGTCCACAGAAGACTTTCAAAGTAAGACTGCCAGTGATGCTGACATATATATATTTTTTTGTTTTCATTTATTTTCTCGAATTACTGCAAAATTCAAACGAGTGCAATTGCAAAGGGACCAGTTGACTTTCTCAACAAAGGTGGTGATGGAGATCAGGTGCCATTTCATTCAATATAATTTGAGGCAAAGAATAGAGATACACTAACTAACCAACAAACTAAGCAACTAAATAAAACATTAGAATAAAAGGTAGGAGTAAGAGGTAAACAATGCAAGTTTATAAGAGTCCGTTTGGTCTGTGTATGCTACAACGGGTAGCCAGGTTGTGTATATCCGAGGTCACAGATTGAGTAAGGTCTGTCAAAACTGTATCCAAATCTTAAAGGGAATGGTTTACTATTGGATTTGAGGAATATCTAGAAGTAGGCTCTGCCAGAGGAATTTTTGATCTAAGAAAAGCATGCAGCAAGTTTCACAAGGCCTTCTCTAACAGTAGCCACTTGGGGGTAGTAGATTTGCTTGGATAATTAATCCAGTGCAGCATAGTCCCTATATTAAAAGCCCAGTAATGACATTGGAAACTGGGTAGGTGCAGCCCACATTAAAAGTGTCTCACGTGTAACATTTATATGGCCGCGAGGACTGTGTTCCAAATACAGCTGCAGATCAGTTACTCTGTACATATAAAGAATGACAAAGATAGGGAGGCATTGGAATACATAAAGAAATCTGCCCCCTAAAGATATAGCTCTGAATCTTCTATAAAACAGATTAGGAGTTCAGGAAAGTTGGCTTTATCTAAGCCCTTAAATTCTTCTGTGTTCACTCTAATTATGAAGTTATTAACTACATAACTAACTGTGCTGCCTAAGTTACTGGCGCAAGCTCACTTTTGTGAAATGATTTTAAATTCATATATTCTGCTGGTGTTTATCTAGCAAGCACAGTAATTCTGGTTGGCTTGATGGAGGATTTGAACAATATACAAGCATGCCATCTGCATATAAAGACAACTTCTGTTTAGAACCCCCTTCCATATACCTAATGGTATCACTGGTAGCATCACACTTCTGTTAAAGGCTTAACTGATGTAGGGAATAAGAGAGGTGATGGAGTGCAACCCAGTCTGGTGCCACTTTGCAGCTGGAGTCTAAATATTTAGTCTGTGAATATTACAGTAAATGTATTTTTAAGAAATTGACTGATCATCTGAGATGACTGAAGGTGAGGGTCTCTAATATGCAGGCTAACATCTTAACAAGTATTTTACTGTCTACGTTCAGATGTTGAGGCGATAAGAGCTAGATTCGAAATTGACTGAAAGATTTGATAGCCTGTTACATTTTTTTGAGATAATGAGCAAGTAGAATGATTCTTCAAAAACTGAAAGTTAGAAGGCCTTGGCAAGTTTTTTGAATATTTTGTGTGTGGGAGAGATAAAAGAGAAGCTCCCAGAAAAAAGTGAGGCGAAAACACTATACATCAGATCTATGAATCAAGAAATTGTTTGATTTTGTGAGCTGACTAGAAGGAGCCATAGCATTAAGGGCAACCGTTTAGAGAGGGAGACATTACACAGTTCATATCCCCTGTGATGTGTTAGTGTCTGGAAAACAAGAAAAAATATAAAAAAAATTGTCGTCCCACTTTGGTGGATGCACGTTAAGCATTACAGGTGTGGTAAGGAATTTTCATACAACTGTTATATATCAACTTGCTGAGTCTGCCTCAACCGTAGACCTAACAAATTGGGTATTCTTATAAGAATAGCTATTTCACTGGACTTGGTATTAATATTGAAGTGATATTGCTGACTCATCCGTCTTCATCTTAGTCTAAAATGATCAGTGCAAACGAGTTTCTTGAATTAAAGTAATCCCTGCGTTGAGTTGAATTAATTGTGCCAGAACTTTCTGCTGTTAACAGTTTTTCAGAGATTTAACTTTCCAACTACCAGTCTATGTGGCAGCCTGTAGGTTTATTTGAACGCTGTACATTAGCTATAATCTCATTCATAACAATTCCGAGTAAATTCGGGCTTATTAGACTCCTGTCTTCTTAAATGTGTGCAAAATGACAAAGATGCAAACCAAAATAAAATTTTAATACAGTAAATCCCAAACCCCTGTCCACTATTAAAACATCATGTAACTTTTAGAGGCATCAGACATCTAATACCACCATTGTGAACAATTCTAGAATGGTGGGTCTTTATTCTTTCTTTTTTTTTTTTTTATTGAAATTTCAGTGAATTTCACGTGAAAATTGGTAGCATGAAAAAGGTCAACTGTGAATATATGCTACAGTTCAAAATCTGTGTTTTCAATGATTACAGAATTTCCTTGGAAATTCCTTGGAAAAGTGTATAAAATTATAATTTGTCCTGTTCAACTTTAGGAAGCTGTAAATAAAAATGAATTAATTTTACATGTATCAGTAGCAATGAAGGTGATTCTGTAATTGCTGTAATTCTAAAAACAATACTGTAGTACTGAAAATCACATTAAATCATTCTAATAAGTGATTTCTAAGCTCTTCAAATCATGTTTCAAAGATGTCAGTTGTCATGGACAAATTGACTAAGTAATTAGAACGTATGTACATGGGGTAAGTGACTTAGGCTGGGATGTGTTTTGACAAACACCAAAATTTGGGTTACAACACTGTCGTAAGAGCGAATCTGTGTTGTAACCCGAATTTTGGTGTTTGTCGAAACACACCCCAGCCTAGGTCACTTACCGATCCTAACACAGCTGTAAAATCATAATCTAGACCATAAAAACACAACTAAACCACAGAAAAAGGAAAAGGTCATGCATTCACTGTACTGTAGTAACAGAAAAAATGACGACAAATGAGTGTAAAAACAATATTTTTAACAGTCCAAAAGGGTGTAGGTAAGCGTACTGGGGGACGCCAACTCCCTCAATCATACGCCGCGTTACTGCATATTCCCCGTATTCTGCATATTCTTCCAGCGCGCACAACCAAACTAGTTATGGGAGTGAGCATTGTAAACTTGAAACTGTCATAACCCAAGAAACCCCTGTATTTCATATTTAATAGCAGAATGCTTTAAATATTGAATTAAAAATCTGATTGAGACATTTAAGGTTGTATTTTTCATTGCAGGGTTCCATCTTTGCAGTGATGGAGTCGGAAGAGGCAGCCAAGGCTTTTGTTGCAAGAGACGATGTCAAGCAGTTTAAAGGAAATGACATGATCGTTCTGACAAAGTATGTAACTGAAGCTGCTGTTTCTGTTACTCGATTTAGGTCCAGTTTCCCCATCATTGATTAAGCGTCTTCTTGGACTGCCTTAAATGCTAACGATTAATTGCCGATCAGATTCCTTATTTATGTCTGGGCTTAAACCTAATCTAGTTTTTGGAATCTGTACTTTGTCAGGTTTGTCTGTTGACGTGCTGGTAGAATGCGTGTTTGTGTTTCAGCTGGGGACGAGCTTAAATCTGACCTATATAAAGTGGTGCAATGACATAGATGAGACATTTTCCCCAGATGTTTTTTGCGTTGAAAGAAAACAAATGGTGTGTGCGCCTGGCAGTGGGCTGGTGCCCCGCCTAGGGTGAGTCCCTGCCTCGCGCCTGTTGATCCCGGGCTAGGCTTCGGGGTAACCCGCGACCGTAGTGAGGAATAAGTGGTTACAGAAAGTGAGTGAGAGAAAACAAATGAAAACCTGACGCAGCATGAGCGCTAAGTGAGCGTGGTTGGAGTTGATCCAGCTATAGTTTTGTGGTGATTATTTAAGACTGACGTCATGGACTCATTCATGACAAAGTGGCAGGTACACAACTAAAAGAGGATTTATAAAATGAAGACCCTGAGAATGCAAAATCCCTCGAATGCTATGATAGTAAATTTTGCCCTCTAAATCTAGTATGGCTGTCTTAAGAAGCCCCAGCCCGGTGAGCACGTTTGGATTTTGGGGATTAGATTTTTTATTTCTCACCTGCATAGTTATACACATACAACATGCAGTGAACTAATCTGGAAACTTCTAAAACATATAATAAAACGGGTACACATAAAAATAAGTAAAGTAGGAATAAGTATGAAAGTAAGTACAATTTTAAATTTAGATACACAAATCTGAAATTCCTAAAATACATCCAAAAATAAAAAACGTAAAACAGCTTATACAAGGAGCAACCCAAGTATGAGGTGAAATTTGTACGCTAAATTTGAGGGGGGGGGGTTGTTATGAGTGTAGCAGCAATCTGACAGATTTTCATATGGAACCTATGAAACTGCTGTTTACTGTGCAGTAGTTGGCGAATAATAGACCTGCTCTGAATCAGAAATCAGAAATGTTTGTTATATATGCTTGTCTCCGGGATTAGTAAAATCTAAATAAATCCAGTAAAATCCTATATACACAAATGCTGGTGTATATCTACTATAGATCATAACTTCCAGTTAAGTGAATTACTATAACCACTAAATGGTGGGTAAAGAGTCTGTTATAGTACACAATAGAGATAGTAGTGTATAAGTAGTGATGTTTCACATGGTGAGACTATTGCACATAAGAAATTGTACATAATGAAATTATTTGCCCCCAATTAGAAAACTGCATGATGTTGCATATGGTAAGACTCCTGCACATAGCTCCGCTGCTGTATTAACCAGTCATGTCTTTGTGCAGGGAGGACTACTTTGCTAAGAAAATGGAGGAGAGGAAGCAGAACCGTGCAGATGCAAAGGCCAAAGCCAGAAAGTAAGATACTGAAGTCAAACTGAGCATGAAGTGTGATGTGATGTCTGGAATGTAGCTGTGCCACCCTATTGTATAGTAATTTTTCTGAATTTTAAATGTGCCAAACAGTCAAGTGGATGACGAGTGAAAATTTCTATTTTAGTGAAAAAGAAGAAAAACAAAAACAGGCTGAAGAAGAAGAGATGGTGAGTTTGATTTTACAGGAAAAGTGTGTGACACGTTACACATTTTATAGATAGATAGAAAGATAGATAGAGAGATAGATAGAGAGATAGATAGAGAGATAGATAGAGAGATAGATAGAGAGATAGATAGAGAGATA
>JBBPCX010000114.1:7865522-7878078 GCA_037974365.1 Hydrocynus forskahlii
ATTATTATTATTATTATTATTATTATCATTAAGCAGTAGTGGGAGATGTGTTAGTACAAAAAAGATTCCGCTGGATCATGTGAATCGGTTCAACAGAACCATTGAAAAAATCAAGGAGTCGAAAAAATCTATGACTCGGGCATCACTACGACCGACGTGTCTCTCCGGTTCGGGACGGACACTGTACGGTTCTCGGTATGGGGGGAGCTCAGAGCGTGGAGATTCCCGGCGGGGGCTCGGAGGGCTACCACGTACTCCGGGTAGGAGTTTAAGACCTTACCGGCTTCTTACTTTTTATAAATCTAGAGTTGGACCTGGTTGGCCGGGGACGCCGGGGCGGCTGGTGCCGGGTTTGAGCTCACTGACGGCGGCCTGGCGGTGTAATCGAGCCCGGGGCTTCTGCATTGCGGCCTGGTTGCTAACGCGGCTAAAAGCAGCCTGTTTATAAACAGATTTGTGTTTTAAAAGTTTAACGAGGGAATAGTGACACTATACACACCAGAGAATGGATAGTTATCATGTGGAGTGTTACATGTGTTTAAAAAAGCTCACTGAGAGCCGAGAAGAAACTGTATAGCTTCTGCTGCCTGTCACTGATTAATTCATGTTAATTGATTAATATCACTATGGAGTGTGTACCTGGACAGACATAAAACTAGGGTAATTATTTATTTTGTCAGCATTTAGTATTTGGTGGGATGTGTTGCTAATTTAATATTGTCTTTCTGGAGGTTTGGATTGAATTTGGTCAAGCAAGCTCCTGCTTTGAGGGCTGAGGTTTTCAAATCTGGACCTCAAATCTAGAAATGACTCTGGAGTTTGTGATCATTTCTAGTTATTTGAAGGGTTACTGTACCTGTTTGGCTACACACCTGACTGCCAGGTAAAGGGAGGGTGTTAAATCTGTACTAACCCGGACTTGGTGTGAATGCCTCTAGTAAAGGGTGTGTATCGTCATTGTTTTAAATCCAGAGTCCAGGTATTGGATGTTTTTGGGGTTGAGTTTTTCATATTAATTTAGATTAAACTATTTGCTTGCATTATTTTTATGCATGCAAAACTGTTTTGTTCTTGCACGAGAAGCTGTTTCTTTCATGCATGTGAAGTATCATGCATGTGAAGCTGTTATGTTTCATGCAGCTTTTTAACTGCTGAGTAAATGAATGTATCTCTATTCTGAATGACTTTGTGTCTTTTTGGTGCAGGTACAGGAAAACTCCCCTGGACACCGGGCGGGATTGGAGCCTTTCTTTGACTTCATTGTGTCCATCAATAACACCAGACTGGTATGTTTACTGTGGTTACGCCCAACTGTCAAGCATGTATAAATCACTGATTTTTAGTAAACCTTAGCTTTTCTCTGGTTATCTCTATAGGGAATAAACCTAAACCCAGATGAAGTCTAGGGCTTCAAATGTGGAAGAAAAAGAGCAGCTTTCACAATCCAAAAAGGATGTGTATGCTGCTGCATTACAGATTATAGTACATGTAATTGCATCATTTGCCAAAATCTGATACTCACAAGTTGGTTTTTAAAGGTATGAAAATGGTAAAATATACAGTTAGTGTTATGCAAATGGAATTTTGTTATTTGCTTACTAGTTTTCAGTTGTTAGTAAATCAAATGTTAAATAAATTGATCGGTTTACTCCTTTAATGTGTATTTATACAGGCCTGACCAGTTACTTTGTTGGTATTCGCCACTTTTTAGTTTTGTTAGTTAGCTGTTTATATTTGTTTCTTAGAACAAGGACAATGACACCCTGAAAGACTTGCTGAAGGCTAACGTGGAGAAGCCGGTGAAGATGCTTGTGTACAGCAGTAAGACCCTGGAGCTCCGGGAGTCCACAGTTACTCCAAGCAACATGTGGGGCGGCCAAGGCCTTCTTGGAGTCAGCATCCGTTTCTGCAGTTTTGAAGGGGCTAATGAGAATGTTTGGCATGTTCTGGTGAGTTTTGTTATTATGTGATCATTGTGTTTCTTAAAGTGATTGTTTAGGGAAAAATCTAATTTCCTCCTTATCCCAAATGTAGTCGATCACCTTAGACATGTTTTGCAGAAATGGACAACAGGAACTGCTATTTGAACTTTGAATTCCATCCATATTTTTATAGATTCATACAGTGTGAAACTCCTTATTTGCTACATTCACCTCTGTTCGTAAAGGGTATTACAGTCAAAATTAGATGTTTCTTCAATCTGTCGCTTTAATACAGAAGCATTTTTAAAAGAAAACATTTCAGTTGAGTATTTCAAAGGAGAGTGCATGAATTTATTGCACAAAGGATAGAAATAATACTCATCATGAAAGCCGTTTTGTTCAAGTAGCAACACGCTCGATTGAATTATTGAGTCCAGAGAAAGTGGTGGATGGCCCAGTGACTAGGTTTCTTGCTCTTCTGAGTGAAATTGGAATTTTGTGACTTGGGTAACGAGGTTCAGCCGATCAGACCAGTTTGTCAGGCCATCAGACTAACAAAGACAAGGGGAAAAATGTAATTTGTGTATTCATGAAAAGAGCTGTCTTGTGTCACATGTACACATTTCTCTTTATTCTTCTCTTTTGTAGGAGGTTGAACCAAATTCCCCTGCCGCCCTTGCAGGACTGAGGCCCTATACAGACTACATCATCGGGGCCGATACAGTTATGAATGAAGTAATTCAGTTTTCCTTTTCACACTGCCCTGACTGCAGATACCATTTTGGTACTGAGCATGTGTTAGTATTAGCCAAACTTAACAAAAAGAGAATGGCTTAGAGCTGATTTCGTTTACATTTTGAAAAACACAGGTATTCTATACTGTGTTATTTTGCTGCAAGTAACAGACATTTTGGTACCAGAAAACTGGAACTTTGCTTTTCCCTTTGCTCATAAATCTAGGACCAGAGGTTCCGGATGATTGGTTTGATTGGTTTTGAAAACAAAATTAGTACCTGGACCCAGTGGTGCTCAGTAGTGTTCTTGTCTTTGCTGACACTTGAATTCACCGTAAATTTAGTGAATACTAGGCACTATTATGATGCACCAGAATGTGAGCTGTTACTGCTATTTATAGAATTTTATTTACACTTATTAGAGAAAAATGAGAGAAGAGTGGTGACAATTCCACTGGTCGTAAGGAAGTGGAAAATTTAATTAGAATTAAAAGCATGAAATCTGTTGGTTCATGTTTTGATTGTGAAGTGGAAGCACTCCCTGAGATACATGTAAAATTATTCCCATCACTGCTGCTGTTTACTGCTCAGATTATGACTGTTTATAAAACTGTAGTAAGATATGCGTCACAGGAAGAGCGTCAGCATTTTCGACTGACATTTTCGTCATATTTGTTTATTGGAACTGGTACCTTTAAAATATCAGCGCCTGTGATTAAATGGAATGACATTACTGTGTTCATGGCAGTTTATTACACTGACAGTGACAAATTCCATGTAGTAATTTTAATTGATTGTAATGGATCTTAACAGTGCCTAACACCTGTTTTCTCTCCCTAGTCAGAAGACTTGTTCTCATTGATAGAAACTCACGAAGGCAAAGGATTAAAACTCTACGTCTACAACACGGACACAGACAGCTGCAGAGAAGTCGTTATAACTCCCAACAGCGCCTGGGGAGGAGAGGGAAGGTGTGTGTCTGACTAAGACACTGTAGATGTTCTTTTGTGTACGTGCCTTCCATAATCTTTCCTCTCTCTTTCCAGTCTGGGCTGTGGTATTGGTTATGGTTACCTGCACAGGATCCCCACGCGGCCCTTTGAGGAGGGAAAGAAGATCAGCTTTCCTGCACATACACCCAGTGAACCAGCCAGCCCACTGAAGGACGGCTTTACTGAGGTGTGTTTTGTATGTTTTCTGTGTTGTGTGCACACTTCTGTGTCACATTTCTGAGATGTGTGCTTGGTAACGGCTCACATTCTGGTGCATCATAATAGTGCCTAGTATTCACTAAATTTACGGTGAAGATAGTTTTTGTCCTTTTCCTTGAATGTTACTATTGAAAGGGTTTTGTTACTGTAGTATAAATAATACATTTTACTGCAATGCTTTTAGGCACGTTTACTTGTTTTTGACCAGATTACTCAATAAAAAGAAATTTATTCAATTAAAAAAAAATGCAAAATCTTTTTAACAAGGTAAACCATTCATAGCAAATCTTACCTTTTGATTGTCATCTTCAGAATTCATATACTACTTTAGAATGAACAGTGTACTTAAGTTAAAATCAGTTTGTATATGCAATTTGAAATCAATTAATTGTTACTTGGATATAATGAGGCAGTTACTGTTAACTTTCTATAACTCTGTGTTTAAAGTTTACATTGTGTGTATACAAACATCCAGAAGGGAGACATCGTTATTCAATTTTATAAATTTGACTAGTTGGTAATTCTTTCAGACCTAAAAGCTTTTCAGCTGACTTTTAGACATTTTCTTTGAATTATTCAACTGTAAATTGAATAATTTCTGTGGTCCAGCCTTTAATGTTTCTGTCATCTTTCAGGTTCAGCTTTCTGCTGTAACCCCGCCTCCGGCCTCTCAGCCTGTACCCACTGGGCTCGAGGGCAGTCTCTCTGGCCTTTCACTCAGCTCAGCCCCTCCATCCATACCCACTGAGCTACACACAGGTACTGACTGACTTCACATATCTCCTCAATTAAAAGCTGCAGTGCAGTTCTTGATAAGAATGTTAGAGCTGCAAGCAGGTAATCGATGAAGTTGATTAGTTGTTCATGGAAAGTTTTGCATGAAAGCAAAAGTAAATGCAGATGTAAATGCTGACATTCTGAGAGATTGCAGTACACAAGAGCTGCATCTATTGTTTTTTTTTAAACTCTTATCAAAGATAAAAATGATTTGATATATTAATAAAATGATAGATTGTCAAACAATTTATATACTGTTATAATAATCTAGTTGGTGATCTAAAATATTGCTAAAAGTGCATTACATGATACCAGCTATGATTTATTTCAGAGGCTTCATTTTGTTGAAGGGCATGTGTTTGAAAATGCTCTGATAAATGTGTCCTTGTGTGTGTGTTGCTTCAGGTGCGCCCACAGTCCCACTGCTGCCCACTCAGGTCACTCCAGCCCTGGGCACTTTACCTTCAGTCAATCCCACCACTACGCTACCAGGTAACAAACCTTCAAGTCTCTCCTCGGCTCAGATTTTCAGCTCATCTCCTAAGTAACACTGATGGACTAATGAATGCACAAGTGCATCAATGATATATTTTATGTACAATATCAGCTTTGTTTCCTAATTTTGGAACTGATAAACTTTACCTTTTGCATAAGGGTTAATGCCGTTACCTGCTGGCCTTGCTCCCCTGCCCAACCTTCCGAACCTCCCAAACCTCAACCTTTTACCAGACCTCAGTGCTGTATCGTTAGCAGGTATCAGCAACCTGCCTCCCTCCACTACAGGTACTCATGTTATGCACTATTCTATATGTTGTAATTTTCTTCATGCAATTTTCTTCATGCATTAAGAACCACATGTTTGTATGTGCAGGTCTGCCGTCCCTGGCGCCTCTTGCCCCTTTCCCTCCTTTGAACCTGCCTGGCATGGCTCCTCTGCCCATGCCCAGCGTTCTTCCCTCAAATCTGTCGACAGTGCCAGGAGTGTCCCTGCCCTCTGACCTTGTCCCGCCTAGTGCTTCGGCAACCGCCTCCCTGGCAGCCAGTCAGACCCCAGCTCTGATCCTGGATGCCACACCTGCCCCTGCAGTCACTGACACACCTACGGAGACGCTCGCTGCCACAGAGACGACCTCACAGGACACAACAGAGGTCAGCGCACAAGCTACCCCAGAGTCTTCATAACAGCCAGGCATTTTAGCTGCATCCTGGAAAAGCATCTATTTCACACTCTTTCTCTTTATCTCTCTCTGTACATTTCTGTCCCTCTCCCCTGTCTCTCAAATGTATTTATTCAGTCTAAAAAAAATGATCAATTGAGTAGTAACATAAATACATCACACAACACTGCTGCAAGGCCACTCTGAGTCCAGAGAGCTGGCTCATGAGGAGGATGAGGATGGACGGACAGTAGAACGCTGTAAAGTGCTGTTTTCTCCATCTTACCTTTTTCATTTGCTTTCCATTGCAACCATTTCTCTGCTTTGTTTCATTGCATTCTTTGTGTTCCTTCAAGCTCCCTCTTCCGATTTTATTGTGTAATCTGTTTGGAAATGTTAGGATGATTTAATTGAGTTCTGTTATTTCTATTAGATGTAATGATTGGATTTAATGCGCCTTTTTTTTCTTTGGCTGCACATTTCTTTATTCACTTTTACTGTACCTTCTCTGTGACGAATGGGTGGGCTTTGTTTGTGTGTGCATCCTCCCCCTCTCTCAGTGAGACCTCTCTGCTGATCAGATTGGCTAAAACAAAAATAAATGTACATGCACCTGCTGTAGAACTGTGAGGGGAATGTTGCGAGCTTGTGCAAATTTAAGGTTGTAAAGAACACACAAGCAATAAAGTACATGATGTTTTACAGTAGTGCCATCTGTATGTTTGATGCCCTTAAAAATGTGAAATCGCTGGTTTCAACTCTGATCTATAACCGTACTTTTACTAGGCTTGGGGCTGTTCAGAAAAGATTTTGTGCACTTTTATCATGATGAGATGGTGAAATATAGAATTTAGCAGGAACTAACAGGAAATACTCCAGACAAAAAAATCCATTATAAAAAAAATCTGTTTGGATGTTGGTCAATTAAAAAAAAAGAATGGACTTTGTCCACATCTTCCAGATTCACAACACCAGGAGACTATGACCTTTCCTGTTTGCAGAAGCTGGTTAGCCATATACCATCTCCCCTTTACAGGTTATTCAAAATGCCCAAGCTCACCTGGTCCAAAATTACCCCCAAAATCTTCCATGTGACTCCCAAACTGGGTTTCTGTTTACGGCATGGTCATATACAATGCTGTTCTGTGTATATTGGTACAGAACTACACATCATCTCAGGTCTATAGCTTCTAGGGTCTTGGCATTTACCTCTTTAAAATCTAAGCATGCCTGTAAGTATTAATCTCTGCTGGAATGTCTTGGCCCTTTGTAGTAGCATGAACATTTGAAGAAATGTGGAAGCTTAAGATTTCATTACAAAACAATCCTGAAAAATGCATTAATTAGTGTGTCAGGCTCTATTAATGTAAAAGAGTCTACCATCATGCAATGTCCATCGAAATATTACTAATTCATAAAGATACATTTTAAAAACGTGACGGCCCTTAAACTACCTTCGGAATAGGGACCCAGCAGATAAGATGTAGCCCTTACCATACAGCTTTGTGGAGAACTTGCCAGTGTACGCCTTTAAACAGCTGCCCATGCTGGTATAAATATTTCAGCTCAACAAGCGCAAACATTTTTCATAGACCACTTATAGAAGGGGGTTGGTTCAGTTTACAAAACTTGGCTACATTTTAGTCCAAGAAACCAGGCTTTAAGGGTTGAAATTATATACATTACTATGAAATAGTATATAGTATAATTGACCAGTATTCTACAATAACACAATAAGCCAAAAACATCCAAAGCAGTTGTATTAAAATAAGTTTTCTGAATTTTTATTTTTCTTTTGGCTACATTCCCTACAATTGCAGCAGCTTTTTAGAGACAGATCACAGGTGTCGAGCTGACGACAGGGTTTTAGAGAGAGATAGAGGGGATTAAGCGTATAAGTTTGACCCCGTACTGCTGAACACACTCTGGCATCATACCTGGTCAGTCGCTATTCTGGGGTCAGGAAACCAAGGGTCAGGGGTTGCCTAGCAACAGGAGAGCAGCGGCTCAGGACACATGGGCTTTAATCATTATGGGTGGGGTCCGGCCCACCTTCCGTCTCTTCACTTAAAATTATTACTCACACCACGCACACCCACATCCGCACACACATCCATCTCACACACGCAATCCTCACAAGAAAAGTTAGATTTTTATCAACAACATGCTGTGATTTCCTGGCAAATATATCTTTGTATGATCTCTATACTAATTAAAATCATACATCCCAAAAAAATAATAAAGCGAGACTGTATAGCAGCAACATGAAAATTGCTTCTGGAAAGAAAGAAAAAATTGAAGAGAAATTGGAGGAAGGATCAGATCCTACAGTACATGGACCTGCTAACACACACACACACGAAATTTACACATCACAGCTGGAGCAGCTTTTAAAGTTTTCATCTTCATCTCTGACGATACGCAATTCCTAAGAACCCACGTATCGTCGCCGTCATAACAAAACCTCATCTTCAAAAGGGTAATTTGAAGCAAGAAAGAACGGTCCTGAAATTGAATGTAACATTTCATGACCGTCATCCTGTAACATTTGATTTCTGTGTTCAAATGGTGTTGAAATGTAATAAAATGAAACATGTTGAGGGGTTCTCTTCTGACAGCAATGACCATACGAACAAGGACACTCGAGCACTGTGCTTTCTTTCAGACACACCACTTTCCCAACAGCATCTCTGAAAACATACATAACATACACTCCAGGAGACAGACGACACACAACACCGACTTCTCTCTTTCTCTCACACACACAGATTAAAGAAGTCAAAAATAACTCGGGAACACTCACTCAATTACAAACCATACACACACCCCTTGTAGGGGATATAAACACAGAAATAACAGTGAGAAGTTCAAATGTAAAGTCTCCCCCTGCAGTGCCTACGTTGCTGTAAGCGCAGAAAACTCCTCCCTTTGTACTTCTTACAGCCTCATAAAACAACTCAAACAATCCAACTGTAAAGCTGTACATATTCAAGTTTGTCCATCTGTGCTTGACAAGGCTGCATTCAACTGGAGCACACAGAGGAGGCGACTTCAGCCATTCCTGCTCATCACCCTGGCAACCTTTGCCGGTCTGGGGGCATGTCTTCAAGCTTGTAGGCCCCTCCCCCTCTCCATCCGTGTGAGGGTGGGCAGGTGAGGGACAGCTCTGCTGAAAGCCGCCAATCATCGTTCCCGATGGAGACATCAGTAGGAGATTATGCCAGAGGAAGCAGGGCTAGAAGGTGTGGCCTGCAGGTTTCCAGACGAATTGGATCGTCTGATGTGTGGAAGCAGGTAGGAGTCGCTGCAAAGCTGGTGGACATCATAACGATCCTCCTTTCTATAGGCCAGACAGCGCCGAATAAATGCCTGAAAGCAGTGAGGAGGGGAAAGAAATTAATTTGCCTTTTTAGGGACACATGAACTTCATTTAATCAGCTATCTATGACTGGATGAAAATGTTGAATTATTTTATTCTTCAAAAGTCAGTCATTTCAAAGGATGATATAACTCAAAAATGAGTCACAAGGTTTTGTTCTCAAGGAACAAAAAGCCAAATAAACTGCATTTACCGCGATTTCCCACTACTATTGAAATTTTGGTTTTATAGTGTATGTCGTTTGGTTCTTATTGTAAAGAAGCAAGCATTGTTTATTTCAGTCAAAAATGACCCTTGTGGCTAAAAACTGAACGTTTCTGTAATCTGGAAAGAAAGCTTCAAAAACACCTTGCAACACACTATATCTGTGGTCTCTCGCCCTGGTCTTATACCTCTACATTCTCAGAACTTAGTTTCAATCCGAACACCTTCTCAAACTACTCTTTTCTGCAGAAGACCCTCTACTGCACTGATCAGGTGTTTAGCCTAAAGTATACCTTCAGGAAGATGGTCTGTAAGAGACGACACTGTATGTAGCATATGTACCTTGGCTTCATTGCTGACCACAGGTTTAGGTGGGAACTGGACTTCAGTGGCTTTGAGGATGGTGTTCTCCTGGAGGATGTCCTGTTGGGATTGGTTATGACCAAAAGGCTGCAAAACATGAAAAGATCACACTGATCAGCCATAACATTAAAACCACCTGCCTAATGTTGTGTAGGCCACCCTTGTTCCACCAAAACAGCCATAGACTCCAAAAGACTTCTGAGGCTGTGGTAATCTGCTAATCCCTTTAACCCTATAAATTGTAAGGATGGACCTCCAGGGATCAGACTCAGACTAGTTTGTGCCAAAAATGTTTGAGATCTGAAGACATTTGGAGGCCATGTCAGCACTTTTTCACAGTGTGGCAGGGAGCATTACCTTGCTGAAAGAGGCCACTGCCATTAGGTTGTGCTGTTGCCACAAAGAAGTGTACTTAGTCTGCAACAATGTTAAGGTAGGTGGTACATGTCAAAGTGACACCCACATGAATGCAGGACTCGCAGCAAAATATTATCCTGAGAATCATGCTGCCTCAACTGGCTTACCTTCTTCCCACAGTGCATCTCCCGCCCAAGTAAGACACACACACACACACACACACACACACACACACACACACACACAGCCATCCAGATCATATAAAAGAAAGTGATTTAACAAAACAGGCTATCTTCATCCACTTATGAAGCGATTGGACAAGGATCTGCATGGGCACTCTGCACCTTATACATGGGAAGCTCCAATAAAATGTGTGTTCTGATTTCTTTCTATAACAACAATTAGTTACTTTTTCAGAAATTGTGCTTCAGATGCTTTTAGATCAGACCAGACTGTTTGGCAGTCATGACCTACGCACAACGGTGAGCCTTGGTCGACCATGACCGCGTCACCAGCACCGGTTGTGCTTCTTTGGACCACTTTTACCCATTCTTTTTTCTTGCCCTTTTTTTACAACTATTTTAATACCTCTTCTTCAAGAACTGACTCTTTACTTGCTGCATATGTTATTCACATCACCTGTCTGTGGTTTTAAATGTTGTGGCTGATCGGTGAAAATAAAACGATCATTGTGCTTTGTTACCATCTAGATCAGCGGTCCCCAACCTTTTTTGGGCAACGGACCAGTTTCATGTAAAACAATCCAAAAGCAGTTGTATACAAAAACAAAGTGTTTGTTTTTTACTCATTTTTTCTAGCTTGTGGGCTAAATTTTGATGTACTGTATCACGTGACCGACACAAGTGTGTTTTTTTTCTCAAAATAAAAGATCTTTCAGACACTGATAATCAATAAAATATTTTTTATTCTGTCTTTCTGTGCGGCCCGGTACCATATGACTCGCTGATCCGATACCTGTCTGCGGCCTAGTGTTTGGGGACCTATGATCTAGATGACTCGGTGTTAGAAAGAGAGGCTAGAAGCAGCTTCAAGTAACATTCAGCAAAAAGCTGACAACACATTATTGCTACCTACATTTTTAAATGATAATGAAGAGAATTTGAATTGAAGTGCTCCAAATGTTCACCAAACATTCAAAGTCTGTATATACATAGATTTTTTTATGTGAGAGAGAAAGTGTGACAGATAGACAGACAGACAGGCAGGCAGACAGGCAGTCAGGCAGACAGGCAGGTGGATAAGATAGATAGATTGATTTTTGTGTGTATGTGTGTGATTTACCTTGCGCCCATAGAGACATTGGAAGAAAATGACACCCACAGACCAGACATCTACTTTGTTGGAGATCTTTGGAGGCTCTTTACCAACCACAAAACACTCTGGCGGTAAATACCTAAAAAGTTACAAGAGCAAAAATATTAAATGAGCAAATGACACAAACTGACCAACAACAACAAAAAAAAGCGTACACGTGTGCTGTACAGTGTATACAATTAAAACAAATCGTTTAAATAAAACAAAAAAATATCTATATGATCAGTAACACAGCAATATTATATGCATGGTTCAGTGGAACAGTTCATTGCAATTCCTGTGCCAGTCAAATCTTCCTTTGCATAACTCACCAGTCAAGCAGAAATACAAAAATGTTTTCTTAGTCTTCCAGATTCTGTCTTGATTTCAACAGTTCTCTGAAACTCCCACTTTTAATGACATTTTGAAAATGAGAAGGAAGAGCTCACACAGCTTTATAGTCTTTTCTTGCTTTGTGATGTCTGGGACATTGGTACTAGTAGCAACATTTTATCATTATAAATCAACATTGGAACAATTTTTACTACTTAAATGTCTGCATTTTTGAATGAATATATATGTGATTATCATGCTGACGAGAAAAAAACTACAGTAACAACTGGGGATGCACCGAAAATTTTCGGCCAAAAATGGCAAAAAATGCAATTTTTTTAACGTGACCGAAACAGTGATGACGCAATGATGATGCAACCGCAGCCGATATATCTAAGAAAGACACGCGGAAAGCCGTTTGTAAAGCGCGCAATGCCAAAATTTCTAAAGTGGTTGCATCCACAAAGACTTTCTCAACGTAAGGATTACAGTCGGGATTAATTTATCATATAAAATCAAAACATCCCGATCGCCACACAGAGTATGAAGCACAGAAGAGGCAAGACCCTTTGAGCACACCCACTCGAAGGGCAGCCTGGTGGTTAGGGCATCATGGGTTCGATTCACAAGACCGCTAGGCACCTCTGAGGTACCCTGAGTAATATATATGGGCTATGTCAGTCTTTGTTTTAATATACCATTTTGTTATAGGCCTACAGAGAATGTTATTATATCTTTCAACAGTTTTTAAAGCACTTGTTCTGAATGCAATTTGTTCATGCACTTCGTTCAGAATATTAAAATG
>JBBPCX010000114.1:7878178-7906386 GCA_037974365.1 Hydrocynus forskahlii
ATACCTGTATCATGCAGAAGCTTGACAGCTGGTGAATTCTCTCTTAGTGCCCCACTTAATCTGAATTCACCCTGGTTTTTTGGGGGGGGAATTCATTTTTTTTGTCCTGGGAGTCTGTTTGCTAAGACAAAAAAGAACCTAAAATAAACAAACCAAACAAAAAAAAAAAAAAAACCCAACAAAACAAAAAAAAACACAAGCTCATTACAGTCACATGACTGATGATTACTCAGTGGCTGCGGAGTGACTGTTGAGTCTCTATATTTTATACCGTCATTGCATTTTTTTTTAATACAGATGAAATATAGGAAGTATAAAGCTGGAGTTTAAACCAGCGATCGGAGTGTGGAAGTAATTCATTAGTAATGTTCAGTTATTACAGAGCAGGCACTGACGAGTGTTTGAAAATGGTAAATATAACCCACGCATTTCCCCTGCCAAGAAAACAAACGACAACTAATTAAAAATAAACCAGGAGAAAAGTATAATGGAGTGAAGTAGTCTGGAGAATGGAGGCATGCAGCCTGTAGCTGACAGGATTGGAGTAGGCGGTGCTTTTTAGGAGCCTGGTGCCTCTTCCTTGCTGGGCTGGATGCTCACGACCCCAGAGGATTTGAACTTTGGCAGGTGAAGTCCAAACTTGCTCTCCACACCAGCAAAGGTTGCCGCAGCGAGACGATATCCGCCAACGTGCTCCGGACTGACCGGGGGCAGCTCCGATATCCGTGACTTCGGTGTGGGCTCAGAACCAGATGGGCGACTGCAAAGACAGGAAAGCTCAGATCCCACACAGCACTGCCACTCAAAGCACAAATCAATAACAACCAAAACAGTGATGCAACCACGTCAGGATCAACTCTCAGCATATTATCGGGGTTTGTTAAGGTGTGTCACTTAGCTGGGAGTAGCTTGGTTAAAAGCAGGTGTTGATCTTCGTGTACCTTTACAGGTATAAAGAACAGACGTAGACTACTTAAGCACTGATGTATGTCGCTCTGGATAAGTGCGTCTGCTAAATGCCGTAAACGTAAATGTATTAACAAAGACTGGTACATATACAGTGTGACTGCTGAAAAGCACTATGAATACATTATAGGGGGCATTCTTCATTGTGTATACACAAATATCATTTTATTTTTTTGTTTAAATTAGTTTTTTTTTAATGAATAAGACACACCTTACCGAAAGCTGCTTTCTTTATTTGCAGTTTCAAAACAAGCAGCTAGTAAATTTCAGATAAATCTCAGTCCTTTTTTGTTCATTTTTACTGGGCCTTACTGACGTATCAAAAAATAAGATGTTAAATGACACTATTTGCTTTTGTTTTTAAATAATGTAGGAAACGTACAGAGATCAAAAGGTAAACACTTACTGTCCTCCGAAGTCAATGTAAAACCACCGCTGTAGGAGCTCGTAGGTGACTAGGGTCACGCCAAACTGCGGAGAGGAGCGGAAAACTCGGGCTGGAAAGAATGAAAAAACAAACATGATATTTTGAACAAGTTTGAACCATTGCAAAAATCTGACCACACTTTTTAGAAATGACACATATCACAATGCAGACTTTCATGTTCAAGTATTTTTCGACAATAAGTTACAATTAGGGCTGGGCAAATTAACACGTTGTTATCACATTAGCACATTATTTACTTAACAGAGACAATTATTTTATCATGCGTTAATGCAGGTTTTTATAAAATCCTCTTATTTTGATAGTTCTGTGCTTTTTGTGCTTGTGGGTGGAGAAAAGTATAGGGCGCCTCACCAATACACCAACAGGGACTTCAGATACATAGACTTTCATGTGGAGTTGGTCCCTCTGTGCAGCTGCTATAATGCTCTGGACTCTGAGAGTACCTTGTTTTTCTATAACAAACTAGATCAAATGTGAATGCCCTGCAGGGGCAAACAGCTTTGGTTTTATATTTGATTTGGTTACATTAATGTTTAAGTTGAGATTTACTAGAAATATTTGAACTGCACCTGTGTAACTGTGTTAAAGGGAACACGGCTATTAAAAAGCTCATTTGTTTAGTGTTTGCAAACCAATATTATTGCACTTTTGTTCATATAGCAGTACTTTAAAAATAGAAGTGCGCAATACATTACTATTGAATTATTCAATTTTGCGTATAACAATGCAATTAATTGTGATTTAAAAATTGTTGCCCAGCATTAGTTACAATATAAAATGCAAAAGCACCTGAAATGCTTTTCACTGAGTAACTGTTTTAGCAGGTGTTCAGTTAGAACAACATTCATCCTACCCATCCAGAGAAAGAGCACTCTTGAACCAGGGATCGAACACTCTTGATGATCGGGCTGACATTTAGATAGTTGCACCAGTCAGAATATCCAATCTGGTTTATTTTTAGAAAGAACATTCCACACGGAATGGGTACATTTTTGTTGACCCATCGCTTTAGCAGGAAAACAACTGGAATATTAAGCGAGTCCTGCCAAATTTGTGCTCACATGAATTTATGTGTATTAAATACAAAAGATTTTACCTCCTGCTCCTTTCCAGAAGGCTCTAAAGCCCTCCTCGCTCATGATCTTCCGGAAGCAGTCGATCACACCACTGTAGGTAGTCTGGCCTGCACGCGCTGCTACCTGCAGTCGTGTTTTGATGACATCAGCAGGAGTGACCAGTGAGGCAGCAGGGACACCTGGAAAGCAAAAAAAAAAAATAAAAACAGGCAGAGAGAATCAAAACCAGCTAAACAGGGGCCTTAGTCTGTGAATCATACGAACATATACTCCTTTAAGTCTTTTCGACACCACCAATTCGTCCGCAAAAGATATTCAGGAGCTTCAGTGGACCATGATTTAATAAACCATTATTGTGTAAGACGTCATTCTGTTATGTTTTTTATTAAACATCAGCAAGTTTTTGGGCTTTCAAAATACAAAACCTTAAAAAAACTAAAACACAAACATAAAAACAGCCTTTCAGTACCTAAACAGGATCAAAGGGATGTAAATACAGCCTGGGTTTTTCAGCATCCTGGTGAAAACTCAAAGCTAAAACTCTTTTTTAAAAAATCTTAAGCTATATTCTTATACTGTAAAAGGATGTTTTTCTAAAAGGAAAAATTTTAATAACATTCAAATAAAGCATGAACTAAAAAGTCCAAAAGAACTGTCAAGAACATAAAAATACTGATGAACTGAAGACAACAAGTTACACAATGTTATACAAATATGAAGAAAAATCATTCTAGAAAATCATTGCTGAAATCATTGTAGTATTTACCTGCAATGGCTCCAGCAGTCAGTAGCTGCAGAGCCCCAATTCGACCGTCTTCATCAGCAAAGGCAGCTTTAGTGTGGGCGTACACAGGGAAATAGATGGCAGAGAAGGGGATATCACGCAGGAAACAGGCTTTAGCACCCTACACACACACACACACACACACACACACACACACACACACACACACTTTAAAATCACAGCAGACACTGAACACGCTCTGCGCACATATCTGTGCTTGCACAAAGAGCCACAACTTTTTACATTGTTTGATTACATTGTCTTGCACTGTTTCACTGTCAACATATCTTATAAAACAAATTACAACATTCCCCATGATCAGTATTGCTCATTCTGACAGGTCAAATTACACTAAAGAAGGTGTAGGTGTTGATTTGGCTTCTATTGTTTAGCTGCCCCATAAAAAAAGAAAATGTGAAATGAGGAGTAATGAGGAACCAGAAAATCGAGGATACTTAATCAATTAATTAATCAATATTAGAAATTATCATTAATTGTAGCATTAATTGTGAGAATAGTGTACCTTGTAGAGACCAAAAAAGCCGAGGTCGCGGACCACACTTAGCGCGCTCACTCTGGGTCCAGTGGTGATCTCTCCAGCAACCTGCAGACGGATCTTCACAATCTCAAGAGGGTTTGTGAAGATCACCTGAGAGCCACCAGCCTAAAATGCGTGCACACACACACACACACACACACACACACATTATAATATAAAAATAAAAGGAGAAATGCCTTTTAAGGTAGTGGTGTATAACTGAATCAGTACATCATAATCAAAAGATGGTAACTGAATAATGAATTTTGGAATATGAGAATTTATTATAAGAATTTGAAATACACAATAAATACAAAAATCATGTCAGTTTTAAAAAAATAATCAATGTCAGACAAGTGACTGATTATGGTAACATACTTCCTGTGAGAATGTTGGGATGCCACTGGGATACTGATCTAAAATGTCTGTATTTTAATGCAATGTAATTAATGTCAGTTTCTTTGTAATCCTAATTCATGGCGGCTTTACTGAGTAATATGACTGTATAAAGAGTTAAATATAACTGTCGGACACAAAAAAATTGTATAATGGTACAAAAATCATGTTTTATCATTTTTGTATTTCAATTAGATAGTTCTGCAACTGACATACTTTTGTTATTTTAAATTATGATGGTGTTTTGTGTCCAAATGTAATGTACAAAAAATGAGCAGGTGACCACTGTCAGTTTGTCAGTCTCTGTAAAGCGAATGATTTTCCCAGATTCATTACATATATGAAACAAGCTACATCACACAAAAATACTCACACATCCACCGGCTAGAATCTCTGCTGGTAGAGGAACAGAGCCATCCTTATTTGACCATTTGTCTCGCACAAAATCGTTCACCTAGAGGGGAAAAAAACAAACAGGGTTTATTTCCTGTTTAAAAGGAGCTAATGAAACTGCAGAGCTCTTGGGTTTAAGGGCTGGGGGCTTACAGTGAGTTTGATGGCTTTCTCTGGAGCTACTCCAATAAGCTGGGGCACAAGGCCTAATGAAATCACAAGCACACACAAAATGAGGCACATATTAAAGTAATAGCTTGTAAAAAAAAAATCAAATGAAAATTCAGACTTCAAGCCAGTACAAAACATGTAGGCAAGCAGTTTGCACTATTCCTTTAAACTGCTAATCAATAACAATACATTACCAATAGATAGCAACAATTAACAACAGAATGAAAGAGCTTCCTAGTACAGTCCTCAGCTAGTTCACAATGTCTCTACCAGTCGCCAACACACCTGGCACCGATAATTAGAATCCTGAACCTGTGCATTTTAATATAGAAGAGATGTAAAATACAAACTAAAATGGATTGGGGCAAACCAGTTTAAGGCATTTAAAGATTTTTAGGTCTTCATACCAGGCTTTGAGCTGAAGATATTGCAATACTGTAAACACAGACATTACAAAGCAAACAAACACTATTTTTACCTCTGTAGAAGCCAAAGAAACCCTCGTACCGGAGGACTTTCTTGGCGCAGTCAAAACTGTTCTTGTACATGAGCTCGCCTACGAAAGAGCCGGTGGAGCGCTGGTTCTGCATCCGAGTTTTTACCAAGTCTATGGGGTACACTGCTGTGGCACCAGTAGCTACAAACACAAACATCCACCAAAGTTGAAGTAGGTTAACATTAAACACATAAATTATTTAAAGAAAATGCAAGCACTGATCTCACCCTTAAAAGAGTATTCAGAAGAACCTTAAAGCAACAAACTTGAGGGAGGGGCGCTAGACTTAGACTAGACTTGCTGAGGCACTGATTTATCCATCTGAGGGTGTGCACCACAACTGACCTTATTAAAGTGTTCTGTACATTGTTCTTCGTCAGTCTTGTAGTCCACCAGCACCACACAAATTCATACTCTCCTCTACCATAGGGGTAGTCGAAATTGTAATATTTTATACATATGATGAATAATATCATATTATACTTTACTAAACATGTAGAAAACTACCATAAAAAGAGTGTAAAACTAATTTCTGTTTAGCTGGAATTAGGCACTGCATAATGTGAAAAAAAAAAAAAAAAACTCTCCATGGAGATTTCTTCTATAGTCTTGTTTTAATGTTGCACTATGCTAGGGCAAAAATAAATATTGTCCATCATGAAACTTATGCCACCCTTGCTCTAGGATTCCTGCTTTCGCTCCAGGAGAATTAGATCATTAGCTGAGGATGAGAGTAACAGGAAACCACTGGTGAACCACAGGACTGAAGCCCAGAAACATGTTTCTATAATACACTGAACGTCATGGTCTTTGTGTAAAGCCACATGTGAGCTTGTGCGAGTTCTCTTACCTCCAGCAATGGAGCCCAGGGTGAAGCGATATGCTGACTCAGCAGCCTGCAGCCACACAGGGCGAGATGCATCCCCATGCATCTAAGTGACAGAGAGAGTGTGTGAGCGAGAGGTGAAGGGATTTTGGAAACTTGGCAGATCATTATACATGTAAACGCATGTCATCTTTTGGGTAGATGTGATAGTAAGCCACACATTCACAGAAAATGAAGCCAAACTGCATGAAAGTACAGCTATCTACAAACTCGACATTAAACACTTTTGTGTGGCATAGATCCCCCTACCTGTCTCTGTACTTCTGCTAGATGATAGGGAAGAGCACCTTCCTCCAGAGGAGCTATCCTTTCGATATCGGTCAGATTCAGCCGTCTGTATGACACAGAGGGAGAAAACAAAAATACAAGTAGAATCCTATTATAAGAGACGCCTTTTTTAAAATCCCCAAATCATGTTTCTAGCAAGTAGAGAATACTTTAACAGTAAGCAGTAAGTACTTTATGTACTTTGTTAATGCAGATATGTTGGCCTTTGACAACAATGAGAGTAATGAATGAGGAGGACCGTATTAAAGAAATCCCAGTGAAACAGCAGTTGTGTTACAAACTACAACGAAATTCAATGAAATACACCAGTTCCATATTGGGCCACTCACAAGTAAGTGACCCTTATTGTGTTTTGTTAAAACTTTCTTTACGATGAGTGTTCTGTTCAGAGTTCTTAAATAAGAAATAAGTCACGATGATTAGACTGAATTACCCTGTCTGGGAGTGGAGAGCAGAGAGTTGATAGAGAATATCAATCTCCATTGGAGTGATCTGACCAAACTTGTTAGCAGCATGAACAAACTCCTCTACAGAGAGAGAGACAGAGAGAAACAAGCAGAGAAAGGATGTGGTTAGTCAGCATTCAAACAGTCCAGAAAAAGAACTGACAATCCAAATGAATCTGTGTGAGCAGTGGAGAACATGCTAGAGAATCACAATAACCACACCCTAGCGCACTACACTGTAAACAACTTTGGTCAATTTTGCAGTTATTATTACTTTTTTTATTACAATAAAAGCATTTTTATTAAATTACTGTGATGGAATGAGCTTGTGTTGTGTTTGGGACATTTAGGCTGAACACCTTCAATTGTTTGCTGAAAGTAAACAGATTATGCCAAAGACCTCCTTAGACGAAACATGATAAAAAGTGTCAAATGTGGTGTGTGATACAGGAAAAGGGGGAGCCTTGGCACAGTAACTCTGCGCTTTTGTACCTTTAGTGACGAGCGTGTCTTTGCGGGTCCCGGCGAGCGTGCTGTAAATTTTTCGGATGAGCTCCATGTTGTTGAGGAGAGAGTTGAAGGCATTGAAGTAGGAGAAGCTCACCATGTGAGAGGTCCCACCACCCGCTACCTGCAGCAGAAAACACACTTTTGTTAGTGTTACATGTAACTGGTAGGAAATCATCCCACTTAAGAAAAATAAGGTGGTGAACTTAATTATATCCTACATTAGAATGAAAATTATTTGATTATCCAAAAGCATCTATTATAAAGGTTACAGTGTTTCATTTTATATGAAGACGAACAATGACAGAAAATGTTACGTAAAGTTATCCAGCTATTTTTCATACTGTACAGTTTTTAGTGTTTAGTTTCAAAACTGTATAAATGTATACAGCTTCCATTAATGATAACTAGTGAAGGCCAAGACTGAGGCTGATACAGGTGATCTTGTAAATTAGGAGATCATCAAAGGGCTGGTGGCCACTAATGTCAAGTTTAGTAAAAATGTCAGCTGCTGGGTTGAAATGACGTTGAAAAATTGTAACTTTTTGGCAGAGCCAGTACATAACTACATTCATACAGCCTGCCAGATCTTTGGAGGAAAAAAAAAAAAATTACCATTAAAGCAATTTCAGAGAACAAAGAAGGGTTACTAGTACCATACTGGCAGAGCTGGGTAATAGGACAGTATTTATTGTTAGATTTACATCCCAGTGTCTCAATATGCTTTTCCGAGCACAGCATGAATATCCTGTTTCAGTCCCGTGTAATTGCATTTAGTGCTGTGTATTAAATATTGAATAAAATGTATTCAGTTTTATACTTTTTATGTGGCACCATGAATTCTTTTATCATTTTCTTTTTGCCATACCACCCACTTTTCGCTACACTCCCAACCCACTCATTGGACCCCTTCAAATAGTCAAACAGATACGGTCTGGTTTGAAGTGTTTAACACACTCGCACTCATTACATCTAACTGGGTGTTTTATTCATTGCTGTCAACCACTGTCCTCATTTACAGTCTTTCAGCTGTGTTTAAAAAAATCCAATTTTAATGTACATTCAACAACACAAGCCTGAATGACTGAATCAGAGCAAATATTTTAAGTAGTGTAACAGAAAATGCAGCCGTTTACCGAAGATAGTGATGCTAACCCACAGTAAATAAGGGGGACATGCCATGCAGTGCAGATGGAGTCACATAAACTGAAACAGCACATATGTGGGAATCAAGCTTTACAGGCTCTAGAATGAAAGGTGCTGAAAATATCTAGATCTACACAGCAAAGAAAGCAAATGGATCAGGACTATTTACCAGCATAACTGGTCCCATTGAACAGCACAGGCATAGACAGGAACACCCTCACAGACACTCTGAGAGACTTACTGAGACCAGATTTTCCTCAACGAAGGAAGTTAGCATGTGATGTCTTATGGTGGACATGATGTCACTGAAGTCCAGGGCTGAGATCACTCCAGTCTTGGCTTTGTCCTTCTGCGCAAAGGCCTGCCGGGCATGCTCCAGCTGCAGCTCCTACAGCATCAAGAAGAATATCAGAGACAGATTAGGAGTTGGAGTTCAGAAGGTACATTTATCTCTATGTTAATATTTTCAAGCTAGGTCATCTATACTTTAACCAAATACTCGACCAAAAAAGTGTACAGAATTGCACAGCTTAGATTCATCTGCTTTAAAATGCTTTACTTTATTGGTATTTTACATATTTGATTTACATGACAAATTATTAAAACAATACTACATAATGACGTAGTGACATCGTTTTATGTGGCACAAATATGTCAAAAATTATGTTTTTTCCCTCTGCGAGCCAAGACTGTACACACAACAATAACACTCCATCAAGTTTGGAATCTGTACTTTCCACATACATTCTAAAGAGTAACTAGGGCTGGCCTAAACATTATGCCTTTCCACTAGTGTTGGACAAAATTATCTAGTAGGTGGAAACATCATCAACAGCCAGATGAAGTCCAGCTGCTTGTGCTGTATGCTGCTAAAAGAGGCTACAATTGTAGTCTCTTCTTCAAATGAAGTTTTGTAAGACAAATTAGAATATTATTTTTTCTATCAACGTCACATTGTTGTAGTTTAGGCTGCACATTTTGTGTCTTCAAAATTTTTTAAAAAATATACTTGAATATCAATATTAAATATACTTGAATATCAACATAAAGAACAAAAGCTGGAGTAATTAAATTATTCAGGCCAACTACAGAAATAACATGACATAATCATGCCCTTGTGTGCTTTGTTACCTGCAGGAACTGGGTGAACTCCAGGTAGCTGAGGCGTTTGGTACGGTCATGGCCGAAATGCAGGTGGATAAACTCACAGTCCCAGTTAAAGGGGATGTGGTGGTGGACCGTTGTCTGACTGAAAATATCACGCACATTTTCTGCAGACAGAAAAACACATGAAGCACAAAGAGGTCCATTTCTTTACCTTATACGGAGTGTATACATGAGTGTAATGTTAAAGATTAATATTGTAATGAACACAGATATGGACCTAAATGCAGAGTACCAAAATAGAAAGTTTTTAAAAAAATACAAAGTCTGTAAAGGCAAAAAGGCAAAAAGGCAAAAACTCCAAAACTGTAGCAAAAGTCAAAAACCAGCAAAAGCCAAAAACGGTCAATCAAAGTTAAGTCCACTAGGCTAAAAAGGGCCATCCAAGGTCCAGAAATGGGTCAGAAAAAACACAGGGAATAATCCAAAACACAGAGAGTACGGTCAGAAACTAGGCAGGGTATATCTTCTGGAAGGGCTCTATACACTACCTGAGCCTAGTACTCAGGTGATCCTGATCTCCGCCTTATGGGCCTGTGTGAAATCCTGGAGTGGTGATCTGGAGCGGGCTGTCCAGTAGCACCTTCTGTATCAGGCCTTACAAATATGCCTTTTGTTCTTAGAGAAACAAGTGACCACAGTAATAAGCGGAGTAAAAAAATAATGTGCTGCATTGCATTACAAAACTTGTGTCTCTTTTACACCTAAAAAAGCCACCAAAATACACACTTACCAAAGGAAATGTCTCCAGTTCCAGTTTTATCAAACAGCTGAAAGGCTACAATGAAGAGTGCGTCTGGCACACACAGAATCGACTCAAAGGCCAAAAACTCCTGGAACGAAATCAGCCTTCATGTGGGAGGGGAGAAAAAAAGACAAAGACACATGCACATTAAGACGCACACTGCTGTGAATAATAAAACATATTTTCAGCATTCAGACATAATCTTAATGCAATATTAAAAAATAAAAGAAAGAAACAACAAATGAATGTCTTACAAGCATTGTAATTAACACTTCTGTTTGAAGAATATTTTGATATATGATACAAAAATATATAAATGGGTCAGATTCCAGCCATGCATCATTTTTTTTCCCAATTAATTTCTTCATGCATGCCATTGCAGTTACACCTCCTTAATGGAGAGTGTTTTGGATATAAAGGATATTTTGTTAGAATTGCGGATTTGAGATAAATTAAAAGATTGTAGCTTCTACATAAAAGTGAGGGAGCTCAGGAATCAGTACTTTTACACTTAACCTCTGACTGACACACGCAGTGCAGCAGCCCTGCAAGAAACAATCCAACAGGAAGCAACAGCAACATGAATCTCTTTCTCACATACACAATCAGCACAGAAATACTTGGAAAAAGTGCACAGCTGTGTTCTTTTCTTTACAGGCAACAAAAAGACAAAAGTCAGGCTTTCAGGTGGTGTACTGTTTTAGCTAGGTTCCAGTACAAAACTAAAGAAGCAAACCTAACACAAACATGACGGCAAGGGATTCATTTAATATTTTTTTTTTATTTAAAAGCTGCTTCAAATGGTGCTTGTAATATATAACAGTGTTATATATTAAAAGTATATAAAAAGTATATATGTGGAGATCTGGGGCAGATATAATCGCATGAGCGGTGCAGGAAGACAGACAAAGTTGTGACAATGAAAACTTTTTAGTAAACTTGTGTCAATGAAGAGGGGATTGATTGAAGGTTTTTTAGCAACTAAAAACAGTTTTATACCCGAGGACCTGTATAGCTAGAAAGGAGGAGGAAACTTATTAGGACTGCATGTGGACTTAAAACCAATAATGAACTGTACCAAATCTCCAAAGAGATTTGGATATATGGATTTCATATAAACAGCACGTTTTGAAACATTACCAATAAGTACATACTATACCAAGCTTTAATTTAAATATGAAAGTGAGTAAATCTGAGAAAAGTTTATTCTAGGACACAAGCTCACATTGTTGTGCTAGGAGTTAAATCAGTACAAATTGGTGACTTTAGCGCCATTCTCTCGTATTATATAAGTTTTTTATATGTGCGTTTTGTAGTCTTGATATTTATCTTACCCGTCCTTTGTGGTGTCTGCCACTCCAGCCAGCAGCTGCACAGTTTTGGGGTTGTGATGGATCTGTGTGTGGAGGCCCAAATACTTCTGCACAAAATCATTGGGGGTCATGAACTGCTCGCCATCCTTATCCGCAACGCTTGCATACTGTGGGTGAAAAAACAAAAAGATTTGTTGGATGCACGTTTTCTATCCTCTAAAAAATTGAGGTCGAGTTGTTTTACTCTGGAAAACCAAACACAAAGACTGCAAAGTATTCAAACCAGGAACAAAAACAAAACAGGAACAAACATTGCTGGACACCTAGACGATATCAAAAAGGGATTAATCTCTACATTTATACTGGAAGGATGGCGCAAGATAATTTTGACATTATGCTGTTTAACATACTAGTTTATGCAATCATACAACAAGTTTTAATTAATGCTGGGCAACGATGAAATTTTTTAAATCATGATTAATCCTATGATTTTCGCGATTAATCATGATTAACTGCGTTGTTATAAGTAAAATTCAATAATTAATAATTAAAGTACTGCTATATGAACAAAAGTGCAATAGCATTGGGTTTTAAACAAATAAGGAGCTGTTTAACAGCAGTGTTCCTTTTTATGGAAGCCCATTTCTGCCAGCTTAGTAGAATATTATTTAGAATTTAAATCAAAATAATGACTTAGTTATCTCAAAATAATGACTTACTAAGGCGAAATTTTTAGTTATTAAGTCATTATTTTGTGATATTAAGTTGAAATTCTGAGATATTAAGTCGATATTTTGAGATAATTAAGTAGAAATTTTGAGATATTAAGACAATATTGTGAGATATTAAGACGAAATTTTGAAGTCATTATTTTGACATAAATTATGTTTTTTCTTTAATCAGGCTGGTGGAAATGGGCTTGCATACCTCTTAACACAGTTACAGTTAAAATGTTTCTTGTAAATCTCTATCAAAACATTAATGTAATCAAATCAAATATAAAACCAAAGCTATTTGCCGGTGCAGTGCATTCATGTTTTATCTGGTTTGTTATAGAAAAACAAGTTACCCTCAGAGTCCAGAGCCACAATCATAAGATTACAACAGACACCTTATGAGCAACAGCAAGTTAACTTTTATAAATCTGTTTTCTTTTTTTTCTGAGCAAGAACCAGAAGTATAAACTTTTATCAGAGAGCAGCATCAATGTTCAGTAGCAACTGTCCCTGTTAGAGTGAGGTGAAGTGGTTGAGCACAAAAAAGCAACGATCTTTAGTAATAAAAAACAATAGACAATAGTAAAATACTGCATTAATGCGCAATAAAATAACTGTTGCTGTTAAGTAAATACTATGTTAAAGTGATTATAATATGTTAACTTGCCCAGCCCTAGTTTTAAAACAAGCCTGCAATGCGAAACCAACTTCTGTGTCTTTCAGGAAAACAGAGAGGCCCATAAGTATTTAAATCCTTTATCCAGGCTTACAATTCTAGTGTCGCAACGCATTAAGACTGGGTATAAACTATATTTTATACAATGTACTGACATGCATGAGTATGTAACACACAATCTGGGCTGGCTGTAGACATAATTTAAATAATTATGCATAGTCTCATATATATGGATCAACAACTTAGCCTCCAGCGAGTCAAGGCTTCTATAATGCAAGGCTTCTATAAAACAATATACATTGTTTTCTGACATTTTACACGAGAACACTCACCATAATTTTCTTATATTAAAATATACAGGAATTAATTAAATAATTCCTGTGAAGCACTGGCACGCTCAAGAAAAGTTACCCAACTGTGTAATACCCTTCTAACAAATGCTTTTTGACAACCAATAATTATGCTCAACAACTAATTCTCCTGCCATCTTTCATCTTCCTGAAAGGCTACAGTGTGAGGGGAAAAAACACTCTGTTCCTATTTTGTGGCTCTATACAGAACCAGCCAGAAAACAAATGAAGGCCATTTTAATCCTGTGTGATTCACCTACTAGAGTTCCTCCCCAATCGCCTGGAGTAACACCAGGCTTTCGGTTTCAGCAGGTGAAGAGAAGAAGAACAAGATCAGCAGCAGTTATAGCTTGAGGTAAAAAGTTTGATCCATACTATGCTACTTGTGGGTGATCATGTTCATGATACTTGCAGGTGTTTTCCCAATACACAGTAAGTCGCTTGATATGACGTTTTTCACAGTGTCACAAAAAGCCTACGAAAAATTACATTAATTGTTTTGTAACTGAAATTGCAATAATGGACAATGTCTTCTGATCCTTGCAGTTATGGCAGTACTGATAAAGCCTATGATATACTCCGATAAGTGCAGGGAATTGTATAGTAGGGTGTCCCAAAAAACACAAGTTTTGAAAATGTCTCACCCCCAAGAAAGTTTCCTTCGTGAAAGTTGTCATCACGTGCAAACTTTTATGCGAATCAAAAATAGTTTACAGGTGGCCCACGAGCGTTATTCAGGTGACCCAAGAAAGTGTTTCAAATGCCATGACACAGCCGCTGTTTTATTTATAGCTGGCCAGTTTATTGGTTTATTATTTTGTTCAATCGATCATCATTACCAAAAATGCAACTTTACGTGTAATGGTGTCACTGATGTTATGCTCGAACTCAGCAAAACTCACTTAACTTCAAGTGTTTCCACAGTACATTTTACATCTAAGCAGATACACAACATATTGCCAGTTTGAGAAACCGGACAATGACCGGAATCCATCAGACTACATATCGCGAAGCTCCTGTAAATTGCAGGAAAAACTTTGCAAAGTTTTTGCGGTGCTGTTCCACCACTTGCCAAATGTACTGCTTCTGTAGTTCATCCTTGATAGTGCAATTAAATTCTTGAATTAGTGCAACACCGCGTTCTGCACAGTCATTGACACACACAAGCCTGCTTATTATGTCAGCAGCATCGGTATATGATGTCGTATTTGGCCAGTCGACAGATGGAATTCTGAGAAAGCCATCATCGATGCCAGTGACATGAAAAAATGTTCGGGAAACTCGAAGGTCAGTAATGTTATTGAGAAGTTTTGTCAGCAGGTGTGAGCCACGATCTGGAACAACGTTTTCCACCAGTCAGCTGGATCATTGCTTCATTTCCCTCCAGCAGAATCTCCATCTTGAGGCTCATTGCAGTACCTTCAAAGCTCGTGGGCCACCCCTAAATCATTTCTGATTGACACCAAATTTTTACTGAAAGGATTAACTTATCCAAAGGAAACTTTCTGGGGGGTGAGACGCTACAATTTGAGAACTTCATATTTTTTGGGACACCCTATTGTATAGTGAAGTAATCTATCACGATAACAGTCATACTGCCCCCCCCCCCAGCCTAGTCCTACTACAGAGTTGTTATATCCAGAGGTACAGATCTTTACTGGAAGTTCCGCAGTGTGACTCTTCAGACAACATTCTTCCCAGACGATCATATGGGGGAGCTCATAGCGCATGGCATGAGAGATGCACTTGAGTGTTGGGAGCTTCAAGAGGATCAGATGACCTGCATGACCACAGACAGTGGGACTAACATGGTGCGGGCCTTGGAGCTTAACAACTGGAGCCGTCTGCAGTGTTTTGGGCACAGACTTCACCTAGCCATTGGTGAGTAACCATATAATAGTAATAATAATAATAATAATAATAATAATAATAATAATAATAGGAAGAATAATAATTTTAAATCGCTACTTTTTTCACAATGCGGTTTCTGGAAGTAGAAGTTGTAGGCAAGGGAAAAAAATAACAATGGAGAAAAATAACTCAGAGATATACATTATCTTAAAAAATTAAAATTAAAATAAAAAAAAACACTGAGAGACTTGACCAACGCACTTTCAGCAGAGGATTATGTGAGTGTATCTTATATCAAGCCAGTATTGCATCCACTGAAATGCATTGCCTCTTGAAGCTGAACGATGAGGACACTGAGCTAACAAAAACAATAAAGACAACTACCCTCGACTACCTCACTGAAAAATACCAGGATCCCACCACTGATGCCCTGCTGGACACGGCTTCGCTTGTTGATCCGAGGTTTAAAACTCAATACAGTGACAAGAAAGAGGAAGTACAAGCCAGAGCTGTGTCTGAGCTGGAATCTCTCCTGAATGCGCATGCACAACAACAGTCTCCAACAGTATCTCCATCACAGAGTCCTGAGGAAAAAGGATACACAACACCAACGAAAGCAAAAAAAAGAGGCCAGCTTTTTTTCAGGTGATGTATATGCGGCTGCCACATCTGCTCCCCCATCTCTAAGAGAGGCAATAGATTGGGAACTGAGGGCCTACCTGTCCACACCAAATGCAGATAGTAATATGGATCCTATTGAATGGTGGAGACTACATGAGGGAAACTTTCCAAGGGTTAGACAACTAGCTCAAAAGTATCTTTGCATTCCAGTAACATGTTTGTTTTTTTTTATAATCACATTTTAGACACAGTATTGCACTTTATTTTTGTTCAGAGAGAACCACAATTTACCTCCAAGTTTACATTTATACCCTTTAGTGACCCTTTTAAGAACCTATTTACTGTTTTACCTTAGGAGGTATTGTCATGCCATGTTAAAATGACTGTGCTGAATAATTCAGTAATAGTTTAAGAACTGCATTAGTTGCCATGTTTACTGTTTACCATTTTAATATATTTGTTCTTGTTGATATTTTGCTCTGAAGTAACATTAAGTATTTATTTAGCTTTAAATAAACTTGTTGGCAAAATTGCACAAACTGATTAAAATCTGTTCAAAAATGTTCTTTTGCCTAAACACTGTTTTGTTCTTTAGGACAATATTTTTACAAAGGACATTAGTTTTGCTGTACTGTTCAGTAACTTGCAAAATAGTAAAAAGATCTATAGTTACAAATTAATATAAATACTGTGATAAAATCGAAATCGTGATTTATCTGTAAAAAAAATTGTGATATGATATTTTTGCCATATTGCCCACCCCTGGGACCACCTACTAAACTTACATTATTGTAGGGTGTTGGATTATAACAACACATTTCATTCTGAGAAGCAGACTTATCTTCTTTTAAAGGACAAAATGAAGTTGGAAACTGCTCATGTAAAAATTAATTTTGATTGCTTAGATACAAAAATATCATCTGCATTTCTTTTTTTTTTTTTGCTTTTTTTGTGGCACTATATAATTTTTTGTGCATTTTAGAGCAAAATTATTTAGCAACATAAATATTAACATAAATTCAGCTAATTGTCATATAAAATATAACTATAATAAATGTAATTTTTTTGTACTGTCAAGAGAACACAAAGCAACCGTATATTGGCTGCTGCCCTGTTCGAACACAAGTTCGAACACAAACACAGCAGAGTCTTTTTTCAACCAACAATGTAGTGCTAACCAGCTGCTTTCAGGCTAAAGACTGTGGTATTGTCTAAAATTAAACCACAAAGGATGAATTTGCTTTTAGATACATTCTTCCAGAAAATCTGGTTTTTCGTGTTTCTGGTCAAAAGCATTAGGGCACTGTACTATAAAGACAAAGTGGTAATTTGATCTCAAAACTCAGCCTTTGAAGTGGTTAAATTGCACTTCATAAGTTTTATACAGCAGGTTACACATACGACTTAACCTGAACATTTTTATTAGAGCCTAAGTTGTCAGTTGTTCTGTTGAAAGTTTTTAGTGGAAAAATGTACCATAACGTGACACCAATCGGAAGCAAGAAAACAACCACAACTAATTTGACGTCTGGCACACCACAGTCAGCATTCCGGCCTCAAGACAAAAACAGCAGACATGCTGGTCTTCTTTGCCAATAATCACAGGCCTGGACCTCAAATTTTGAAAAATTACCCAATTTAAACCCCAGTCACAATAATGGTCATCTCTCTATAACAGCAGTGCAAAAGAACTGAAAACAGTGTGTCTTCAAAGCAAAAAACTTACAGAGAAAGACCAGACAATAGAGCCAAATAAAATGTTTAACTCTTGGGATGAGGAACTGGAATAAATAAGTAACCTCAGCTTATTCTTACCTTCAGAAAGATGACCTTCAGCTCATTCGGGTCGGCCCTTTTGGTTGATTGCACCTGTAAAAGAAAAAAGACTTCAGTTCTTGCAGCGACAGATTCATTAAGCCTGATACCACTACCACAATACTGCTACACAACAACTACTACTACACTACCATTGCAGTAGTACTCTCACACTACCACTACTACAACCACACTAGTATTACAGCTCCTACCACACTACTACTACTACTACACGAGCATCACCATGCTACCAATAATACTACCACCCTACTACAACTAAACTACTACTACCACCACACTACTGCTAAACTACTACTACTGAACCTCCCTGAACTTATTTATCTGTGGCATTGAGCTCAGGCCTGCTGTACTACAGACTGGATATCAGCCACCCCAAGACCATGACCAGCAGCACAAGGACAATTTAAGGTCCTCAAGAGTGTCTTACAGGACTAAAACAGAAAAAGGCCAAAGACACGCATCAGAATCTGCAGCAGACCTCGACGAGCTGCCTCAGATAATTCAGATAAGCTGGTTAACAAAAACCGGCTTCAACCAAATAAACCAGTTCAGCACCAGTACAGCCGGGTACACTGCCCGTCCCAAGATGTTACTAGGCACACAGAACAATCTGCCAACACCCTGGTGCAGAACTACGTAGAACTACCAGAGATATCTGAAAGTCCCTGTATTTCTCCTCTGTCTGCTCCTCCTTCAGCTTCGAGCTGCTTTCCAGGAGCTCTGAGAGCAGGAGAGCACTGCTACAGTCTCAGCTCCAGCCCACTCCTCCACACAGAACCATCCAGTCACCTGTACCACCCCAACCAGCAACAACACAGTAAAATAATCTCAATTCCACACAAAAAGCCTGTTTTCAAGTCTGGTGATGTTTAAGCTGGAGTCACCTTGGCCGCCATGCTGCACGTGTGACGTCACCAGCGTCCTGAATCATTCTTTTGAGCCGGTTCATTTTAATGAATCACTCGAACCGATTCACTGGCTCAAGTGACTACAACTCTTTTTTTCTAGCGTTCACAGCATGGATTCAAAGTAAATTCGGATTACAATTATTTAACCCAAATTATACAACATTAATAATAACTATTATTATTATCATTATTATGATTAGGGATAATGTACTTTTCTCTCTTTAGACTGTGGCTGGCTTTTTCAGAAACAGAATCAGAATTTTATATATATTTCTGCATTAGATACCCCTTTCGTTACTCTCCCCAGTCCTGACACTGACATGGTGGTGGCATGTTAACACCGCTCTTGTGTTCAGGAATAGCACACACATGTTACTGCGGAGTCCATGTACGTACTGCATACCAGGGTGACACACCTTTTCTATTCCAGCATGACTGTGCACCAGTGACCAAAAAGAAGTCCATAAAGACATGGTTGGATGAGTTCGCTGTGGAAGAACTTGACTGGCCCTCACAGAGCCCTGACCTCAGCCCCATCCAACACCTTTGGGATGATCTGGAACGGAGGTTGTGAGCCATGCCTTCTCGTCATAAACGCTCTACAGAATGAATGGTCACAAAGTCCCACAGAAACAATCTTGTGGAAAGCCTTCCAAGAAGTGTGGAAGCAGTTATAGCTCCAAAGGGAAGACCAAATCCATATTCAAGTCCCTGGTGGTGTAATGGTCAGGCGTCCCAATTTTTTTTTTCCATGTAGTGTTTTTGTGCCACTAACAATTCAACCTATGGCGTACCAGGAACGAGAATCAATTGGTTGAATCGATTTATGTCATTAGTTTGAATCTTTGAAAGGAAAGGTTAAAAGGAGTCGGTTGGAGAAACTGAATCGAACCTCCCGTCAGTGCTATGGTCTCGAGCTCAGGTCGGACAGGAGGATCAGTGTCCCATGGGGCATACATTAACCCCATTGTCCCATGGGGCATACAACCCCCACCCCCCACCCCCCACAAGAAGCTGTGTTTACACCTGATTCTCTCTGTTACAAGTCGGTAAGAATGTGACTGAACTTCGTTCTGAGTGTCTGATGTAAGAGTGAGGCTGTGGGTGGGGCTTAGGTTGAGTTTGAACACACACACTGAAATTATTTCTCCGCATTTTACCCATTCACCAAATGAAGCAGTGGGCAGCCAGGAACACAGTGCCTGGGGAGCAGTGTGTGGAGATGGTACCTTGCTCAAGGGTACCTCAGTGGTGCCATCAGCAGTCCTTGGATTCGAACCCGCAACATTCTGATCACAGGGCTAACTCCCTCACAGCTAGGCCACCTGCCTTCCCAGAGGGAAGAAAAATGAATAGTGTTTACATTTACCTCTTAATTACACAGGTAGTTTTGCCTTAATCCAGGGAATCACAAAGCCAACTTTACTTATTTCTTCAGATATATAGATTATGTCTTATTTTAGCTTGAAATGTTTTTAAGTCCTCTTTCCAAGTTTTAGTATACAAAAATAATCTGGAGACAGTTAGTTGTTCTAAAAATCCCAGGATTCTCTGGTTAATAGTAATTTGAGTGGCTTTCACTGCAAGAGTAATTCCTGGTAGTCAGGAGACTTTATGACTTAATCTGCATCTGGATCAAATTTAGTATTCTAACAACTATATTGTACAAAAACCAATTTATGTAAAACAATAAAAAACTGTCACCCTGGTACCACTGACAACCGAAACAATGTTACACTGCAATTCTGTCACTATACTATTATTAACAAATAGCTTCGCAGGCTGCACCTGTAATCTCACAACAACATGCAGCATTGCCATGAAAAAGGTGGTGGAATGGTGAAACTTGTAATAGTTTATTTGTTGTTTTCGGTGGTCAGCAAACAATTAAGCATCCTAATAAGACAAGTGTGCTCACTGGTACAGTAAAAACCTGTTTATTGAATTTGTTTTGATGCACCCAAATCAAATCCTTTATGACACACTCATGGTTCATTCAACCCACAAGGCCTGGCTTTTTGCCATTTCTGTTCAATATCAGAAAAGTTAAACAATATCAAATTAAAAAAGCCAAATAACAATACTTTATAAACATTTCCCACGTTCTTTGTCTTTTATCTACAACCCAACTGTTATTTACAAAGTATACAAAAGCGCTTTCAAAGTCCAAGGAACAACAACAGTCTTGTCAAAGTCTCTGAAAGCTGCAGAATCCAGACTGAGACGTAAAAAGTCCATTCAGATAGGTGTTGTGTGGCACCCCCTACTGTACTCTATACTTATAGAACCAGCAAAGGCCTCTGGTGAAATTCCAACCCAAGGTGATGGAGAGGATATAGAGAAGCCCAAGCAGAGCGAAAGGGTAGAGGAGAATTACTGTGTTCTTTAGGAAGGGCAGGGCTAGAAAAATGGAAATGGAGAGAGTTTAGATTAGTATACTTTTTTTTTTAATTAAAAGGGGTTTAAATCTCTGGATATGCAATTAAGTAAATTCAGAATACTATGTCTACAAAATGCATGGAATGGCTTGAATAATTCATCATGTTTCAGTATTTTCATCTTATTGTTAAAACATACACTGAAATTATTTGTTCTTTTTTACTGAACCTCTCACATTTCGTTAACACACAAGACACTAATGATGTTATAAATATGACATTACCTCCAGTGCTACTACCGTGTGTAGTTCAGATTACTGAACTGTAAAAAAGATGCTACTTCTATGTGATTATTTCACTTACTCAAATTTGAGACAAAATGAACAGCAAAGACAAGAATAACAATAATACTGAATTACCAATAATAATAAATCAGTTAGGAAAAGCATTAAAATAAATACAATAAAAGAACAGTAACACAAACTTACCACTATAGCCAAGGAATGTGATGTATATGTAATAGCCGATGGCAATAAGCCACAGTGTATTGCCCACAAAATATCCCAGAAACCATTCAGAGTTTATGACCACAATGTCTGTTTAAACAAATATGATCAGTCAGTCACATACACCACTGAACAGAATGACCGTGTGTGTATTCAGATTATGAAAGGGCTACTCACGGTTGATGAAAAACAGCTGTAGAAAATGTAGGATGACCAACAGAGGGTAGAAAGCATTCAGATGTACATCAAAAGCATAGCCCCACTCCACATCATAGTCTTTACTGCGATGCTTCATGAGGTATTTATTAGTGATGATCCTAGAAAACACACATATACACACACACCAAAATAAGTAAAAAAAAATAATTATGCCTTGTTATATTTCAAGAAGATATCTGAGGTATTTTGCTTTTGACCTCACCACATGAGAGTGGAAATGAGCAGCCCCACGCCGATGCAGTCGATGAACACCACCCACAGTAACAGCTTCAGCGTTTCTACAAAGCCCATATCCAGAACCAGGCCAAAGCCCACTGTGGACACTGCAGAAAAAAACAAAACAACACATTCACTCTCATTCTCTCAAAACAAAAGCAGGGCAATGTGTTGCATGTTGCCTGTTGTCCTAGTTCACCTGTGTTTTCACAGCTCATAGGGATTTCATTTTATTCAGGTTTGTTAGGAGCTAGAGATGGACATTCCGCTAGCTGAATATCCATATAATGAAACGAAAACATTCCAGTATCCCAACAATATTTTAGATTGTTATCATTAAGAACACTGCAGGTTTACTATTTGTTTATTTTACGGCTTGCATGATGGGGATTTGTGTCTGATCAACCCTTTAATGATTTAGTGGTATAACGTTGTCTTGAATGTGCATTATTTAGCACACTACCAGCTCAGCTACAGCTGCATTAGACACCCTGCATGTACCCCTCTACCATGACTGGTTTTAAAATACGTCTTAGGCCAAAACCATTATCAAACCAATTATAGCAAAATAATGTCTTGGACATCATGCTGTAAATAATGTCATAGAGTCATTAAAGATTTTGGATGTCTGTTGCCCATCACCACTGCTGTGGACACTGAATGACTTTGTTTCGATATAAATAATTTCAATTTACTGAAATTCAGAAAAATGGAAAATGTTCAGGTAGAATTTTTAGAACAACAAATCAAACAAAACAAATACTAAGAAGATTTGTAGATCTGTATATTTAAATAACCACGCTCATCCCTATTAGATACGATCCCCAAGTTCCTACACTGTACTGACCACAGAGCCAGATGCTGAGCAGTACTAGAAAAGCAGGGTCGTCTCGGGCCCACTGGTCTTTGGTCTGTTTCCGGTAGTGGAAGTTGCGGTAAACCCTCTGCGGCGACGTGAAAAGGTAAAGCATCTGCCACATGGCAAACTCAAAGTCCATCTGTTTGAAGTGCAGGAGTCTTCGTAGGTATTTGTACCGCTTTGCGCCAGCTGTGTGCCGTGCCGCATCCCGCGAGTTCAGGCTGCCATTGCCCTCTCTCTGGGGGGAGAATGTGGTGGTGGGCAACATACTGCTGCAGAACAAGAGAAAGTGGATTAATTCAGGGAGGCCAACAAGCTAAAGAAATACAACAATTCATATGTACACACACCACTCATCCACTGTACTTTTCAGGTCCACTATTCAAGTTCACTGTATAGATGTGTATTAATAAAATGCAGCCCATCTATTGTAGCACAAATATCAGTCCTTCATTCATGGCCAGTAAGTCTGATCACATTCCATCACCGCACAGGGAGAAACACACAGCTAACAACATGACAGAACTTTCTTGGCTTCCTTCTTTCTTTCCCCCTTTCTTCTCCTGACTGACCCCATTTTATGGACTCATGTTGTCCCGAAACTTGTTTCCTCAAATTGTGAGTCGCTTTGGATAAGTGTCTGCCAATTTAATTTAATGTAATGTTATTTAGTGTCAAGACAAACCCTCTGCACTCAAAGATCATGCAAAGTGAACAATTCAAGTGTGCAGTACTGCAGTCCTAAGTCATTAAAGTGTTCAAGCTCTCCTGATTCAACTAATAAGTAACAGTTCATCTGAGTAGGAATAAATCTAAAATGTTTAAGCTGTCAAAGGGTAATCATTTCTGATCCTGGAGGGTAAAATTTCAGCACAGTCAATTGATTTTCCTGCTTAAAAACACCTTATTCAAACAGGTTTAGTTGGTGTGTTAAGGAAAGCAAACAGACGAAATAAAGATAAACACTGCAAAAACCCAATCAGGAATGTCAATGTAAACCAAGAACCTATGAAGACAAGTATATTTGGTTGTCATTTCAGCCATATACACCCAATATACAGTGAAACAAAACAACGTTTCTCCAGGTCCACGGTGCAACACAAAAACAGAACAGAACGCCAACAGACTACGTGGAGTGGACCCAGGACAAGACAGTACAAGAACAACACAAGAGCAACATGACAACAGGACAAGACAACATTTACAGTACAAGTCTGAATGAATACAGTACTATGACGTATGTTAATGTTGTGTTAAGGAGGCATGTGCCATGTGACCAGTCACTTGATGAGTCAGACAAGGATCATACCATCAGGTTCAAAACAGGGATAATGTATTGTTTTTAATTTATTTTTATTATTTGTTACTTATGTTATTTGACCATTATGGATTGATCAAAAACAAAGAAACACAGTTTCCACTAAACTTCTACTATCATCTCTTTTTTGCAGTTTATTTAGGTTTTATTAGTTGATTTTAAAACCTCTGGACCTGCTACTTCTGTTAATGTTCACAGGAACAAACCTTTAAAAAGCTGCTGCTGTAAAGGAAGAGGTAGTGTGTTCCCACATTCAGCTGGGAACAAGCATATTTCATTCTGAGTGATTTGTCTATTGGATATTCTATTATTATTATATTATTTTAATTTATGTGGATGTCACGGTAGCGTTAGAATAGGAACATTTACACACATGGGCCACATGCATTATGTCTGTTCAGTGTTTGTATACGTTCAGTATAAATAAAACAATTCATACATATTTCATATTTAATACATATTTAAAGGTTTTACATTTAATCTTTTTATACCAGACATGACGTAACAATGTGGTATTACGAAAATGATAAAGTATAATTACATATATGTGCGTACATACTAATCATAGGTCAATACAGTACTAAAGAAAAAACGAGCAACAAAACAACAGGACAAGACAACATTTAGTGCAAACGACAAAATCTACACTACTAGCCTGAATGAATACAGTATGATGATATACTATATTGTAACAGAGGTAGGAATAAATGATTGTGCAAATACAGCAGCAGGAGGACAGATGAATGTGCAGTATAATAAACAGGGGTATTTCCAGAAGTAATTAAAGAGCAATGATAAAACAGGACTCCTGTAAATACTCTGGGGTTGAAGGGGGACCCCTCGTTTGAAGGTAATGAAAGTATAAACACATGATATCAACAATTCTTGGTGGAGTCTCAGTGTTTCTGAGGCCTCTCTGTTTACCGTTTTAAACCTCCCCTACGCAAATTTTATGAAGGACTCCATTATCCACTCAATTTTTACACCTTTCACAAACTCAAAAGTTATACGTACCTGCTATCCAGCAGTATTTCCACACGGAATGGACAAATTCGTCCTTTTTTCCACTACAGCCTCAACCCCGCTCCTCCAATTTCCTGTCTCATCCGAACACGTACACAGCTGCGTTCCTACGTCACAACGTCGTTACGTCACTGCGTTTTTGTAGTCAAAAGCGAGACGGGAAATGAAGTACTACTTGGGAATGCGTGTTATTTTCCGTATTTATGGCACATATTTTGTTAGATATCATCTAATAATTTGTAGGGTACCACATAAATGCTTTAGGAAATACATTAGGGCAGGCATGTCCAAATCCTCAGATTTCATTCGGCCCGCAGCATGGCTCGCTAGCTCTATCAGAATAAAGAAATCATAAAATGTAAATCCTCCTTTCACCACACGGTGGCAGCACCATTGTAATGCGATCTGGCTCTGCATCCGTACCGCAAACCCTTTTCCACTCATTTCTGCAATGGCGACTGCAAAGAATTAGTGTCAGCAAGTTATCTGTATCTTGATCAGTCTGAAATTGAGTGTTTTGAACAGTAACATCTGTCATTATTAACATTGGAAAGGCTAAAGCACACTAATGAACTTGGACTTGTGGCACTTATTTTATTAAACTCTTGAACAAGATATGGTTATAACGTGATGTTATGTACCTGTAAATGTGACACAAAGTATTGCTTTCTGAAAGATCTTGTAAAAGACAAGGGCAAAATTCACTTGCTTTAAACTTTAATGATAACAGCCCACTGTGCATTGCTTCCTGTTTTAAATGTTCATGAGGCAAAGATATTGATCAAACTCATAGAAATGTCAGGTATTCTATACAGTTTATTCAATGTTATCTGACTCTCCAGATATTAAAGTAAGGCAGAATTGTGTTTTTAGAGTTGTTCACGTCTGCCTGAGTGGCTTATATTTGGTTACACTGCCATTTGAGAAATAAAGGTCATTGTGATAATGAAAATTGTTTTATAATGGTGTGTATTTTCATGTAACTTTTGTGGTTAAAAAATGTCAGAAGGAACTACTGGCTCCCGGGCATCTTCACTTTATCAAATTTGGCCCTCTTTGCAAAATGTTTGGACACCCTTGACCTACCCGATCTCATGACTTTTCGTGCAGCCATCAAAACATAAAATCTATTCAAAAATGTGCTGCGATCACGCTTTCAGCCTTTTTTTCATGCTAGGACAATTCTTCACTACCCTATGTATTTTAATGCACAGTGCATAACACCGCCAGTATCAGCGATAACTGGTGACTATTAGGGATAGGTTTAGGTTTAGGTTTAGGGTTAGAGACTTTCCCTAACAGAAGACAACTTCACATGAACTGGAGACAAAGACAGTGAAAAACTCTTTTAAGCCGACATACGCAAATTTCTCTCCTACTGTCCCTCAGTAACCAGTTTTTGAATAGATTGTATATCATGATGGCTTCACGAAAACTTGTGAGACCAGGCTCACCTATGTGAAATACAAGGAGTTTCATTGTATGTTCAGTGACACAAAAGATACTATTTTCAGTCCTCAGACAAAATAGATGATTCCAGTCAAAACTTTTACCAAAGGGTAATGGTGCAACTTCCGCAGTGCGTGACCACACAGGGCTGGATTGTTATTGAAGGCTAATTGAGCATGGGGAGGGGTTTTCCACAATGAGCAGGAAAAACCCAATAAAGAGGTCACAATCAGGGCTAATGGTCACTTGCTGGTTTGTGTAGCTTGGAGAGAATATGGTAAAACTGTGTGTTACTACAGCAGTTCTGGCTTTTTGTGGTTGCCTAACCTGCTTGAGTAATGCAATAACCTTGCCATGGAGTCCACGAGCAGCAAAACAACCTCAAAAACCTCAGCCTCCAGCACAGTTCCCTCCTCAGAAATTTGATCCTCCACCACAGATTATCAGCCCTGATATATGCCAAGTGAATGATGCTGACAAGATTACTTGTGGAGAACCTAGCATAGATGCTGCTCACTGTGGTGCCATTAACTGCTGTTTTGATGGGCAGCAGTGCTACTATGGGAAGACTGGTAAGTTTCTTCTTTATTTTACTTTGACAAACTACAAACTATGAAACCCTTTTTCTCTTCCTTTGCATTCCAGTGACTGTCCAGTGCACAGTAGATGGCCAGTTTGTGTTGGTGGTGGCCAGGGATGCAACACTACCCAGACTGAGCCTGGATTCAATCAGCCTGTTGGGAGGAAGTGCTGCACCCTGTGGTGCTGTTGACTACACTGCGAACTTTGCTATTTACCAGTTTCCAGTAACTGCTTGTGGCACAAATGCGATGGTTGGTGTCTGATCACTTTTAACTTCAGGTGGATGGTGCTTGTTTGTGTTGGTGTGTTGGAACATGTACTGTGCTTTTTCACCTTTCCAGGAGCAAGGTGACTATGTGGTCTACGAGAACAAAATGACTTCCTCTTATGAGGTTGGAGTGGGTCCCCTTGGTGCGATCACAAGAGACAGCCACTTTGAGTGAGTGGAGGAAATGACCTCATATGGCAGAAGTATCCTTTGTTTTAGTTCTTTTAATTACTGGCCTTGTCATCTTTGCCAGGCTTTACTTTCAGTGTAGGTATCTGGCCACAAGTGTTCCATCACTGGCTGTTCAGCTCGCCCTCAATGATTCTCCTCTACCGGTCATTGCTTCTGGACCCCTGAGAGTACAACTCCGACTAGCGAATGGTCTGTGTTTCACGAAAGGCTGTGTGGAAGGTGAGAGAATCTTGTCTTGACTTTGTCATGGAATGGGATTTTTATTTTAATTGTTCTTGGCTCCTGAAACACTGTTGTCCCAACAGAAAATGTAGCCTATACATCATACTACAGTGAAGCTGACTACCCTGTGACTAAAGTTCTGAGGGAGCCTGTGTATGCTGAGGTGCGTATCTTGGAAAGGACTGATCCCAACATTGTCCTGGTCTTGGGACGCTGCTGGGCAACTTCGTCCCCTAACCCCCTCAGCCTTCCTCA
>JBBPCX010000114.1:7906486-7918005 GCA_037974365.1 Hydrocynus forskahlii
GAGCTGAAGCTGTTATAGCTGCAAAGGGTGGGCCGACGTCATATTAAACCCTATGGATTAAGAATGGGATGTCACTTAATTCATATGCGTGTAAAGGCAGGTGAGCGAATAATTTTGGTAATATAGTGTATATAGAGTAACCCCCCGCTTATACGTGGATCAGCAGTTGCGTCATCAGTCTCTCGCTGATTTTTTCTGAGAACTGAACTAATAATTGTTTGCAGAAACCTCCGCACATGCGCAGAAACCGCAGATATCTTCCGCATTTTATTTAGCTTTTGTAACGTCCGGGCCACGCCCAAACATAAACAACCGGCATGAGGATGAGAGGCGTGGCGGACGAGGCCCGGACATGACAGTCAGCTGTACTCAGAGGCGAGAGGTTTGAAAGTAGCCAATCCGAAAACATTTTTTATTTATCCTTGTTGCTGATTGCTGGACATGTATGAATTACAGTGCAGTTTATATAGGTGTAATATTGGTATTTTACATTCTAGCACTGCAACAGCAGTTCAGTGTAAACTGTACAGCATGTATACAGGTTTACCTTTACATTTTCTTTAAGGGTAACGTATTAAGCTGAGTTTAAAATGAAAGTAAAGTATGTTGGGAGCATATTTGGGGGCATATTTAAGGTTTATACAATAAAAATAGGCATTTTTAGGCTTTTTTTTTTTTTTTATCACATCACGTGGAACGTAACCCCCCCAATAGTTGGGCCTTTACTGTATATATTTATATGTCCTTAAAAACACTAACAAATTTTGAACACTTTTTGCACACACACACACACACACAAATAAGGAGATGTAACACGTTTTCTTACCTGTCTTGCACTTGCAGGAAGTGTTTAAAGAGAGGATTGGTTACACACACCTGTATGAGGTACTTGTCTCTCTCGGCCAGCCATCTAGGCACCTGCTGAAGGAGCTCATGAACATGGTGAGAAGCTCAGTTTTGTTCATCTGCCCATTATACCACACCCCCAACTCCCCTGTACAACTCTCTCTGTACCTTTCCCTCTCTCATTCTTTTTATATCAGTCTTCACTGAAATGAAAATACTCATTTACTACCGCAGAACTCAATTCCAGGGCATGTTTTCTAACAGGACATTGTGAACAAGAACTCATTTATGACTTTCAGTTAATTTGTTGATTTGTTTTGCTGTAGTTTTTTTAATGTGCTCATATTCATCTTTGTTGTTAAACATCAGATCATCAGATGGTCACTGTTGCACTTTTTATTTGTGGTATAACTTCTAATTCTTAGTTTTAAGGTGTTTTTGAGATGATGAGTGATTATCAAGAGTTATTCTCTTAAATGTTTACGTTTCCCACTGCCAGTGCCCATGGGCTCTTCATATCAGAGCTGCATTGTAGGAATAGTTTGCTTCTTTATTGTTCTACTGGAGCCATGAGCTTAAAGCTAATGGAAGCAAACACCCCTTTTGTAAATTTGTGACCAGTGTGAACAATATTGCCAAACATTAGCTTTTATTCATTTTTATTTCTTTCTCTCTCCCTCTTCAGGCAGTTGAGGGTGAGCACTCTTCAGTGGGTTTGCTGGGCATCAGCAATGTTGACCCTCTCCTGCTGCTGATCCAGTGGCTGCCAGAACTCGAGTCCTCTGAGCTGCAGATATTTACTGCTGATTGGCTGCGGCGAATCTGCGGCTTGAACCGCCGCACGCGGGCAACTTGCGTAAACGCTCGTATGTCTGTGCATCTGCTGTCCACTCTGGAAAAACACCCACGACTCCACCGGGCATGCGGGGACAGCTTGGTGGCCCTGCTGGGGTCACTGGGTGGTCAGTCTCTGAGTGGTTTTGAACTTCATCAGCTGCTCAGTTTCCTTCGACAGGACGACTCCAGCAGGCCACATGCATATGTAGGCCCTGTGCTGCGCTCGATGCTGGCCATGCTGAGGAAACACGGCCTGGAAAGTGCCATGCAGTACTTTGACCTTACTCCATCCATGGCCGGCATCGTTGTGCCGCCGGTAACCCGCTGGCCGGGCTTTGCCTTTAGCTTCCTTGCCTGGCTCTCATTAGACCAAGATCAGCTGGGGACGCCCAGTAAAGGAGAGAAGAGGAAACAGTTGTACAGGTAGCCTTAATATTGGGAATTTTGCTAATTACATCACACAAGGTGGGAACAAGATTGACTGTTTGCAAAATTTCCTCAACACCTGCCTCCCTTAGTTATTGCTGCTATGCCCACACTAACTTTGCAACTAAGAAAATTGACTGTCATGTCGAAATTTATCATCAAGTCAAAGTTAATTTAAGCTTACCATAGAGCCTATTAAAGGCATGGCCTGGCGAAACATCAAGTTTATGCAATGTTCTGTTTACACCAGCTGTTGTTAAATCAGCCAAGACATGTTTAGAGTACAAATTTGGCTTCTTTAGTGTAGAACTGGAGCTATGAGGCTAACGTTGCTAACAATCACTAGAAGTCAATAGTGACCCAAATCTTTTTCCTTCAGCACACTCATCACATCTGCGTGCTCATTAAGGTGTCCCAGACTGATCAATGTGATTTAATACACAGTATGACTTCCTATGACCTATAAAAATGCAGGGAGCCTTTTTAGACAACATAAGGACTGGAGAGGACTGCTCGCGGATCAATTTCCTCTGTATTAATGATGGCTGTTGCTACAAAATTGATTCTGAATCAGCATTCCAACTCCGGAGGTGGCTTCAGACTCTATCTTGTAATACATTTTGATATATTTTAGTATCAATATTTTTTGAAAATTAGTATAAAATAAGTTTTAAAAGACCCATAGCCATTATCTTGCAGTATTTTTGTCCAGTGTCTACCTGTGACAAATGAATGGTTTTATCCACCACAGCCAACCTTTTCAGTTTCTTTTCTTCTCTTAGAATTAAACTGGCTGTTTCTGTCTGTATGCCTTTAAGACTGTCTTATGTAAATAGTATGCCCTGTAGTATATATCCTTATGGATAGATGACCATGTATTTCTAGCCTGAAGATGCAAACAGGCACACACACACCATATGGAATCTGAGAGTAAACGGTGTGTTTTGAAACTTTAACAATGTTTATGTACTACACCAACCTATTTTGTTCTTATAATAGAGATGTTGTTTACTGGTTACTACTTGGTTGGTTGCTACTTGTTTTGTAGTTTACAGATTATTAGCCAACTTTACATGCGATGTTGCTCTGGGTTATGTATAATTTGAGAAAACCAAACAGTTACACACTGCAAGTGTGTCACTTTTCCCACAGCCTTGTCTTGTTTTGAGACCTTTTCCTCATTTTCTGATTTGTGTGTATGCCTAGACATGTGAGTTACAAACAGAATTGTGGTATGAACTGAAGGTTTAGAATCTGCTGTGATTTTAAAATATTCATTTAAAAAAATCACAACATGCTTTTATCACCAGTGCTAACTTCAGTTCATGTGTGTGCTTGTGTGTGTGTGCGTATAATGCAGTTTCTTCACACCAGGAGGCACAGGCTTTGAGGCATTTATCAGTTCAGCTGGAGCGCTGGTAGTGGCCGTGTGCAGTAAGAAGGAATACGTCACTGTCATGCTGCCGGACTACAGCTTCTGTGACTCACTGTGGGTGAGTGACCTCCACAAACAGCCTGTGATACTCCCTCAGCCAGCATTCCTGTGGCCCGCAGCCAGTGTTACAAGTAATGGAGGTTTATTGGGGATTGGGTCTTTTGGAGTCTCGGCTGGATCTATTGGGTCTTGTTTTGGAAATTGGAGACAGCATTTTAGAATGACAGTTAAATACAGATATTCAATTCCTGCATAATTTCTCAGAAGATTGTTGGAGATTTAGTCTTTTTTCATGATTATATTTATGTTCCCCATAGCACTTTATTGGTGTTGTCCATGTTCCTGGGAAAAGACCTTTTGGGCAGAGTCTGGTCTACATCTATGTTGACGGCCAGCAGAAGCTTTCAGCGCCCCTTAAGTACCCAAACATGACTGAGGTAAGAACCAGAGAAACTTTTACTTTACACTTTGATGCTAATTAAGTTTTAAGTGTAATTATTAGAACCCCCTATATTTTAGCTACATCTTGCTGGTGTAGACTTGGAGACTGTAGCCCACGCACAGTTTATTTTAGCCATGCTCTGGCTCTTGATCACATGGTGTCCGCGGCGTTTTAAATAGTATTGAAAGATAATAAATCATAATTGCCAAATTTAAGGCCATTAAAAGTGTTAAATTTGGTTTTAGAGGTATTATTTTTTTTTTTAATGTATTTTTCAGACTACGAGGTTTCCTATTTTGAGTGAAATTCTATCTGCTTAAGTTTGCGTTAGTTGCACAAACAAAGACTTGTGACTTGAGTTTAGACTTGCCCTCAACGACTTGAGACTTGACTCAGACTTGGGTGTTGTGACTCGTGAGTCATAACTCGTAAACAATATTCATTTCATGGAATTATTCCTTTATATCTCGCACTCTTTCTAACAGCCTCTCGTTTGCCATAATCTGGAGTTATTAGCCGAAAACCGGTGTCCCATCACTTTTGTCCAAGGTGAACGTTTTTCGGCTAATAACTCCGGATCGCCGGGGGGCTATTATGTTAAACGAGGGGTCATTGGAAAGGTGTCACCAAACCCTATCTAACTGTGAAGTTTCACATTTAGAGATATATTTTTCATATTTAACATTTAGATTTAAGATCATTTAAGGTAAATCCTCCATGTTGGTGTGCTGTGATATCCCCTCCCCAACATAGAGGATTTGCCTTAAATGAGGACTTGCCTTAGCCGTGCTACAAGAGCTGGCTCTCTGAAAAGGACCGAACTTCCCATCGCTACCCTGCTAAGTAACAGCCAATTGTAGTCACGGGGCGTGGCCAATTAGCATATCCTCTAAACATTTAGAGCTCAACATTTAGAGCTCAAAAATCCCACATTTAGAGTCACCATTCTTAAAAGTGCGACATTTAGATTTAGAGCGCAGCATTTAGTTTTTTAACACATTTAGCTCTAAATGTGTGAAAATTGTGTGAAAATGGCGCTAAATTATGAAAAAATGACACCTCTAAATTTGTTAAGCTGTTTTTACAAACGGCACCCCATAGACTTGGACTTATAATACATGTTTATGTTAAAATCAAATAATAGCAGTTCACCAGTTCATGTAGTGGATGCCAGTTTGTGAAGTGATATCACCAACAGTTCATATAGCAGATGCCAGTTTGTAATGCAGCAACAGTTCATGCAGTGAATGCCAGCCAGTGTGTTGGAACTATGTCTCTGTCTTCGTTGCACATTTTAGGTAGTTTGTTTTATTTTTATTCACGAAGCGCAATAAATGTGCAACATGTGGTCAGCATCAGTGAGTCTGTAAATCTATTCTGTTGTATGGTGCTATATATATCAAAATCTGCGTAAACGTTAGAAAGATCACTGATTAACACTTGCAACTTAGTGTCGAGATGGTTTAAAAAAAATTCTGTAGGTAGGAAAAAAGGTATTAAAAGGTATTAAATTTAACTTAAGGATTGCTGTATATACCCTTTATCAGTGGTCAATTTCAACACCAGAGCAACTCTCAGCTGGATAGTTTTGGGTGGACCACTCTCAACATAATAGCAACATTTTATAGAAAGCCCAGCAACAGCTTCATTGGTCTTCATTGTTTCACAATGATAAGTTTATTTTAAGTGTCTTAAGATATTCAGCCTTAACAAACTTGACAGTCAGTGTGCACAACAATGCAGTGTTATTCTGTGACTATTATAAGAAAAAAATAGTAGTTCTCTAGCTTCTCTTTTTTTTTTTTCAAAAACGGATTTTTAAAAAATTATTTGTCCTTATTGGAATATTTGGAAAAAAATTATATTCTTATCTGTGGCACATTCACCCACGCTACCATACATCAGTGTTACTGTGCTGAAACTGGTCCTCTGGTCAGAAACTTAACCAGTGATGACTGGGCTGTCCTGCCACATGCTGAATCTTTGTGAGGGCAAATAATTATACTCATATTACAGGATAGTATTACAGGTCTCATAAACAACAGAGTGTGGCAGTACAGTTAGAGCTTTTCAGTAAAAGGACATTGAGTGAAAATTGTACTTTTTGTACTTTTACCATTTTCTCTTTCTCTCTCTCTCTCTCTACAGCCTTTTACCTCCTGTTGTATTGGCTCTGCTGGTCACCGCACCACTACCCCACCTCCTTCTCAAATTCCTGACCCCCCACTCTCGGGTGCCCCTTCTGGTCGCTCCTCTTTGGGTGGTATTCTGTCCCCTCAGACATGGGGTGGCCTGCTTGGGGGCAAGCCTGAGTCCCTTACCAAACTTATCTCTGCAGGGACACAGGACAGCGAGTGGGGCAGCCCGACCTCGCTGCAAGGACAACTGGGTAGCGTCATGGTCTTCCATGAGGCGCTGCAGATCAGTCACATCAAAGCTCTGTTCAGCGCAGGTATGGAAAGCATGGAAGATAAAAAAGGGGCCATGAGATGGGACAGCTTAGAGAGATGGTAGAAATCTATAAGGGAGGAAGATAAGGATGGAGATTTGGGGGGGTTATGAGGGTGTCAGGGTGGGAAAGAGCAAGACCAGAATGAAGGAGAGAGCAAAAGGAACAGGTAGAGGAACAGATGACAAAGGTATATGACGCAAAGATGGACATGAAAAGAAAGAGATAGGGACAAATAGGAGGAGAGATGAAGAGATGTTGGGAGAAGGGGGGGTAAAGAAGGTGGGGGGTTACAGAAAGAAAGAATGAGGAATGAAAGAGAGAGGGAAGGGAGAGAGAGAGAGAAGTCAATTTTTGGAATGAAAATGAAAAGATGGAAGATGGAAAAAGATCTTTCTGTATTTCAGGGCCAAATTGTATTTCTCCATTTAAGAGCCAGGAGACAGAGCTGGGAGAGCTTTCCTCTAAACTCCTCCTGCACTACTCTCCTAAGGTGAGTCGCACGCTACGGTCAGTCAGAAATTGTGATGCATTTGTGCATTCAGTCAGTGCAAATGCTTTAATTATATGATGTTAGAATTCTATAAGCAGTTATACAACAGTTGGTTACAAAGTTCTGATAACCTTAATTGGTTGAAATTTTAAGTTCTCACTTATATTAAGCAATGGTAAGTAATCACTCACCTTTTTCTTAAATTAATTATGAAGTTTTACTCACACAAACAAAAGCAGGAATTTTAGCTGTCTGAAACAAAACCTTGCATCTCACCCCCCCCCCATGTTGAACTAATCAATAATCAATGAACTAAACTACTACTTTCATGTTGAACTAATCAATAGAAGTTTTCCAGACTAATATTGAATTATTTTTCACTTACATTGAATTACATTGAAGTAATGTGAAGTTCTCTTGTAATGTAATGTATGTGGTTTAGAAATTAAAATGGTAATCATGAACAGAATGCAGTTCAGAAACAAGGTGGGTTGTAAAATCCTTTGTCAGTTCGATAACCACAAAGTCACAGGTTCAACCCCCACTTTCTACCATTGTGTCCTTTGAGGAAGACACGTTACCGTCAGTGTCTCCAGGGGGACTGTCCCTGTAACTAATGATTGTAAGTCACTCTGGATAAGAGCATTAACCAAATGCCCCCTTCACCCTTTTACCCTTTTAAAGACTGACTGAAACAAAACTACATTGACTTATTAATCTGGCAACTATTGTAAAAGCCGGGTCTGAGTTTAATGCTAAATCTGAATACCACTAAATCATAATGAAATCAAGTTGAGGTGAAATTTTATGATGCACTGAATTGTGCCATAAAGAATGATGAAATCAAGTATTTGCACTAATATTAAAGTATATCTCTCATCCCTAACTACAGGCCTGTAGGAATCCAATCTGTTTGGACCTGTCTCCCAACCAGCTGCATGGACGCCTGACGGGGAATAAAGTGGTCAACTGGGATATCAAGGTAGAGCTTGGAGAACACACACTAGAACACACTTACTTTAAATCCTGCATGTAAATGCACTCACACATACTCACATGCACTTCACATACACTTGCTGAATTCAAATACTAATACAAACTCACTGTCAACATCAAACAGACACAAACACTTTTTCACATGTATTTCCCTCTCACAAGTTTATACACACACACGCTCTTGCACATTCATTTACATGTATGCTCATGCAGAACTTATGCACATTTTCTCTCTCTCCCTCTCCCTCTCTCCCTTTCTCTCTCTCACTTTAGGATATGATTAACTGTGTTGGAGGACTTCCTGTGCTTTTCCCCATTCTGGAACAGCTGACCCTGCTGACCCCTGACCCCGCTGAGACCTCAGGGTCAGAATTCATTACTCCAGAGACTGCCACACCCGCTGATGGAGACTGGGTCATACTGCCATCAAACAGGGCCTCAGGTATCAGCAACCTACCGCAACTACATACTGTGTGTGTTTTATTAGATATGGCATAATACTGTTTTTACTACCATATTACTGTATTGAATATTGGCTGACAATAGTTGGCTGCTATAGATACCAATCCAATATTTTTTTTCTTTAAAAACTGCTACACATCAACATCAGCTAACACATCAGCTATTTGTAACTGAAATGCTTGACTTAATATGACCATCTAAAAGTAGGCTCTCATGCTCAAACTGTTACTACTTCACAGAAAGAAATGCATAAACATTTTTTACACCTTGTGTTAACGTGTGTCTTTGTCTCTGTAGTGTATCTAGATGTAATTTAGTTAGATTATTTCTACTCGTTCCACTAAAACGTATCCCCTGGTCTGATGTCACTTTCAGTCAGCACATACATGATTGTTCTTTAGTTCCATTTACTAGTTCTCCATTACCATTTAAAGCTTCAAACCTGTCCTGCATCCTCCATTTCTGCAGTTCCTTTTTTATTGTCTTACCTGCTGGTCAGACGTATCTATTTTTATGTAATTTTGTGCAGATCTGTTTGTTGGATATGATCCGGATCCAGCTCTCACCACCTCTCATCACTTGTGATTTACGTTTTCTAATTGTAATTCAATCAGTATGTGCTGAATGTGTTTACGCCTGACTTCTTCAGCAGACAAGAATTCAGAATGTGATCAGATCACCAAAAACACAAGTTGATACAAGATGTACACAGGCTCATAATTAATAACATGACCTCTCATGACGTGTTGTGTGCTATCTCTGACTAGATTTTTTAGAGGACTGGATCATCTCCATTCTTTCGTTTCTAACATTTTTCACAGATGTCAGGCGCATACTTACCCTCATTGTGTTTACGCAGACCTTGAGAGTTATTTATTGCACCATTATTGTTTACATTTGTTTGTTTGTGTGTGTGTGTGTGTTTGTGTTTGTGTGTGTGTGTGTGTGGGTTTGTGTGGGTGTGTGGGTATGTATTGTGGTTCAGAGGCCCGTTTGGAGAAGAATCTCGTGGCCACGTTCCTGTTGGTGATCAAGCACTTTCTGCAGAGGCACTCAATAAACCAGGAAACACTGCTGCACTGCCATGGAGTGGCTACACTGGGAGCACTGCTGCAGAAGGTAAAGAAGTCTCCATCTAGCTTCATCTGATATGATCACAAGCGAGACAAACAGTCGTTTACATCTGGCACTTCTCTGCCTATGTATACTGATTAGCCGTAACATTAAACCATCTACCTAATATTGTGTAGTTCCCATTCATGCTGCCAAAAGCAGCTCTGACCTCTGGCTTGACTGATATGTCCAGTACACCCCACAGATGCTCAATCAGATTGAGATCTGTGGGATTTGGGGGTCAAGTCTACTCCCTGAACATCTTTGTCATTTTCCTCAAACCACTCCTGAAAAATTTTACAATGTGGCAGGAGTATCCTGCTAAAAGAGGCCACTGCCATTGTGGAATACATTGGGGATGTACGTGGTGAAAGTGTACCATTTATCACCCATGTACCATTTGTCACCCAGCACAGCACACAGTGTGAATAGTGTGAAATTGGTCTCTCTATTTAACCCATTCACCCGAGTGAAGCAGTTGGCAGTGCCTGGGAGGCAGTGTGTAGGGACAGGACTTTGCTCAGATGGTACCGCAGTGCCACTGGCAATCCTGGGATTCGAATCCACAACCTTCCAATCACAGGGGCAACTCTCTAACTACCAGACCCCCAGCAACCCAGGTGGTCTGCAGCAGTGCTCTGGTAGGTGGAATCCATTGCCCAGAGCATCACACTGCCATAATTGGCTTGCATTTTCCCCCCATAGTGCATCGCGGTGCCATCTCTGTCCTTGTTTTTTTCTTATGTCTTTACATGCTACACAGTGAAACAAAACATTTCCCCAGGACCACGGTGTAACATTTGGGCGTTTAAGTGTGGACAGGACTGGACAGGAACAGGAAACAGTAACAACTGAGGGTGTGTTTTGACACCTTTCTATCATAGCCAACATTAGCACAAATTGTGACTGGACGAGGCCTTGCCTTCACTCCCAATTAGTAAGCATCCATAACCCTGTTGCCATTTCACTGGTTGTTTGGACCGCTTTTGGTAGATAGTAACATTGTGTATTGGGAACACCCCACAATACCTCCTGTTTTGAAGATGGTCAGACATCTAGGCATCTGCCCATCCCAGTTTGATCCTTTTCAAACTCATTCAGATTCTTACACTCCTATTTGTCCTTCCTCTAACACATCAACTTCATGAACTGACTTGCTGCCTAATATGTCAACCCCCTTTACAGGTGCCATTGTAACATGATAATCAGTTTCAATTCAGTTCACCCATCAGTGCTTTTAATGTTATGGCTGACTGGTGTATGTATAAGTTAAGGTTGTTTCCTACTATTCTTATACCTGATTTCATTTCTTAGTCCTGAATAATGTTCTGAAAAAACATTTTTAAAGTAATTTCTTCTGTTTGGGTGTATGTAGCTGCCTCCATGGCAGGTGGATGTAAGTGTGCTAGTTGCAGTGCAGTTGCTGATTGAACAGGTGACATTTGAGAAGAACCCACAACTCCTGCAGCAGCTCCACACACATTTGCTGTTCAGTTTCAACATCTGGAATCAAGGAGACTTCCCCCTACGTATTGGTAAGTGCTTGTGTGGATGTGTGTATGGTGTAAAAAACCCTGCCTTACAGTTTTACTTCTTCCAAGCACTGAAACAACATTCCCTCATAAAATTATTTCAAACAAGTAAAACATCTAAATCTAGCTTCATCCTACATTCTTTTAATGATATACGAGATATATTTAGTACATTTGGGTTGCAATTACTTATAAAGCTGACTTTATTTGTTAGATATATTTATAGTTACTTAGATATACTTATAGTTTTCTTGTGCACATTGTGGTATTGCCAGTTTTTAAAAGAACACTGTAAAATGTACATTTTATTAATAAGGTTGTGATATAATTCTGGCATACTGTTCACACTTAACAGCATTTATAATCCTACATATCGTGACTGAGGTGCTCCTTCCTGAACTCTTTATTGAGCCCCCATATGTGTGTGTGTGTGTGTGTATATACATTTTTATATGTTCTTTCTTCCATCCGCTTCCCTCCCTATTCAT
>JBBPCX010000114.1:7925266-7944933 GCA_037974365.1 Hydrocynus forskahlii
TATATATATATGAGATCAAAATTCCAGCAATTGACAATGTAAAAACAGTTGACATACAACATATACAGCAGCCCTAGTGTGTGTGCATGCACGCATTGTATCACACTCTGTTACGCTCAAATTTTCTTTTGTGTTTTAGAATGATTCGTGAATTTGGTGGATGTGTTTGTAGTTACACCGTGCATGTTGGTGTGTGTTTATGTATTGATATAGTCAGTATGTGTTCAGTTCACCTGTGTAAAGAGTGGTGTTTGTCATGGTGAAGGTCACATCCAGTACATGTCCACCGTCATCAAAGACAGCAGGAAGCAGTTCAGGAAGAAATATGGAGTCCAGTTCCTGCTGGATACAGTCCGCCTTTACTATGGGTAAGACTACATTTCCCACAATCCTTCACACTCTCATGGTGTCAGTGTTAACTGTGCCATTACTGAAGGTGTGCGGCAGGACCTGTGTCAATATTTAAATGAATGACTCTCATTTTTCCCTTACCCCATGTATAGTCAGTCCGCCAAGACAAATCTGGCTTCTCAAGTTTGCTTTAGTTTTACCCTGAAGCTATGAAACTAACATAGCTAAAGATAACAGAAGTGTCATAAGTGTTATGCAAACTTGCAAGCCTGAATGGTCTTTTTTGGGATAAAAGGAAAATTGTGTAATAACTCTTGCTGGTGCATCGATAACTGTTGGTTATATCGTTTCGCTCCATCCATCATCCAGCAGTGGGAACAGAGAGGGGGATCTGAGTGAGGATGACATTCGCACCATAAGGGCATCTCTTTGTGGCCTTCTTAAGTATTACATCAGCAAAGGCACAACCCAGGAGGAGGTCCAGAGCATTTTGGGATATATTGCTGCTATTGGAGATGAGGAACAGGTGAGTGTAAGGCTCAGGACCTACATACTCCCTTTCATACTCACTCAAACTTGAAAATAAATACATAAATGTTGAGAAATGAATACAGTACAAGCAGAAATAACTAAATAATTTTGTTTAAGAAGTAATTCTTAGCTTCACAGACTGAATTTTAGGGTAATTACATGTATAAATGCGGGACATTTATATTTGAAACCAAATTTTTCTTACATTTTAGAAGTTTGTTCATTTCGTTCAATAATATAGTTTAGTAACATTAATTATTCACAAGTTTCTATGAACATATGTTCAATAAATGTCATATTTTAAAAAGTATGCAACAAGGTCTGCAGTTGGTTAGAGCATCATTTGCATTTGCACCCATATTGTACTCACAATTAACAGATATCGTGCAGCTGTCCTCTAAAGAAATTGAAATGGGAAATAACACTTTTGTTTTCTGCATAATAAAGTATTAATGTCTTTACTGCTGTTCTAAAATGTAATCAATAATTTTAAAAAGTATTGAAAACTGAGTTGAAGTGTTAAGTTGAAGCTCTTTATTTTCAGAATTGTGTTTCTCGTTTTTCTCTGTGTTGTAGTTGTGCAGTATGCTGGAGCTTTTGCTGACCTTGCTTCAGACAAGTGCTGTGCGGGACCAGCTTTTCCTCTTGCTGTTTGAGCCCGGAGTGGCCGACTCCTGCTATGCCCTGCTGCTCAACCACAAACACACTGATCGCCTTCGGGAGCTCGTCTTCAAGGTCAAACATTCCCAGCCTTTCACCAGTTAGCTCTCTCAAAACATTTTACCTAAAACAACTTGTGGTACAATCAGCCTGCTAAAAGACAAAAGTTAGTACATAATAGCATAACAAAGAATGACCACATCATTATGTGTATTCTGTGTTCTCCATGTTGGTGTTCTCAAATATATCTCAAACTTGAACTCCCATACTCCAGTTCTTCAAATTTTGAGCCACTTTCTTAGACACTTTTAAAATTTTAAGACAAATTTAAATAACTGTCTGTAGTGGTTATCTAGTTTGAATAAACATATGATGTGGGATTTGAATTAGAAGTGGGCAATACAGTTTTACTGTTGTGATAGACTGTATCACAATATGCTTTTATTTCAAAACTTCACAATTCCTTTATTGTCATTGCATGACACACACACATAAAATTCAGCACTGATCACACGAAACAGTGCTAAAAACCATACATGCAATGTTCCCACACATGTACCTCACACAACGGAACCCAATACACCCAGACATTTCCTAAAAAGTGTATTACATGGGATTAAAATTATAAATATACTGTAGTTAATATAAGATTGCACAGTTGTGTCTATAAGGTATGTGGTTTCAGAGTTCAGTGTGGTGATTGCTTTAGGGTAAAAACTATTTATCAGTCTTGTGGTCTGTGCTCTAATGGACCTGTATATTTTCCCTTAGGGGAGAAATTCATTTTAATTTGTGTGCTGGATGTCTTCTCTTAGCATCAGGAAGTGTAGATGATTTCCAGTACAGTGTGTAGGGCAGTGAAAATGGCATCATCTGTTAACCTGTTGGGTCTATATGCATATTGGTGTGGGTCTAGAGTGGATGGGAGAGTAGCCTTGATGTACTTGAGGACCAGTCTTTCAGAATCAGGAAAGTTAAGTGATCCCAGAGGAAATTGCTTATGTTACGACTGCACAGACACACAGAAACAGGAACAATATAAATATAAAATGTAAGTAAGTCCAATAAAACCTCTGTAGAAAATACTTGCTATGAAATACAATATGCACAAATGCTGGGGTATTAATACAGAAGATCAGTAACACAAATGGTGGTTAGGAGTATATTACTGCGCAAAATAGAGATCAACAGTATATTATTTCACATGGTAAGACAATTGCACATAATAATAAGATATTGCACCTAATGAAATCATTTAGCTCCCAATAAGAACACTGCACATGATATTTCATTCCATTTCATGGTGCCAGTTAGGAGCTGCTGCTGCTCCTGGATCTTTGAGTGGTGCTATGTGTCTCCAACATGACAGTGAAGAGAGTAATCTTGTCTGCATATGAAGTTATCCTCTATTTAGATCCTCTATTGTCTTTCTTTTATTTATTATTTTCAATAAATGTTCAGCTTTTCAAACGCAAAATGAGATTTTCAAATGCAAATCTTATTTTATTGTGTGTAGGCCGTTTCTGTGGTGCCTCTATTGAATCTTGTGTATATGTGTTTGCAGGTGTTTGAGCGGATGCTGAAATGTGACCGTGTGTATGAGAAGAGCAAGCAGCGGTTGAGGCTGAGGGAGGTGGGATACTCCGGCCTTACACTTCTGTTCTCTGACCACCAGATCACCCCCAGCCTCGTAAAGTGCCTTATCAACCAAGTGCTGCACACAGGTCAGATTGGCAGCTGATTAAAAAAAATACTTGTTTGAGCAAGAAGTATGTAAATATTTTATATGACTCTTTGACATTGGAACTGAGACTCACATATGCATAGCTGATCTTGCTCAAGGTAATTAAAGATTAAAGCATCCGGTTCTAATGACTAGAGTCACTGATTGGTATTGAACTGGAAAACTTTATTTAGTACTTCTGCACTCAAAATGACTCTATAAACAGTCTCTTAATTAGGACCAATTTTGCATTAAACAAAATGTTTGAGCCCAATTTCCAGCATTACTGGAACACAGCAATGTGTTTTGTTATATGCTTTGCATAAGATAGTGTTTTGTTTACATTAAAATGTAATCTTGTAGAGGTCTGTCAGAAAAGAAATGTGACACAAATACTGAGAGCCTGAAAAGAATATCCGACAAGAATACTGAGAGCCTGAAAAACAGCGAGCGTAAAACTACTCGCAAGATTCTTGCTTGTCAGTAACAGTAATTAGGCTTGACCTTATGATCTTTGCCTCCTTACCATCAGACTCTGTTGTGAACTATAAGGACCTAATGGCTCTGGTTCAACTGACTCATCGGGCGGGGCCCAGTGTCCGCCTGCTTGTGTGCAAGAGGGTAAGAAAATCAGCCGCTTGTACTGTCGCTATTATAGTCCACAAATCTCTGCCTTGAGGCACTCACACACACAGACACAGATGTATTAACTCATTCCCTCGCACACAGAACTGTATTGAAAATGATCATGGATTATATAGATATTATTGTATGTACACTACAGGCCAGACGTTTGGGCCAGCCCTTAAAAATGTGAGAGTGGTCCCAAACCTCTGGCCTTAAGTTTAATTTATTTCACCATATTGTGTGTTTGTGTGTTGGTGTTGGTGTGTGTGTGCGTTTGTTTGTGTGTGTGTACATAGTTATACTCTCTGCTCCAGTCCCAGTCAGATGCTGCGCTTCAAATTGCCCGTCAGCTTTGTTGGCAGGACACTCTGATGCGTGTGTTGGTCCGGACCCCCGGGAGCGAAGGGAGCACAGGTTCGGGTCGGACAGACTCAGCCAGCCTGGGAAGTCTGGAGCTTGGCCGCAGTGGCACAGGAAACAGGCTGGAGCCTCCGTTTGATCGGAGGGGGTTATCGAGCAGTGTGGGCAAGCTGAGTGATGAGAGAGACAGCGTTTCAGACAGCAGGTCTATAGACAGCCTGGACAACGGAGACATGCTGTCCCTAACTGAGACACCAGGGGATGCTCCGTTTAATTACTATCTAAATAAATCCCCCAAGGCTGGGAAGGCTGGAGGCTTAAGTTTGGACTTGTCCCAGATACACCAGTTCGATCCGGGGGACAGTGGGAGTCAGACCCCTGGGAGCATGCCCAGTACACCCTCACCACTGGAGAATGCCAAGCCTTTCCCGGGAGCCACTGCAGAGCGAGAAACAACCTCCTCTCTGCCTGATGACAGCTTCCTTTTCAGTGATAATGTCTCTCTAGGAGAGTCTTTTAACAGTGTTGAGGTAAGTAATGTAAGTTACCAGCCGGCTAACTCAAACTGTCCTGATGGTTTATGCTGTTGCACGCCAGTGTCTAGTCTTCTCTCTTCATGACTGATGAGTAAAAGTCACATAGCATCCCCTAGTGCAGGCGTGTCAAGCTCTGGTCCTGGAGGGCCAGTTTCCTGCACAGTTGGATGATTCTCCTAGTCAAACACATGAACTAAACCTGACAATTAACTGGCGAGGAGAACCAGGTGTTTCTGAGCAGGGAAATCACCAAAACATGCTAGACCACGGCCCTCCAGGACTAGAGTTTGACACCCCTGCCCTAGTGTATCAAAGTGGTTACTGCTCCAAGGTCAAGCCTATGCTACTAATACTGGTTTGTGGAACAGAATGGCATAATGATATATCAAATAGATAGATATCAAGTAGATGATATCAAAGACACATTTGGCCATGTATGTGGATACATTCTGTTATTTTTTAAAATAATACTGTTGTCATTTGAGCATGTATGTTTTTGTGTTTCTGCAGCGTATGGAAGAAGAGCTGTGGCGGTTGCTGTTGGAGATTGTGTTGTGTGTGATGTGGCGCGGTGTGGGGGGTTCAGATGACACCGCCTGGCTGGAGAGAGGGCAGGTGTTCTCCGCTCTCACCAAGTTGGGCACTACCAATGAACTAATGCTGCCCGTCGACCACATCAAGCTCAGGTGTGGGATGCAAAGAGATGGGGAAAGGGGAGAAAAAAATCACAGTGCTGCATTACTCTTCAACTTACTGTTATTTATAAAAAGTCAAAAACTTGGTAACAATACTTTTATGTTTTATTTTATTTTTATAAATGACACTATGTCAGCAATTGCATAAGCAAGTTCAGTACAGATTACTCCACAGCTTGATATGATTTGAAGCAAGTGATGAAGTGCGAAACTAAGGAAACAAACTAGCCTAACATGTGTTGGCTGCTTGACTAGTAAAAGCAAAATTGGGTAGATTCATGGGTGAACAACCACTTTAAAATTGAACTCTGAGATAGAGAGGCAGGGAGAGAAAAGAAGCCAAGGAGGTTTTTGCTTTCATGTTCTTTCTATAAATTTCCAGGCTGTTTTTCTCACTCACCCACTCCTACCTTCCTCCTCCCTCTCTCTTTCTATCTCTCCCTCTCTCTCTACCTCTCTCTTTCTCTCCCTCTCCCCTCTCTCTCTTTCACCCTCTCTCTCTCTCTTTCTCTCTCTTGTTCTCTCTCTCTCTCTCGCTCTCTCTCTCCCCCTCCCTCTCTCGCTCTCTCTCTCTCTTTCTCTCTCCCTCTCTCTCTTTCTCTCTCTCAGTCTGTTAGAGCGAATGTTGGAGTGGGCAGTAAATGATAATCGTGAGTCCACAACGGTCACTCTACCCCAGCACACAGAGAATGCGGTGCGTTTGCTGCATGTGGTGCAGGATTTCCTGCAGGCCGAGGGTTTGGTCAATCCCGCGCTGTGGACCGAGAAGGTTCTGGAAGAGACGGTCACGCTAATGGATGGTCTGATGGTGTGGTACTCAGCCGGGTCACAGTGGCTACAGCTTTCTCAGGTTGGACTCAGGCTGCTGCTCGGATTCATGGCACAGCCCAACGCTCAGGTCAGTTAGATAAGGCGGACCCTTACATAACGCTCACTGAATGTGTTAAGGCTGAACAATATGGACAACATCCTTTATTGCAATTGTATTTAAGCAACTGAACATGAGAGGGAGTGTTATCACGAATATCCTGTACTATTAATAAGTTAATTTTATTTGAATGTTGTTATTCTTTATTTTGTGTGACTTTGTGTGCTTGTCTTTGCTACCTGCATTTATGTTTTTGTTCATGCGTTTTGTGTGTGTGTGTGTGTGTGTGTGTGTGTGTGTGTGTGTGTGGGTGTGTGCATGTTATATTCTCAGGTTTGTGCCATGGCAACGGCCAAGCTGAATGGGATTCTGCAGACCAAAAGCGTGGACTCTCAAGATGAAGCGTGCTTCCTGCTGGGCAGAGTGGAGGGCATCCTCAGGCGTGCCATCAGCGAGCAGAAAGAGGAAACGTATTCTTTCCTCGTTCCTCTGCTCCGGACGCTTCTCTCCAAAGTGCATAAGCTCCTCTACATGGAGCTCCACCTGCCCTCGCTGCCCGACACTAATGGCAGCCCATCTTTCTTTGAGGATTTTCAGCTTTACTGCAACTCGCCTGAGTGGAGAGTCTACCTCGATAAATATGTAAGTGCGTTTAGTGTAGTGGTGCAGCTTTGTTTTTGAACCTACAACCTACCTATCAGTAGAATTTTGAATTCACAGCAACATGCGGAAATACACCTGCAATATTTAGCCCTGATTGTAACAGGAAAATATCATTTTCATTCTACAACTGGTCCAATAACGGGTACTGGTATTGGGTTGATATCAGAAGAACATGTTTGCTCAGTTATAAGACTGTAAACTGTTAAGTGCTGGAGTTTGTAATAGCAGCTAACTGTTGTCTCCTCAGATAATCCCCTATATGAAGCAGTATGAGATAGAGACGTTCAGTCAGGGCCATGAGAACATGGCATTATTCTGGAAAGACTGCTATGAGGCCTTCATGATTAACCTTCACCGCAGAGAGAGAGAAAGGGGGGAGAGCAAGATCCGCTTTCAGGTAATGCGTGCATGCAGAGGTGCAAAATCACATACAAGCAAACCACAATGTTTGTGCATAAACTCACCATAAGTATCCCAAGCTTAGGCATAACCAAAAATGAGAATATATTTTTATGTCCTTAAAAGCGAAAAGCAAACAAAACCTCATTAACTTTACGCTGAACACTGAATATATAAAGCATGACAAAAAAATGTCAAAAACCTAATGCATGCTCTCTCATCAGGGAATTGAGTTTGATTGTGGGCATGAGATGGACATTTTGTATTCTCCTTCAAGCTTGTTGAGCTGTCCAGTTAGGTACAGATTTAAGAGTTACAGTGACACTTCTAGTAACTCGGAGGAAGCGCGTGTTAGCCTTCACCCTCCCCATGTTGGTGGAATCATGTGATTGTTGGAGACTTAGTGGAGTTGGACTAATTAAGGGAGAAAATTGGGGCGGGGGGACAAGACATTAAACAACAATAACTTAGTCGTGCTCTCATCACAGAAAAATATCTTCTCTTCTTACAAACAAAATAACTGTAGAGTCTTTATGTTCAACAGTTTCTTTGCTTGTTTCAGTGAGCTACAAATTTAATAAATAATATACAATTTGCATCCACAGGAACAATTTGTGGAGCCGTTTTCCCGTCGTGGCCGCCAGGAGAATCTGCGGTATAACAGCATGTTGAAACAGATCCACACGCAGAACAGCGCCATCCTCAGGCAGTGGAAGGCAGCACGCAGGGGGCTCATGTGTGAAAGAGGGCCGTGGGTGGACAAGTGAGTGTTAACTGTATAGTTAAACAAGCAACAGGGGGCCTGGGGTTAGAGATGTGTTTCACACCCAAAAAAAAGTGGAAAAACAAAAAGTAAAGTTTATTGCAGTCAGTTCTAAGAGTTTTACTGAGCATTAAGAGGCGAATAAGAAACTGTTAATTGTAAAAGACATTTTATAATTTGAATATTTATTTAATGTTGCTTGAGGTATGTGCTCTTCTGTAGACCCAATATTAATACAGTCTAATGCAAAGGTTTGTGTACCCCTGTCATGTTATATGTTTTTGTTTATTTAATTTAATAGTGAAGATAAATTACATACATATCCTCTACAGAGAACCACTTCTTCACATTCCGTTTATTTGCTGAATATGTGAAACTCTGCAAATAAACAGAAGTTTTGCACTTAACAGCAATCACCATATGTAAGTGAGTCCCCTGTGGATGATGTGGAAACTCCAGCTAGTCAGTTGACTGGGTTACTCAAACTTATACCCTTGACTGTATGTGTTTTGGCTGGACTTTTTTTTATATTTTGTTCATTTAGTAAAGGTAATGATCACTTTTGCTGATTAAAAAATGGTATGTTTAGGGAGCAGAAGGAGGTGCACTGGAAGTTGTCTAGTGCTGAGAATTACTCCCGTATGCGTCTGAAGCTGGTAAGGAATTACAACTTTGACCCTCACCGAGAGGCCAGCGCTCTGCGAGATAACCTGGGTAAGAGCATAAACAAACACTTACATATTAGTCTCTGATGCACAATTACCTGACTGCTAGGTGTTACCTTGTCAGTGACTGTGCTGTGCTGAGAAATGAAGCACCACCTGTTAGTGGTCTCTCATCTCAGTTTTCTCAATAATGTAAAAATATACACGGTAAGTGCAATTTAATAGTTTCATCAAAATAACCACCACTTGCCTTTATCACAGCAATACATATTCATGGCATCCTTTTCAGCAATTTTTGGAAATGGCTTGTGTCCAAACTCTCCAAGCGCATTTTCAAACATGCAAACAGTTCTGTCTCATTTCCTGGATGCTCATTTCAAATTTGTCAGTCCTGCTTATCCCTGCAGCTCAATGGGAGAAAGATCTGGAGACTGAAGAGGCTGGAACATAGTTCTCAAAATGTTTAGCTTTTTTTGCCTGGGTATACTTTGGCACAATTTTGAAGAATGGTCGGGATCATTATCCTGTTGAAGAATGAAATGTTGTCCAGTGAGAAATAAAGCAGAACGAATTGTGTGATATTGAAGAATTTAATGATAGTTTTCTTTTTTTCATGATCCAACACAAATGAATGTCAGTGTGCTAACAGGCCTGATGTGTTTTTCAAAACCAGCAGTTTGAGCCTTTGTATGTCAATAATGTGTTACTATAGACCATATCATATTGAAAACTAGTCAGTTTTGTTTGTTTTAAGTGTTTCTAATGTTTTCTTGTAAGAAAAAATAGAAAAAACAGCATATCGTTCATTTATTTTTTAAATCCGAAATTGGGCCCTAACATCTGGCCTGTAATGTAGATATAATGTAAGAGTACCGCATAAACTGGCATTGTAGTCTAGTATAGGCTATAACTCGAGGTAGGCCTTGAGTTTAGATTAAGGACTGTGTATATGAGATTAAGAACTGTGTGTATGAGATTAAGGACTGTGTATGAGATTAAGGACTGTGTTTATGTGTTGCTGTGTGTGGGCAGGTGTACAGCAGCAGCAGGTAAATGCTGAGTCTCTGCTGTTGGAGGCAGTGAAGGTGAAAGTCAGTGACCTGGAGGAAGAAATACTGGACCTACCAGAGGAGGAACAGAGTGGGAACACACAGTGAGTAACACACACACACACACACACACACACTGGACTTGTGTTTATACCAGTGCAGGGTCTCTCTCTCAGACTTTCTTTTTCTTCTAGGGCAGATGATGAGGATGCAGCTCAGAAGGAGAAGTTGGTGATGTCAGAGGAATGTGAGCTGGTCACTGTCGTGGACGTTTACCCTGGGCGGCTGGACATCACCACACACCACATCTACTTCTATGACAGCAGCACAGAGAAAGAAGAGGGTGAGGAGGGAGAAGACAAGTAATCATATTGAAAAGCAGGATTTACAAAAATGAGCGCAAAACATAGAGCTTATGAACATTTGTAAGTGGTTCAAAGATTAAATAAATAAAGGTACATTCAATAAGCTAAACTAAAAACAATGTTTGGTCATCGAATGAGCTAAGTGAAGGCATGAGAGCAATAAGGAATGTGTTAGATTAACTTTTGAAAGAGGAGAGGAGTGGAAGCTCATCCCAGATGATCAGGCAGTCTGAAAGTTTTTCCAGTGTGTTTGGCAGAAGAGAGTCTTTATCTGTTGTGATGCTGTACTGTGTTGTCCAGGTGTGGGGCAGGACTTTAAGTGGCCGCTGTCTCAGATCAGAGAGATTCACTTGCGCAGGTACAACTTGCGGCGCTCTGCACTGGAGATATTCCTCATAGACCAAACCAACTACTTCCTTAACTTCCAGAAAGAGGTCAGAACATCTCTCTAAGTCTCTCTCTTCCATTCTTTCTGTCTCTTTATCTCTCTTTCACTATCTTACTCTGTCTCCGTTCCTGTCTCTATTTGTCTCTCTGTCTTTGTTTGTCCTTGTCTCCCTTTTCTTTGTCTTTGTTTTTTATTTTCCCCTTTTCTTCTCCACCTTTTACTTAATTTTCTTACTTTATTTTGTAAGCCTAATGACCAATTGTCAAAATTCTGAACATTTTATTCAATATGCGCAATAATAAGCATTTGAGGTGCATTAGATTAAACAATCTTTATTTTTCTTACTCTCATCTTCTCCCTCTCTTTCTCATCTTACCTTTAAATTGTGATTGACAGGCACGTAATAAAGTCTACAGTCGGATGCTGCTGCTTTGCTCTCTCCCTCTCCACGGCACTCGCTCGCCCCAGGAGCTGCTCAAGGCCTCTGGCCTCACACAGGTCAGAGGCAGTTTATCCAACACAAACATCTTTTTTTTTTTTTTTTTAAACAAGCTTCTCAAACTGCAGAGCTAAAGAACTGCATAGATTCAGCATTTAATATCCTGGCTGAATCTGTTGTGAAAGTGCTCGAGCTGAAAAAAACTGTGCAGAATGATAAGTTTTGAGGAAAAACAGCTGACTTTTCCTCTCTTCCAGAAATGGGTGAACAGGGAGATCTCTAACTTTGACTACCTGATGCAGCTGAACACCATTGCAGGGAGAACGTACAACAACCTGGCTCAGTACCCTGTGGTAAAACTGCCCTGCTGTAAACTCTGTAGTCATTATGCATTCCCTTATTTTACCCTCTCTCAGACGAACCCTTGTTTTTTGTTTTCTTTGGGTTATCCCTGCAGTTTCCCTGGATCCTGTCAGACTACACCTCAGAGGAGCTGGACCTGTCTGACCCGCGAGTGTTCCGGGATCTTTCCAAGCCCGTGGCTGTCTTGAATGAAAAGAACGCCAAAGCAGTGAGAGAAAAGTGTGTTTTCCTTTTTTAGTTCAGTTCAGGCGACTTTATTGGCAGTACCTTTGAAGTGACATTTTGAAGCAAAAACATCTTTTTGGCCAAAATAATGAAGTGGTGTAAGTTTGTAGAGTGCGGTATGTGCCCACAGCCAAACAGAACTCCTTGTTACTGCTTCATTTGTTCTGGGAGCTAAAATGAAAGATTTATATAAATGAAGAGTGATTCCCCATAATGCTGTATATCCATTTGTAACAGTTTTGCATATGAAAATGCATTTTTTTTTAATTGCTGTGAAAAAGGTGGTATTGATCAGTATATAGCACTAATCCTAAGGTATGTAGTACTATGCCAGTGTGTGCACCCATGTGATAGCCTGGGGTATCAGGAAACTAAAGAACCAATTCCACCTGGATCATATATAGAGATTTATATGCAAAAGCACGCACAAGTGCACAGGTATATATACATAAATGGTTTTAAAAATGTTAAAGTACCTAAGTCTTTCCATAGTTCTGTACACACTTACTGTATACCCTTCAAAATATTCACATTTAGTTGCTCTCAAAAAAACAAATTTCCAGCTATATTTCCTGCAACCTATAGCATCCATGTGAAATATATGACAGCAACAGTTTTAAAAAAGAAGAAAAAAACAGAACCACTAAGACTGATAAAGGATTACAACCTCCTAAAAATACTTGTCAATTCAATTAGGTGTCACGAATCACCTTCTCCATTGCACACCAAGCTAATTATCTTCCACCTGTGATTAGCTATAATTGTTTTAATTCAGTTACTGTAGTTCAGCATTCCTGGAGCATTCCAGTGCTTAGTAGTGCAACTAAAAGCAAACAAAACTGAAGTCAAACAATGTATAAAATTACAAAAAAGACAAATCAGTAAAGTATCCATAAACAGTGATTATAATAAAAATTGTGTGTATATATATATATATATATACTTATCTATATATATATATAGATACTTCTGTTCATAAATTATTAATGGAAACTCAGCCTCTCTCTTTACCTCCTTTACCTGTCCTCTATCATTTTGTTTGTGTTTGTGTATGTGTAGGTATGAAAGTTTTGAGGACCCTACAGGCACTATAGACCGTTTCCACTATGGCACGCATTACTCTAATGCTGCAGGAGTGATGCATTACCTCATCAGAGTGGAGCCCTTCACCTCCCTGCACATACAGCTCCAGAGCGGCAGGTAAAACACCTCTACTCATCTTCTCATCTTTTCCTTCTTTCCCTGTTCCTTTCTCCTTTTACCTCGCTCTTTATCCCAATCTCACACAGCTGCAAAATCCACAGTGCAGTGCGACCTACTTTGAAAGAGATAGATTGTTAAAAATAGTCTCTAAGTCAGATATAGTATTTGCCTTTTTTGTAGTATATTTTGAGGTGTTGTAGTGTATATCCCCTGATTCTGCTGTTTTCTTCATCTATGCAACAAAACTCCTGTTGTACTCTGGGCTTATGCTGATGACTGCTGGTCTCAGCACAAACTGCTAATCACTTTTGGATTTTGTAGACCTGACTCACTCTGTACTGTTCATATTAACATGTTTTCAGGAATATTTACCTTTGATAGATTTACATAAGCAATTGTTTTTCTCTACCAATTGTTATTTTCATTTTCTATTCAGTGTCAACCAGAGAAGCATATGGTCTCTTTCAGGTCTTACGTCTCCTCAGTGTTCTTCATGCTCTAAAGGAGTTTTTCCCTTGCAGCTGTCACCCTTAATTTTCTCAGCAGGAGACTCGACCTGGATTTCTGTAAAGATGATTTGTGACTGTCTGTTGTTTGGCTTGAACTGAATCGAAATTAATTCTCTCCCTCAGGTTTGATTGTGCAGACAGGCAGTTCCACTCCATCCCCGCCACATGGCAGACACTGATGGATAATCCCAATGACGTTAAAGAGCTGATACCAGAGTTCTTCTACTTTCCTGAGTTTCTTGAGAATCAGAATGGTGAGCAACACCAATAGTTTTGTCTTTATGTTCATACATTTTAATAGAGAGCAGTCAGGTAGTGTCAGAAACCACATAAGCATGTGTGTGATTTGAGGCAAGTGTGTGATGATCACACATGCAGTTTGTATAATGCAAATTAGTGTGGTATAAACTTCCATTGCTTCATTTTCCTCATTTTCTTTCTCTTTCTGGTAGGTTTTGACCTGGGTCGCCTGCAGATATCTAAAGAGCGCGTGAATGAAGTAGTTTTGCCAAAATGGGCCAAATCTCCAGAGGACTTCATATACAAGCATCGCAAAGCCCTGGTGAGATTTTTACTGACCTCATATTTTAGTTTCTTTGCTACTAATCTCAATCCGAGGCCTCCAGGGAGAGCAGTGTAATTGACTACTGGCTGCATCCAAGTATTCCTCAGCTTCACTCAGTTTGTTTCCTCTCACCTGAAAAAGACTGAAGGGCATAGAAAAGAAATACAATGAGAGGATGAAGCTTTTTTGATTGTTGACATGTCGTTTTTTTCTATATGAAATTTCCTTATCATGCTTTTCACAATAAAACACCCTGCATGAAGGCCAAAAGAATATAATTAATTCTTTCTGGCTGTAATTCTTGTCTAATTAATTGGAGAGAACTTTACTATGCGGCGATTCAGAGCATACCACTGCTCTGTCCCAACTGCAGGACCTTCCATGAACACTACTGTTGAGCTAGTATGGGATGAACTTGGGGGGTCGGAGAGAAGCATATCACTCTAACCAGAAAAAACGGACCTCTGGAAGAACTTGCAAAACTTGGAATGCCATACAAACAACATCCATGGAGAAACTTTGTTGCTCAAAATGTGTGTGTGTGTGTGTGTGTGTGTGTGTGTGTGTGTGTGTGTTTCAGGAATCTGAGTATGTTTCAGCCCATCTGCACGAGTGGATCGATCTGATCTTTGGTTATAAGCAGAGGGGCCCAGCAGCTGTAGAGGCCCTCAATGTTTTTTACTACTGCACATATGAAGGTAGGACAGCTAGCATGTAAATGTACCACTATACTGCTGAATCATACTGTGTTTCGCAGCTTTGTTTATAGTAGTTTTTAAGAGTACTAAATCTATAAGCTTGTGAATTTAATAATACTAATTCTTAAGCCTCTGAATTTTACTCAGCATAATGACACAAGATATTTTTTTTACATTAATGGCAATAATGGGGAAACAGACAAACAATTAATTGTAATCATTCAGTTGTGCTAAACTTTGTTCATATATTCTTTTATGCATAAATAAAGTGCTTCATAGTATATGTAAGAAAACAGTGTAAATGTGTATGAAAACACATTTACACACATGTATGACAGTGTATTACCCTAATTATGGTTACCTCTACACTTGTCTAATACCATCCTCGTGTGTGTACGGGTCACTGCAAGAGGTTGATATACAAAAAAAAATCACCTGGGCATGTATATCCTTGTGATAAGGAAACTGAAGTATTTCTTACGAGTTTGTAACTGCTCCCTCTTGCTTCATGTTAATTTATAATGACTTTTGTTACCATGCATTGAATTTCTTGGGGGTTGTAAGCACTAGATACTTTTTTGGACATGTGGAAAAAAGGGTGATTGGTCATACAGCAAGACTTGAATCTATTTGGGCTTCCCCAACTCCCATATGTATTTCTGTTGTAGGTGCTGTAGATCTGGATGCCATTACAGATGAGAAGGAGAGGAAAGCTTTAGAGGGAATGATCAGCAATTTTGGTCAGACACCCTGCCAGCTACTAAAGGTTTGTCCAGAGCTGGTAACTTAAGAACACATTGAACAAACAAAAGGGCAACCTTGAACTGTGTAGCATTTACACACATACACACTGGGTGTTATTATAGAACAGCTAAACTTCGGACAGAACAGAGTCTGCTTTGGTTTATTATTTCTATAGCACTGTGGACATTTTTGATGTAGCTAAATATCTAGTAGATGTCTCATAGATGTGAGTCAGCCCATTAGTACTGTAGATATTACAGTCCTGAGTTAAAAAGGTTTGTATGACAGTTCTGTTTTACCCCTAAAGCACTGTGGATATTATTGTTAACCTATTTTTATTGTGGGTATTGTAGTTCTATGTTAACATATTAGAACTGTAGCTTTTGTAGTTTGCAGTTAATCCAAAATTCCACTGGATATTGTTACCACAGTAACACAGATGGCTTTGTAGTTGTAAGGGTTGTTTTTAATTCATGTCTTGTTTGTAGGAACCCCATCCTGTGCGTCTCTCACTGGAGGAGCTGGAAAAGAGAAAATCTCGGCTAGATTCGTGCCCACTCAACATCTTTGAACACCTGACTGAACTCAAGTCATTCTTTGTGGAGGTGACATAGTTATCTCTTCTTCTTTGTCTTCGTCATCTTTGTTGTGTTCTTTGTCTGTTTATAAGCAGTCTTTTCTTACAGAAATTTTTAAATGTGTTTTTAGGGCATCAGTGATAACTTTGCTTTGGTGAAAGCTGTAGTTCCCAAAAACCAGTCCCATTCTTTTATCTCCCAGGGCAGTCCTGACACTTTGGTAAGTCTGAACTCCTAGACGAAAAAATAAGTAGGTAATAATAATTATTAGGTGATCATATTTCAACAATATTATAATGTCCTATTTGCATAAAGTAATTATTTTTCAGTTTATTTCACAGTTTATGCATTAATCATTATTTGTGTTGTTTAATACAAATTTCCTACAAAAATCAAAGGAAAATATAAAGTAGTAAATATACCTCTTGGCGGGAAAGTAAATAACATTTTCGTAGACAGGAAGAATATGTCGACCTTACAATACTAAGCAAAATTATAAACACTAGACTTGTTTAAGCAGTAGATTGTTTTCTGCAGCATTTGTGATGTGCAGTGCAATGTTTCCAGTTTTGTTTACTGGTTTTCTTTTTCAGGTAACATTAAGCCAGAATTGTCTGCTAGGAGCTCATGGCTGGCTCCCCTATGATAAAACCATCTCCAACTACTTCACCTTCATCAAAGACCCCACGGTGGCCAGTCAGAGGTGAGTGGTTTTTCCTCTTTAAAATACACCAATGGGACAAACATGAACGTTCTAATTTTTGCTGTCAAACTAACTTGACTGAGTGATCAGAAAACATTCTGGACAAACACAGGTGTGGCACATCAAGCAGATGTTTGTGTTTGTTTATATCTGTCCTGTTTGTTTACTCTGACCTTAAGTGTAGCGTCTTTTCTCTGAGGAGGTAAGATAAATGGTAATTAGCTTTTTGGCATGGGGATAAATGTGGCTGGAACGACAGTGATGCTCAGAGGGATGCTGAAGATGTCTGTGAGGACATCTGCCAGTTTGTCTGTACATCCTCTGAACACATGACCAGGAATGTTGTGTGGTCCAGCAGCCTTCTGTAGGTTGAGTCTAAACAGCTGGTCAGGCAGAGCACCTTGTCTTTGGGGGACGTGGTGGTATTCCTTGCTGCTATGTCATTCTGTGCCTCAAACCATGTGTGAAGTCATTCAGCGCATCTGGAAGGGAGGCCTTATGAACACAGACAGGTGGAGTTGTCCTGTAGTTTGTGATAGCCTGGATACCCTGCCACATGCTCCATATGTCACCACGGTCCTGGAAGTTGCCGTGGTTTTATGGACACGTGCACGATTCGCTGCTCTGATGGCCCAAAACACGATTCGCTGCTCGGTGGCCCTTGCCTTGTCGTCTGACCTGAAGGCAGTGTCAAGGATTTTCAGCAGTGACCTCAGGGTTTTCTGGTCAGAACTGCAATTCTGGGGCAGCTGGTGACCTAGTAGTTAGGGCTTTGCTCCTGTGATCAGAAAGTTGTGGGTTAAAATCCTAGGAATGCTAGTGTCATCACTGAGGAACCCTAGAACAAAGTACCATCTCCACACACTGCTCCCTGGGCACCCTTCGTTGGTGGCAGCCCACTGCTTCACTTGGTGAATAGGTTAAATAGGTTACACTATGTACTGTGGTGTGTCTCTGAACGCACGCACGCACGCACGCACATTCACAGCAACAGCAATAATCACTAAGATGGCAGCGCGCTGGGATTCCACATTTGGAGCAAAAGTGCAGTTATAGTCGACTTTGACACAGAATTTCTGCACACTTGCATCGGACCAGCTGATGGACGTGTCTATCACAGTCAAACTCTTTTACTACAAAGATATAAACAAGAAGCTTACTTTGACTGCTGGAATAGCTCCGCAACCTATTGATGCAGGGACCAGGCCTTCAGACCGTGGTACTGCACGATGCTGCTGTCTGGCAGAGGGGATACTGCAAGCAGTGCACAAGGGAGCAGTAGCGCGGCATTATTTTTAATTAAACAATGAATTATCATTGCAGCACAAATGTGTTGTCTGTGTCTCTGCAGGACGCAGCGTTTTCTGGCTGGTCCTTTCTCTCCGAGTGTGGAGGTCACTGCCAGGCTGTTTGTGGTTTCTCATGATGGAAAGCTGCTGTTCAGTGGAGGTCACTGGGACAACAGCCTGAGAGTCACATCCCTGCTGAAGGGCAAAACTGTGGGACAGCATATCCGCCACATGGGTAACTCAAATCAAATTTTATTGGCCACATACAAATGTGTCTGGTAACATAATCTGAGAGAATTTGCATAAAACAGAGTTTACATACACAGAGATAGAAAAGATGAAAATAAAATATAAAAGATAAACAACAACAAAATTGCAGATCTTTAAAATTGTGTGTGCATGTCAAGTTGAAGTAGTTGCTACCTCAACGTGATGTTTGTTTTTGCACATATAATCATATAAACACATGCCAATGCAGACACAATAAAACAACTCATCACTGCAGGTTAGATTTTTTTTATGAACAATTCTTCCTCCTTTCAAACTAAACCTTATGTATGTTTGTGTGGGTGTTTATGCACATTACTCTGTCTTTATAGATATAATAACGTGTCTGGCCACTGATCATTGTGGGATTCACCTGATCTCAGGCTCCCGAGACACTACCTGTATGGTTTGGCAGGTGCTACAGCAGGTCAGTCTGATGTGATGAGAGATGAATGTTTTAGCCTGTTTTTGGCACTTCAGTTACACACTAGTGTTCGTGTGCTTACTGTGATTGTATGGACTTTTGCCATTCATTAGTGTGGGATTAAATCTGGAACATCCTTCTAAATCGGATCAACTGCTTAATATAATTATTACTATTACTATTTTTCAGTCTTTTAGTTGCACGAAAAAGTCAAAAGGACTTTTGTTAAACATTTAGAACTGAAAGAAGGCACAATATAAACCTTGGTAATACCCCGCTTTTATAGACTGCCTATGACAGCATAACCCTTGCAAAAGCATTGATTCATTCATTAAGGGAAGGGAATTTGTTCCATTGGTGCACACTGGTTGAAGAATCGCTGTGCTTATAAAGCAGAGGCCGAGTTAAGAACAATTATCAGTTCTGTATTGTTGCTTTTGAAAAATAACAGTTTCAGTATGACAGTTTCACAGGAGAAGTAAACATTAATTTTGGACCATTTTTATAGGTCCATTCATCACAAAAGTTTGGCACATTGGAAAGGTGTTTTCCAATTATATAAAGTAATATATGACAAAAACGTAGAAAGTTTTTGACAGTGACAGTATACTTCTACCCGACCTCAACTGAGTTCATTTCTAATAAGTGTAATTAATCATAGTCCATTTACTTTTGATACCTAAATACATTTGACATAAGGTAGTTTCTACTTTGTACTCAGCTTCCAATTACTTGTGAGCAAACAAAGTTATGAATAGAACAATTACTCAATTACTTAATAAAGTTAAGACTCCTTACATAAAACTATGATTTACCTTGTGCCATCTTGCTGTTATTGGCAGTCAAGTACATTTTTCAGTGTCTTTTCATGTGTTATGCAGTTCCTATGTAGGTAGCCTTTTAATAGCACCTGTTGTTGTTGCTGTTGTTATCATATTATTATTATTATTATTATTATTATTATTATTATTACTACTACTACTGCTTATTTTAATTAGTACCTTATAGTGATGTGGT
>JBBPCX010000114.1:7945033-7980401 GCA_037974365.1 Hydrocynus forskahlii
TATTATTATTATTATTATTATTATTATTATTACTACTACTACTGCTTATTTTAATTAGTACCTTATAGTGATGTGGTTATGCTCTACACACCCATATAGTGTGTATATCAGTACAACTCTGGACATTCATTTCCAGAATTGTAATTCTTACACAAATGAGCAGACCTAGCATCTTAATCTCTGATGAGCATATAAAATAGTTTTGGATAAAAGTGGGTTGTTTGTAAAGGTAGCAAGATGTGTTTGTTTTTTTGAATCAAAGCCTGTTCCACAGTTGTTTTAAAATGAATGAAAAGTTAAAATTAATTAAAATAAATAAAAGATGCTTTATTCATTTAGTGAAGGCTGTGTAATATATTGCACATGTCCATATTACATAACAGCTAATGGATTTGACAAAACTTTTTGCTGTCAAGCTAATAAAAGTAATTGTGTGTGTGTGTGTGTGTGTGTAGGGTGGAGCCCCAGTGGGTTTGAGCCCTAAACCACTACAGGTGCTCTATGGACACACAGATGAGGTGGTTAGTGTGTGTATCAGTACAGAGCTGGACATGGCTGTTTCGGGAGCACGGGTACGTTTTCATACACACACACCAGCTTCTGTTGAAGCTGTGTTACGTTTACCTCAGGGAGGTAATATTAGTGTTGTTTAAGTGACTTGTAACACAATGATTGATACTAATCCAGTAAGGAGCAGTGTGTAGTTTTTACAATCTTAATCTAACTGTAATAATTATTGAGTCTTCTCGAATTGGCTAAACATGGAGCTTCCTCAGGAATAATTGTCTTGTTCAAATCCATGTCACTTTTAATACACATGAAGTCTTTGTGTCCTGTGGTGTATCTCTGGTAAACATCCAGGATTTAAGCTTTTAACTGAAGCTGGGATATCATGGGATCCCTGTTTTCCAAAAAGTTATGCTTTCAGTTAATCAGTTCACAGACCATTATTTTATGGCTTGTCTTGGCAAATGTAAGCCGAGCCTTTTTGGCTTGCAGATCTTATCTGAGATGAGTGAGGCCTGCAGTTTCTTAGATTTTACTGTTCCATACTGTTCCAATTCTCAGATGATTCATCACTGTCCTTTTAGATTTTTGGTAGGCTGGCCACTTCTGAACAAATTCACCACTGTCCCAAGCCCTCCTCATGTGGATATAATAACTCTTACTGTGGTTTGATTGAGTCCCAGAACGTAGCCATTATATGTCCAGATTGATATATTTCCATAACTTACTTTCTTCTGAAGTTCTGTTGAAGGTAGCATAGTCTGCTGCTTGTTGTGAATATTTAGCCAAGTTCACATTTCTGGAAAGGTTTTATTTAAGTAATGCCTAGATTCAACAGAGCTTGCAGTAATCAAACCTGCATGTATCTAGTCGTATTAATCTCAGTTTTCGTCTAAATCACATGATTACGTTTTTAGATATTTTTAGTGTACATTCACTCTGTCTTATATTCGATAAGATCTGAAACATGTCAATGTAACAAATATGCAAAACTACAACAAATCAGAAATGAGCTGTTAAAGACTGTATGTTACTCATTCTCCTCTGGGAAACCCATCTTTGAAAAAACATTCACTAAACAACCACAGTTATGTCCTCTTAGTCTTTGTCTCAAGTGTAAAATTAACGGTACATTTTTTGTGTGTGTGTGTAGGATGGCACCGTGATCATACACAGTGTGCGGAGAGGTCAGTACATGCGTTCCCTGCGGCCTCCCTGTGAGAGTACGCTACCTGTGTCTATAACACACCTGGCTGTGTCCTGGGAGGGGCACATAGTGGTGCACACCTGTGTGGAAGGAAAAGCCACGTTGAAGGTCTCTTTTTTTTTTAAATTTATTTATTTTTACAGCTGTGTGGTTTGACGTTTAAGATAAATATTTGTGATGAACAGAAATTGTCCACATCTCTACCAAACTTCTCATAAAATACTACTGCTTTATGCACACATATTTAGGGACAAATGCCATTTGTGTCTAGGATAAAAATACGCTGCACCTGTACTCTGTAAATGGGAAGCACTTGTGCAGTGAGCCTCTGAAGGAGCAGGTGACGGACCTGTGTGTGTCGCGAGAATACATAGTCATGGGCAGTGAGCAGGGCTTTCTCTCTATCAGAGATTTGTACAGGTAAAATGACCTCTCCTTTTCTTATCTCCTTATTCTCTGTTATCTTGTCTGTTTATTGTCCCATTTCTACAGTTTTCAGATTATCATTGTATACGTTTTATGGTCTGTAATGTGTTTTTATCCTGTATACACATTCAAACATTTTTTTCTAACACTGATGCCATCTCTTCTGGTTGCTGGTGGCAGTCTGACACTGTGTGCATCTCCCATGGCAATGCGGGTTTCTATCCGGTGTGTGTCAGTGACGAAGGAGCAGTCCCATGTGCTGGTGGGACTTCAGGATGGAAAACTGATCGTTGTAGGGGTGGGGAAACCGGCGGAGGTAAAAAACTCCTTCAGGAACTACATCACCCAGAGGATGCACGGATCTCCCTTAATGAACACACTTAGAATGCACGCACATACACATCTACTGCAGCCCTAATGAACATACAGAGAGACACATACACACACGCCTGCAGCTCCAGGACCAGAACACTTTGAGTCTGGACATGCAATGAGAGATGATAAAGCAAACACAAACTCTGATACCAGAATGCTTTCTGTCATACTAATTAACGAAAGGTAAAATCTCGATTATCTTCCTCTTTCTTTCTCTCTTTCACACACACACACACACACACACATACACACACTGGAACACTTGAGTGATAATCATACAATCATATATAATTAGTGAGCGATAATCACACAGCCACAAGCTCGTGCACACACAAACACACACACACACACACACACACACCTACCTCCAAGATCTGAATACTTTCAGTCCAGGCATGTGATTCCACTCACAGGCACACTTTCAAGGCCAGAAGGTTTTTATTCAGCATAAACACCGACAAGAGCTTTAATCGGATCTGAAATATTTGTCTGAAGCCAAATACAGTCCAAGGACTTTCTGTCCTGGCCTGACCTGACCTGAACCACATCACCAAATACAACCAAATCCTAAATCAAATAAAAATATTATATAATCAACTGATCATATACTTTAGTGTTCTCACTGAATGGGCTTGTCAGTGTAGTGTTATGGGGAGTATGAGTGGGGAACACTTCTTCTGCCTGTGAGCCCGAAGCATGAAATTAGATGTGCACTGTTATGAAAGTACTACAGATTGGCTAAAGGGTATTGGCCAGGGTTAAATAAAAACATAAATGCATACAAAATTGAAAAATTAAGATTAAATTTAGTTTTTTAAGAAGCACTGCTTTCCCTTTTTGGCTGCACTAAATTGTCCTCTCTTATATATCCACCGTTTTATTTTCCATTCATCCAATTTCACACACAGCCATGGGCCTCATGGACCTCTGCTGAATTCTGCCAAAACGAGATTGTGACTTTGCTATATCCAGTTTCCAAAAAGTTGGGTCACTTTCCAAAAATGTGGTAAAACTAAAACCTGTAATTTGGCAATTCACTTGAACCTTCATTTTTCAGCTAAAAGGACAAAGAAAAGATTTCAGTGTTTTCACTGACAAACTTATTTCTGTTTGGTAAACATAAACAAATGTAGAAACTGAGTCCTGCAACACGCTCCAAAAATCCCTCCCAGTGTTGGTGGTAGCGTGTGATTGGAGAATTCATTTCTAGTGGGTGGAGACACAATTAAATTGGGGAGAAGTTTGGGGGACAGCATGTTGTAATAATCCATTTGTGAAATCTGAGGCCACCCCAGTAATGACATGAGCAGTGGGGCTCCACTGGATTCGGACAAATATTTCAAGCTCCAACACTAACAGACATCCCACACATTCATCAAACAGTGAAATCACTAGACATACATGCGTTCCAACAATAGGGTTACACAACCTTGAAAATCCAGGTGAGGAGGATGGTGGTGTTCATCGCACTGTAACATTTACAAATAAACTGAAAATAGTGCTGTATAATACTGAAAATGTTGCCAAGGATCATAAAGTCCACTGTTATTGTGTAAGTCGTTGCCTTGTGGTGTGTAGATGATCATGTTAATGAATATTGTTTACGAGGTGTGCAGTACAAAGCTGAAGTCAAGGGTTAGCTTGCAAAGTTTTACACCACTTTTGTCTTGCCCTGTGGATTCATACATTTTGGGTCAGATCTCAGGGCACAAAAAATGAAATGGCTACATTTGCTAACCTGTGACTCCAACTTTGTAGTATATGCTCTTTTTTTATTTACTAAAACCTCATGTAAACAACAAACTGTTCTACTGTATCTAACCACAGCATACCCCTGTAAATTTACAACTACTAACCATTAGTAGTTAGTAGTTATTGGTACGACAGTTAGAGTTGTACCAATAATAATAATAATACTAATAATAGTTGCTGTTGTTCATCTAATGCCTTTTAACCAAATGATTACCTCTTTAATTTTAGCTGTTCTAGCCGAAAATCGTTAGTTTTGATGGATGGATAAAGGTAGAATCTCTTATGGTCAAGCTTGAGGTTTAGGATTCACTCATTTGTGTTTTTGCATGCAATTGAAACAAAAATGTTGTAATGATCGTCATCTGTTCATTTAAATTGCCTGTCAAAAGTTTTGGAACACCTAGTTTTGCAAAATATTTGTAATGAATGAGCATAATTCCTTCTTCAGAGCGCAACATATTCAGTCTTCTTCAGAGACTGAAGAAGGCTTCTGGTCTGACCACAGATTTACAGAATGCTTTCAGGACATATTGTGCATTTTTAATTTTTAATTTTTAATTGCTCATAAATAAGAAAATGTTATTACAATAATACATCAGTGTATTTGCAAAAGGTACACAGTAAAGTGAGCTACAAATACCAAGGTTCGAAAGATCTGCAATGCTAATATGTAGAGAGCCAAATCTGTATTTTTCCTCAAATGTTTCCATAGAAGCATCTAGTGTCAGGAGTTTAGTCACTTACCAGCTTGCCAGTTTAAAGATAAAAAGCCCATTTTAAAACCCTCTGTATCTCAGAATGTAATGCCAATTAGAAATTATGCACACTATCATTTGGCACAATGGCATTGATAGAAAACATTAAGAAAATCTGAGCTGGTCCGTCTGGTAGTTTTTTTTTGTAAACTGGGTGAAATTAGGTAACTTCAGTCCAAATTAAAAGTTATAAAAGTTTAATTTTTCTTTGCAAAAGCTGTTCAACTGAATGGACACAGGAATCTCATAAAAAAACAGAATATCAAAATAAATTATAAATATCTTTTTTATAAAAACTTTCTAAAAAGTCATTCCAAAGTCCACATTAGTCCCAAAACTTTTGACAGTGTTCATTCATAAACAAGTCACTGATCCACCATTGATTTTTTGCTAACCTCTCAATCAGTCAAATGCAGATGGACTAATACTCACACATGAATCTTTTTTTTTTTCTTCCTTCACATTCTTTATCCTACTACTCTGTTCATTGCACTCCTCCTCTCCGCTCCTCTCCTCCTTTCCTCCCTTCCTTTTAGATGCGTTCTGGCCAGATCACAAGGAAACTTTGGGGCTCCAGTAAACGCCTGACTCAAATCTCGTCTGGAGAGACGGAGTATCCCACACAAGAACACCTTTGAGCTTGTTACCCCTACTTAGCACTACCCTTCCTCTCCAATCATCACAGTCTCCCAATCAGGGGTGTGTGATTGGATGATGGCTGTCCGCTACCTGCTGTCCGAAAAAGGACACTGGGGTTTCTCGGCGTTAAAGGAGTAATTCAGGCAAAAAATGAAATTCACCCCAAATATAGTTTATCATTCATCGCTTTAAGTGATTAAGAGGTGTGTGATAGAGATAGAGAGACATGTAAAGTCTTAGTTGACCTTTAGTTGAACCAGTGCGGGCGCTGTTGTCCAGCTATATGTGTCAGATTCTTCTACACCTTTATGGTTGACCCCCTGGTCTTGGACATTGACCCTCTCTCTCCCTTCTCCTCCTCTCAGCCCCTCATCACACAAATTCATCATTAAAGTGATAGTATGGCAGAAAATATAATTTACACAGTTCCCTGTTAGTGTTTGAAGTTTGCCTCTAGTTTTGTACAGGAGCAACAGGGATAATGCATCTGACAAGTAGCTTATATCCCACCTCACATAGGTTTATTTTTGTCCATTTTAATGAATTATTGTCATACAGTGTCAGAAACCTTATACACAAGTATGTTAGAAATTACTTTAAGGAGAATGATTATTTAGGCATGCAGGTTACATGATGCTAACTGGTGGGGTGTAAGCTTCCACTTTCTGCATTTGCTACATACCCCCAGTTCACAGAGAAGCAAAAATCACTGAAGGACTACATGTGGAGTGAAGGGGGAAACTGTGTAAATATATTTCTTCACCAGACTGTCTCTACAGGAGAGATGGTGTTTGTTTTAAATAGCCCATTATTTTTTTCAGTAACTTTGTTGTATCTTTCAGTTCTACACATGCATGTACACACAGGGTTTGAATGCAGTTTTGTAGGACATGCACACAGAGATAATGAAATGCATTTACATTGACCAAGGCAGTGAGAAACACGCACACACTCTGGTGCGTACATAAACTATACTAAGGCTAAACATAGCGTTCCTTTGTGTGTGTGTGTGCGTGCGTGCATATGTGCGCGCATACACATTTTTTTTGTGCTTTTGTTTCTTAACTAATTGTTGAATGTGTTTTTGATTACTTGAATTCTAGATTATTTATTTTAAATGAAGATTAATCAATGATTTTTAATTGCTGATATTATTGCAGCCACAGTACTATGTGTAGTTCGCTTCTGTTTGTAAAGCTTTGGGACAACACTACAGCTCATATCAGAGGGGGTGGTTTTGAAGGGCTTCATTAGTGCTAACTGTAAGCAATATAATCCCCCCCTGCTAGCCACAGATGCTAATGGTACATTCCACTTTTTAATGCAGTGACTGACCAGAGCCCTCCAGTCTTCCTGTGTTTTTGAATAGGGATCACACTACAGGGATGGGAATTCTGCTCTAATGCAGGAAAACTATAATGGCTGCCACATCCATACTCTGCCTGGAAAACATTTGTGGATATCTAGCTTTTTAACAGTGCAGTGCGATAAATATTGCCTTTACATAAGAATACCAGTATTGGTGTCACACAGCAATACTAAATGAGCATTACCTCCATGGTGACAGTTCTTTTAAATAGTGTTTTACCTGAAGCCACAGCAGTAGAAATATGTAAGACAGGCTTTGATGAAGTTTTGAGATGAAAGTATTATAAGAATATCAAAGACAATACAGTGCAGGCCAACCAAATGTAAGATAAATGTGATGTAGGAAAAAGCTCATCATATTAATGCTTATGCCGCTTCATTTAATATAAATGAATTAAACGAAATATGATAGCATCAATTAGAAAACAAGAGTATTATTATTGAAGTATATAGAATTTATATTTTATGCAACTATCAGCTTGTCTTATAATATACACACTTTAACTCTATTACTATAAACGCCCTGCTCCTCGCCAAAGCAATCCATCACACAAAAAGATAGAGACAAAACACGGTTACATGTGCTTCTTTGGCATGTGCTTCCTTCAAAGATTAGTCTAAACATTCCCGGTGGTTTATTAATGGTATTTTTGGCTTGAAATGCTCATCCCTAGCATCAGTAATGAAAGTACGACCAAGCTACGAACTTTATCCTTGTTGTGTCCTTCCAGGTGTTTAAACCACTATTGGTGGTCATACCGATTTCAATATGTACTTTTAACACTAATTTAAAGACGTCAAATCATTACTTGGGTAAAATGGACTTCTTATACCAAATCAACGTGAAGCTTTTGTCAAACCTAAACCTACTTGCAAGTTTTGCAGCTAGTGCTAAAGGGTGAAGCTTTCAAGGACACAGTTGCTTTTTGGAAAATGACAAAGGTGTTTCTAACTTTAAGGCTCCTATAACTATTAAAACTATATTGACTGTTTTTGGCTAATGCTGAAACATTGACCTCGAGGCACAGAAACTCCAAAAGGGCAAAGTGTGTAAATAGATCTGTTGTGCTAAAAACAGACTGTGAAACATAACACGGAGAACATTTGAATTTTAAAAGAGCGCTAGGTGTCCTCAAAGTTTTTTCAGGCAGTGTGCATGATGTGAGCTGTTGTTGGTGCCTCCCTCCCCTTTTTCTAGTTTTAAGCCATTCGGTCGCCGTTTACTATGCAGGGAAACTCCTTGGGCCTTCTAGAAAACTCTGTTACTTATGGGAGTTTGAATTCTTGCTCTTCCATATGCAGTTGATCTTGTGAAATTTGTGCGGAGGTGTTTGTGTGTATGTGTGATTCATGAGATTATGAATGTCTGCTAAGCAGAAATTATGTTTTTATTTTGACCGTGTTTGATTAGTCTTTGTTTTCATACATTCTGAAGTCCATCTGAATGAAGACTTTTCTATCATCCGCTAAGGAAGTGAGCTTTATTGTTCTTAGCGGTGTTGGATGTGTCGCTGAAGTTTAAACCCTACTTATGCCAAATTCTTTTTCAGGACTGATGTGTGCTTCCTGTGCTGTAGGTTAATGTGGTGCTTTCTTTGGGTAAAAATGTAACATCAGAGGTTAGGGTTGGGTATGCTGTGGATATGTTTTTCTTTGTTTCTATGTTTTATTGACTGTGTTAAAGTGCTTGCTAACCCTGATTTTGGGATAACGTTGACACTATATACTAAGAGACCAGTCTACTTTTTTTTATCAGCCCATTAGTTAGGATGCCTTTAAGAATGTTTTGTCCCCTCTGCTTGAGAACTTCCAAGTGCTCGTTTGTTTTTCTCCCAAAAAAGTTGTCTATGGAAAGAAAAGGAGTGCCTTTTTATTCCCACTCTTCCTCGCATGATTCTTTGTTCAGACTGTAGTATGTCCTGTAACCCTTCTCCTCTGGGCCGCAGCATTCCACAGAGCAAGACTACATGGGAACCAAAAAGCAAGAAAAACAACAAAAAAAACAACAAATCAAAATCATATCAGACCTGTGACTTAGCTGCTTTAACTCTGTCACCAATTGATGTGTGTGTGTGTGTGTGTGTGTGTATGTATATCTGTGCTTATTTATAAATACAGTATAAAATGTACAGCATGATTTTTATTTGTGTCTGAATTGTATTTTTTTGCACTTTCCAGGTACTACGAATTGTAAGAGATTGTTTTAAATGTCTTCTTGATCTGTATAGACAGACTGCTTTGTATACACACTTGGAAAAATGATCATTAAAGTTGTGTTGGAAATCAGTCATCTTTGTTTCTTAATTAGTTACTAGTTCATAACATTACTAAAATGTTTTATGTAATAAGTACTATAGTAACAATAAATGTAGTTACTGTTCAATAAAGCAAGTTCTTGAATGAAATTAAGAATTCATTTTAGGAAACGTTTGTCCACAAAGGCCATGCATAATTTTAGCTGAGAGGCTTGTTTTCAGTCACATTAACTTCAAATACATAGATTTTCATATGGAGCTACCTTTGCAGCTATAACAGCTTTCTTGAAAGGCTTTCCAAGATTTGAAGTTTCTGTGGGAATTTGTGCCAATTCATTCTGTAGAGCATTTATGAAGTCAGACACTGATGTTGGATGAGAAGGCCTGTCTCACAATCTCCGTTCCGGTTCATCCTAAAGATGTTGGATGGGGTTGAGGTCAGGGCTCTGTGTGGGCCAGCCAAGTTCTTCTACACTGAACTCATCCAACCATGCCTTCATGGACTTCTCTGTGTGCACTAGGGTACAGTCATGCTGGAATAGATAAAGGGTCTTCCCCAAACTGTGTCCTCAAAGTTGGAAGCATGGCATTGTCCAAAATGTCTTGGTATGCTGAAGATTGCCCTTCACTGAAAGTAAGGGGTCTAGCCCAAACCCTGAAAAACAGGTCTGTCCCAATACTTTTGTCCATATAGTGTGTGATTTCGTACATGGAAGAGCCCGTATGATGGACATAAACAAGCACATACAAAAATATGATGCTATTGATATCTTTAAAAATGTCCTGTAAATGATCAAATGGGGAAAGAAAAGTGATTTCAGGGTTATTAGAAGCCAAAACGGTATTAACTGATGTAAATCTGGAAATAAGTGAAAATGAAGCAAAAAGTTTTATTCTCTCTTTTTCATACTTCTTTTTTTGTTGTCTCTCATTCACATTTTCATTTTTCTCTCTCAAATACTTCCATTTTTCTTCTCTTTCTTTCTCTATCACACCCACACACCCATAGTCCTTTTTCTCCAAATATCCCCTTCTCTCTGTCTCGCACTCACACTCATTTTTCTTTGTCTCTCTCTCTGTCATACACACTCAGTTTCAGCTTCCTCCTTTTCTCTCTATAACACACTTTTTCATTTTCTCTCTCATACATTTTCCCTTTCCCTACTCTCCTTTTCTCTCTCTGTCTGTCTCATGCTCACACATTTTCATCTCTCACACATTATTCTCTTTCACTCACACACTTTTTTTTATCTTTCACATATTCTCTCACTCTCACACACTTTTTAATCTCTCTTACACATTTTTATTTTTCTCCTACTCTTTCTCTCTCTCTCACACACATTTTGTAAGTCTCCATCTCTCTCCCCATCTCTATCTCATACATTTTTTCATTTCTCACTTTCCTACACACAAACTTTTTTCATCTCTTTCTCTCTTTTTCATTTTTCTTCTACTCTCTCTCTCTCTCACACACACACACATACACACACGCATTTCTTAATTCTCCATCTCTCTGCATCTCTATCTCATACACATTTTTTCACTTCTCACTCTTTCTCACACACACGTTTTAATCTCTTTCTCTTTCTCTCTTACACTTTTTCATTTCTCTCTCTCTCGCTCCCTCTCTCTCTCTCTCACTCTCACAAACACACTTTTTAATATTCCATCTCTCTCTCTCTCTCTCTCTCTCCCCCCATCCCTAGCACGTTTTCATTTCTCACTCTTTCTCGCGATAAGCTGCCTGCTGTTCTCGCGTGGTCTTGCTGTGGGAGTAAACAGTCGCCATTTGTTGAGAGAGAGAGTGTGAGAGCAGGCAGTGCAGAAGGGAGAGCTGAAAAATACACTTTTCTAATCAGTGAAGGGTCATTTGCCCGGAGCAGTGTTGTGTTTTGTTGGTGGAGGGTCTGAGTGAGAGCAGGACTGCTGTTTGCCCTCCTGTGGCTGAATGTTTTGGAGTTCTTAGAGATAGCAGCACAGTTGGGCCTGGCCTGGAGCTCACACACACTTCCATACACTCTCACACACTCACACCCCCTCACACAGTCTCTGTTCCTCCTAAAATGATCATTGAAAACCTTGATGCCTTGAAGACGTGGCTTTACAAGACCCTTGAACCCATGTAAGTTTCTGTTTACCTGCATGCTCAGTTAGCTTAGCAGCGTTAGCCTTAGCCTTTAGCAGCAGCAACGCATGAGGTCGAAACTTCAGTGCCTCTGAGTTTATTCTGCTCTCTGTTCAATCTCTTCATGCTACTGCATCTATAAACCTTCTCAGAGGCTAGCAGAGTGTGGGGTGAGGTGTTCAACCCAGAATCAAGCTGTAAATATTTTTATATATCGAGAGACGAGTGGCTTCTTTCACCGCGCATTACCTTTACCCCCCCTCTCTTCAGTCCATTCAGTGCCTTATTCTAAATAAAACCTCTTTTTCTCTGGATGCTGTATGCAAAAAGAGTCAGCCACCTTTTATTAAACGTGATTAGTCTATTAATAACCTGTAAATCAACTTGTTCGTTAATAAAACCCTCAATGGAGGTGGGTGTTAAACTAGTTATGCTGGCCAATTTGGCAAAATACAGTATCAGGTGCTTGAAAACAACACCTGGTGTGCATCACAGTGTTACCTTTTTTGAACTCTTCGTGCACTAAGCAGTATTGGGACGCCTGGCCATGACACAAACAAGGACTTTAACGACATTGCATTTTAGACTGTAATACGGAGTTGGTGCCCCACTTTGCAGCTATAACAGCTTCCGCTCATCATGGAAGGCTTTCCACAAGATTTTAGAGTTTCTGTGTGAATTTGTGCCCATTCCTTCTGTAGAGCATTTATGAGGTCAGGCACTCATGTCGGACGAGGAGGCCTGGATAGCAATCTCCGTTCCAGTTCATCCCAAAGGATGGGGTTGAGGTCAGGGCTCTGTATGGGCCAGACAAGTTCTTCCCCTCCAAAATCATCCAACCATGTCTTTATGGAGCCTGCTTTGTGCTCTGGGGCAGTCATACTGGAATGGAAAAGGTTCTTCCCCAAACTGTCCACAAAGTTGGAAGCATGGTGTTGTCCAAAATGTCTTGGTATGCTGAAGCATTAAGACTGTCCATAACTGTAAGTAAGGTGCCTAACCCAAACCCTGTAAAACAGGTCTGTCCCAGTACTTTTCCATTTAGTGTATGTTGTAAAAGACATTAAGAATGAGTAGAGTCATGTGTCAACTGTATTAAGAACTGAGTATAGCTATTTTCAGTTGAACATTTTCTATATTGTTCTGCACTCGACCCAGTTAAGCGGGGTCTTTATTTATGCCCTCACTGCCCTGAACCATGTGATTCATCTGGCCTTTGTTTATGCATCAGTGATTTCCATGATATTCTCAGAAATGCATATTGGCACATGGTTTGTCACAATAAGGGTAGAATATTGTGTGCCCCCCAAAGCAGCTAGTTTCAGTGTGCTGTTTTCATTCATTTCACTGCTTAATTATTAACAGTATTGGAACAAAAATAAATCCTTTTCCTATTACATCAATGCCTTTACCTATCCGTCCACTTATAATGTCTTAAACCCTTTGCAGCAGAATTTCTGTGTGCATTTAGACCCAGCACTCATGTGTTAACACACATTCAGTCCAGATTTATCTATTCATGCAGTAACAAAAGCTTCAGTGGGGATTAATCCACATTGTATCTAAAAGTCACTACCCATCCTAAAACAACAACCTGCAAAGAGCTTTATAATCACGTGTCTGTTTTGTAACTAGTTACCTATATTCATGCATATTACGTGCCTTCTTTTTTAATGAACTGTTCCTCACTTCATGTTATTCCCAGGTGTGTGTGTGCAGTTTTGAAGTCCAGTATTGATATTTAACCTCATTGAAGGATGAAAATACTCATGAAGATGCCCGAAAGGGTTTTACTACCCTGTGGTTTACAGTAACCAAACCAAAACTAGTTATTGTTTATATATAGTCTTTCATGCTGAATGAAAAACTATTAAGTGTGAATTTCCTGACTGAATTTTTAATTTTTTAATTTTTTTATATGAATAAAGAGGTTTTGATATGCTCATTGAGGCCAATTCATTAAGTCTAAGATGAGTGTGTATGTGTTATTTAATATCCAATTTCTCTCCTCAGATGTGAAGCTGACCCATCTGCCCTTGCTAAATATGTGGTTGCCTTGGTGAAGAAAGACAAAACTGAGAAAGAACTGAAAGCACTATGCATAGACCAGTTGGATGTATTCCTCCAGAAAGGTGAGCTTTATAATAATATTTGTGCATTGTTTGCTTCTTTAATTTTGCACTGGAGCCAGTAACAATCAATGGAAGCCTGTGCGATCAGCCTTGTGTAATCTGCAAGTCATCACACACTTTCCTCTGACTATGTGGAGTTGGTAGGTATTCTCTGATAGCCATGTATATTTGGTTTTTGATTCTTTGACACAATTTTATGTAATCTTATTTAAAGTATTTATTTGTTAATTGTTAATTTATTGGTTTGTTTGTTTATTTAAGTCTCTTGTTTTCAAATAATTTATATTGGTTAATATACCTTTTTGCCAGGACATAACCATTGTTGTTGATATGGCATTAAACAGCTACACACTGTTATGTATTAAAATGGAGGAAAAACGGCAGTAGCAGGCTGATTTTTGTACATGTAATGTAGGCGTGCAGGTACATGTAATACAGGCGCATGTAATATAGGCATACCGGTGGTACAGAGTTAAATGGTGGGATATAAACTTCCATTATTTTGTTAGCTGCATCATCCCCATAGCACCGGTGCAGAAGTACAGGGGCAGTTCTTATTCAGTACAGAATTTCTATCAGGAAAATTCGGACATGTGCGTATCTAACATTAGGCTTAGTCTAAAATGACTTTTCTCTGTAGTCCTAATTCCAATGACCGTGGTGTTTTATTTTGATTGTGCAGAGACCCAGACATTTGTGGATAAACTTTTTGAAGCTGTGAACACAAAGAGTTACCTACCTCAGCCTGAGCAGCCCACCCCCACAAGCCGAACGGACAACCACACGCGGGTTGAAAAAGAAGAGCAGAAGAAAGAGGAGGTGAGAAAGACTCTGAAATATAAAACCACTTATAGTCTTTTTTTGGCGAAACTGAGTGTGTTTGACCACTTATGCTGACTAAGAACATTTTATTTAAAGGAGCATAAGAAAAACGGTAGGGATAGCTTGATCTCAAGGCAGTCTTGTCTGTTTTAAAGGGCTCACATCTTATATTTTTTTTATGTGTTTGAGGTCTGCTTATAATATTTGTGTGAAAGTGTCCCGAAAGTGTCCATAATTAGTATTTATCATGACCATGACTTATAGATGTAAATGATTTCCATTCTAACTGGCTGCCCATGAAAAAAAATAAAAATTAAAAAGCATTTCTGTCTGAAACACTAAAACACCAACAACTTTTATATGAAATGACAAAAAGCTTCTACCACATGGACACACATCACACACACACACACACACAGTATATATAGAAAGGAATCACCGGCTTTAAAATATTTACATTTTGTTGCTTGGCGGCCTGAAATAAAGACTTTCTCAACAATTTTCTAGCTGTAGTCACTCAGTGCAACATATAACATACAAGTGAAAGATATGATGGCAGCAGTTTAGGAAAAGAAGCAGAGTTCCTAAGATTAAGGGTCACTGAGTTACTGAAATAGACAAAAGATTTTGTGGAAACACCCTTTAATTACTGCTTTCAGTCTGTTGGGATACTTCACTACTAGCTTCTCACATTTGGACTGTGCAATATTTGCCTGCCCTTCTTTACTAAATTGTTCAAGCTCAGTCCAACTGAATTGTGACCGTTGGTGAAATGCAATCTCTGCATTCCTCTGACTAGGCCACATAAGGACATTCTCCACCTTCTCCTTCAGCCATTATGTTGTTAAGTTTGCTGTGTGCTTTGTGTCATTGTCATGTGGCAAGGTGTTCCATTCTTTGCTTTGACAGCTTTCTGGCAGAGGGTAGCATGTTTTTCTGCAAGAATTTTGCCCCATGCAGTTTTCCTTCTATTCTGACAAGTACCCCAGTCCCTGCTGCAGAGAACTACCCACACGACAGGATCATTTCAGTGATTGTGTTTTTTTTCTTTTTAGCTGCTATCATATCTTTCCCTTTGATGTTACAAGTTGCATATATGGACTGTGTACATATATTGAAACATAACATTTATTTAAACTATGGATGAAAATTGAGTTGTTTTTTTTCCATTATATTAACCCTGTAAGTTTGTAAGCTAGTCCTGTAGTTAGCTTTGGGAAAAATAATGTAACTTGAAGTCTCTTGTTGCATTGTATACTAGTTGTGGAAGCTACAAGTGCGTCAGAGTTTGAGAATGATGTGTTAAAGTTTAGCGGGCTGCGTTACCCAACCCAGGATATTGTAGTAGCATGATTTATTTTTTTCTTCCCCTTAACTGTGTAGCAGCTCAATCGAGATGAGGAGAGGGATAAGAAGTTCTCTAGAAGAGTGAACCACAGCCCTCAGCCCAGCTCTCGCTACAGCCGTGACAGCAGGTACGACGATCATTCACCAAAAAATCAAATGTGCAGTTTTTCCCCAAATGGATCAGCCAATACTTGCTTGATATTTATTGCACAGCGAAAAAACAATTGTATGGCAAAAATCTCTTGACTCAAATCAACGGTAGAAGTGGAACACAGAACGCTCTCTGTAAGTTACAAGCTTGTGGTTTATTCTTTTTGCAAAGAGGGCTTCACATCAGAATGCATGAAGTCTGCAGGATGGAAAAAAGTTGGTGTCACCACGGACTCTTTTATAGTCGTTACTGTAGTACACAGTAAAAACAACTTCTTAGCTGGGGATTTATGTTCAAAAGACATCTGTACATCTAATTTATGGAATGTCAGCGCCTCTCCTTCTTGAAGTCACCTTAAGCATTTTTGGGGGTCATACAAATGTCAAGAAGCATTAAGCATCTTTGGCAATGATTTTTCATTGCAGTAGGAACAACAAAAAGCCTGATATTTGTACATTTGTTTGTTGTAGATGTTGTAGCTTCCTTTACTTACCTAAATTAGCCTTGTAGCAGCATTGCAAAACTGAAGCAGCAAACTTCATGTCTTGACTAATGGGTTTAGATGGAGAAGTGTATTAAGTTTAATTTTAACTTTCACTTTTCTCAAAAGCTTTAATTCAGAAATGCTACAAGCCTGTGTGCCCTATTGTTACATGATGGTTGTTATGGCTCTTAGGAGGGCTGAAGAGCGTAAGAAGGATGATCGCTCCAGGAAGAGAGAGTATGACCGCAACCCTCCCCGACGGGACTCGTACCGGGACCGCTACAACCGGCGCCGTGGGCGCAGCCGGAGTTACAGCCGAAGCCGAAGCCGCAGCTGGAGCAAAGACCGCACCCGTGAGCGAGACAGAGACAGAGAGCGGGACCGAGACAGAGAGCGGGATCGTGACAGAGAACGCAGCAGGACACGGTCACGCAGCTTATCCAGAACCAGAAGCAGAGGTACACACTTCACTCTACAGCAGCTGTTGGCCATAAGGATCAGTCTTGCAGCACATGTTCTGCTGTTGTCCACATTTCTCTCCAGTGCAGAGCCTATACCAGGTTTCCAGCTGAGTTTAGTTGCTCAGACACCCATTAAATTTGGTAGTTGCCATATGAGTCTGGTGTTTTTGAACTGGAAAATCACTAAACTGTGCTGGACACTGGGTTCAGAGCCGGGATGAAAAAAAACATGGGGTATGCAGTACATCTATTATAATAACTTATTACAAAATATGCCTATATTTCATGCAAAATCTTGTAGTTCTACATGGGCAGTTGGATGTTGTAAATGAGCTGATTTCTCTATTAAAACATAATGGGATTACAGTCTGACTAGCTGAATATATTTTTGACTAGTGTAAATGTGTGTTATATTCTTGTCATATTACAGTGCATATTCTAATAGTTTGAAATGACCACGTGTGAATGGGGTCTCTGATGTTCTCAGTTCTTTTACAAATATCATTTTACAATACAACACAGGAGTTCCTCACCCTTGATTTATACCAGTGGTGAGGAACCGTAGTCCTGGAAGGTTGGATTCCTTTGCAGTTTAGTGATTTTCCTACTCAAACACGCCCGATTCAGCTCAGCCAGGTGTTGTAGATGTGACTTTAGTGTTACCTGATTTAAGATGCTCGACTGAACTCATTGACTACATACCAGACCTGTCATGAGCTGTTTGTGTTAAAGTTAGTCAAATGAAAAATATGAAGATGAAAACCAGTTGTCTGAGAGGTTTGAGTTTTTTAGATGTTCACAGCAAGCTCAAAGGCTACATCTCAAGGTGTAGCTATGTCTGGACATGTTCCTGGTTGAGGAGTCTATCGCCTCTGAGAGTCCATACAAGCTTTTCCAGTATCAAGGTTATTTTTAGTGGTAAACTATGAATGGGAGACCAAACATGTATAGAATAATATTAGATAGTAAAACATACTACTGAGAACATGGATACATATTACATACATATTACAGTGCATAATAAATGTAGTGGTTGCATATTCATTTATTGCTTGCAGCTTGCACAAGTCAAGGTCTGCACTGGATAGTTCTGTTGATATAGTGATTTATCCTTTTAGACATGAAGAATTCAGCACACGGCTAGCTGACATACACAAGTGTAACTCAACCCACTTTACACTATGCTTTAATTAAAAAATACTTCTTTTATGGCTTTACTTAAAATAGTTAAACTAAAAAACTGCAGTGCCTTCCTGTTGGCATTATAAGTGCGTTTTAGGTCATTGTTACTCTCTTCTTTTCTAAGTTCAGGGAAATAAATCAAAGTTGTTGTCCAAGGGAACCTACTGTTTGCTGCTGTTGCAGATTGGGAAATACTGAAATGGTGGTATTCATTCTTCAGTGAGATCATTGGACCACTCTCATGACTTAGCCACAAGCTCAGTAAGTAGAGTGTATTAAGTTTTAATCTGCTTTTATATGCCACGGCAGAGAGGGATTCTGGGAAGTCGAAATACGAGCATGAGCGTCCTGAGCGTCAAGAGGGCGGAGCCACTGAGAGTTATGTGGCCACACCCCTCGCCACAGGCACTTCCTCTTCGCACTTCCCCGTACCTGCCCTCAGCAGCACCATCACAGTCATTGCCCCAACTCACCATGGCAACAGCACCACAGAGAGCTGGTCTGACTTCCATCAAGACCACCACGGCCCGTACGGGAGAGCTGCTCCGCCCCCGCGCAAACGCTGCCGAGACTATGATGGTATGTAGACAGTTTATAGGGCACCAATGTCATGAGGGCATCATTACCAGGTATAAGTACGAAGAGCAGATTGAAAGGCTAGTTTGAAGACAAACATAATTTGTACATTTTTCCCCTTACTCATGTTGTCAAATGTCGTCAAAAAAGGTGTCTGATATTTGCTGCATTAGTTTTAGCCCTAGTTATGGAGCATTTGGATTAAGAGGAAAAAAATGATGCCACTATATCAGCAACATACATTTTCATTGTTCTACTTGTCAAGCAATTTTCATGAAATTCTGTCATGAAGTTTTTTATATTTCATCCCAAAATGAATACTTATTCACTCTTTATTTTATTTTGCTTCACTATTTTTTTTTCCTAAGCTATACTTGTCATTTATGTTCTTTTTTTTGTGTTTTTGTTCCTCCACAGAGAAGGGTTTCTGTATGCGAGGGGACATGTGTCCTTTTGATCATGGCAGTGACCCCGTGGTGGTGGAGGACGTAAACCTTCCCAGTATTCTTCCCTTCCAGCCTCCGCCGCTTCCTGTGGTGGACGGCCCTCCTCCCCCTGGCCTGCCGCCCCCTCCATCTCTACTCACGCCTCCGCCGGTTAACCTGCGGCCACCTGTTCCCCCGCCTGGCACCATGCCCCCTAGCCTCACGCCTGTGGCAGGTAATAACTCACTTATCGAAGTTTAAAGGGTAATTTATTCATTACTAGGCTTTGTAAATGTAATCACCAGAGGGTTTTTTTTTTTTACCCCAGATCATGAGCAGATTTTAATATGAAAAAGCATCTGATACTGCATCCAGTTTGATTGTTTACCTCAAAATCTGCTCTGCAACAGTGTTCTTGATACAGTTGAAAAATTTGACTTTCTTCATGTTGCATATGATATAATTAAGTTGTATGCAATGTAGTAGAAACTGTGTGGTTGGCTTTGGTTTTCCAAGCATGTCCACCAGTGTCAAAATAATAGTGAGAAGTTTGAAAGTTTTGGAGGGGGGTGTGTGAGAGGCGGCAGGGTGAGGGAAGGCTTAGGTTTTTAAAGTGGGTCCATCACTGTCAAAACACGAAAATATTAATTCTGTTGTCTGATAGAGTTTCATACTCCAGAAGTGGCAGCAGAGCTTTTTACCTTAACGAAAGTACACATAAGCTACACAGTTAACAGCGAATGGTGCATTCATGGGCTTAGAGTTGATCAAATGTGCTTTAATATGTTTGCAAAGCCAGCGTTGGTTCTTTATTTGATTTGGACAGCAGTTCCAGAGAAGTTAAGAATACCACATATAACCTTAACAGGAATTGCTGGGTTTAATGTAATAGCTGCCACGATCAAATCAGATACTGATCTTTGTCTTGTATTTATTTATTTTAACTCTGTTTGTAGAATGTCTAGCATATCAGGGCTGAGTAGAATCCAAGCTTTCAAATGTTAACCGATTTGATTGGCTTGTGTTCTGCAGTAAGACCTGTTGTTCTGTTGTTCTAGTAGTCACTACTTCACTTCTTGTTCTACGGTTCAGGTCCTCCTCCTCCACTCCCTGCGCTGCAGCCTGCAGGGATGGATGCTCCCCCAAACTCCATCCCCAGCTCCGTTCCCACCATTGTCACTTCAGGCGTCCGCCCTCCAGTCCCTCAGCCACCACCACACCTTGTCACCTCTGGGGGCCGCCCTCCACTCCCTCAGCTCCCCCCAACTCTCTACACCTCTGGTAATTACAGTCACTAATCTGTTGTCTCATTGTTTTGTAGCTGCTCTGCCTTATTTGGTTACTCTTCCTGTGCAGCTGACATCAGAGTTCCATTTGTGTGACAGCGAGTTCTTCCTTTATGAAGCATGAAAGATTTTTGACATAAAACATTCTAGAACATTATAGTGCATAGACAGCCACAGTTTTCTTACTTGAGGTTCGCAGCAGATTGGTGAGTGTTAGACTTTTGTTTGTATATATTATAATAAATTTTTTCTTTGTATACATTCTAATGAAATATTTAGGATTAATTTTAGTGTATACTGATGTACTTAATAAAGGTTTTTAATCAAAATCAGTAACAGGAGTCTAAACCATCAATCATTGTACTAACAGATGTGAAATGATCAAATCTGTTGTGCCTACCTCATATACTATCCTGAAATTTAGCACTGGGTGTTTTTTAATAAATATAATTTATTAAATAATAATTTAGTGCTTCTAAACATAATTTCTGAGGCTAGTGGTCTTCATGGATGAAATTTATCGTAGTTTAAGCTAGTCGCCTAAATGTTGAGCTTTCAAATACAAAATAGAAACCAATGAACAAATACATGTTCAAATTATTCAGGGTGGCTAATATATAAGTCATATATGTTTACTTGTTTATATATTATATAAATAAGTAAAGATTTATTTTTTGTTTTCATGATTGTCTGTAAAGTGAACAGTTAATCTTCTTTGTAACCTTAAGCAGGTTAAAGAACATTAAAAGTTTGTATTGGGCTTTAATATCTTTTAAGCTCGCTTATGTTCCTGATGAGTCAATCATTGGTTTATTGAATCCTGAAGAGGATTTAATCCTTTTTTTAAATGAAGGTCTATATTCTCATCTCATTTCAGTCTCACTAGAAAGGTTATTTAAAGTCAGCTAAGTTTGAAGTTTCATTAACACTGGGGTACTATTTACATTTATACAAATAATACATCAAAAAACAAGTAGTAGATGTTTAAGCTGTAGGTGTTCACAGCTTTTTGACATCTGGGCTTTGTCTGTCTGTAGATTCATTTGAACCAGACGTGTATAATCCAGAAGCACCCAGTATGACTTCGCGACCCGTGTATAGACACAGGGTCAATGTCCAGCGGCCCAACCTGATTGGCCTCACCATGGGGGAGGTGGACATGCCCCCACGAGGTAACCATTTATTTGTTGTGTGTGTTGAATTTAAATATAGTGTTTTTTAGTTGATTAACATTTTTTCCTGTGTCATGTTCTACAGACAAAATGCTGAATAGTAATAGTGCACGGATTGTTCTGGAATCTGACTCCAGGAAGAGGGGTGGGCCATTGCACGATGGAGGAATTCCCTTGAAGAAACCTTGGTTTGATAAGTAAGATCAACACTTAACTAGGGATGGGATTCCTTGTCGATTCCATGATCGATTCCTAAACAGTGTTACAGGATGAGCCTGTTGCCTTACGAAACTTGGCATTCTGGTTAATTGAGCCTCAAGGGAGGCTGGGAGATGTAGTCCTTCAGGGAGTGTTTGGAGTTTTACATGGCCGCTCTGTTTGTGAGTGATTCTCGCGACTCTAATGTTTTTTTGGAGACAGTAAATAAATGCTTCCGTTCGGAGGGAGGAAAGAACAGACCTTGATCCCTGTAATTGTCTCATTTTTGGACCCGCTCTGTGGCCGAGAGTAACGAGCCAAAGACGTCTGGCTAGCAGACGCTAAAGCAGAGGCTGAGAAGGCAACAAAAGTATAAAATAAATATATTTTTTTAACTGATAGTAATTTTGTGGACAGGTAATAAGACCTGGTTAGCCTGGTTAAGCAGCTGTTTTATTAATGTCAGAACTCAATCTTGTCCTTTACATGGTAAGTATAAACACTTGAATAATAAATTATGCACTTATCTTCCTATGAACAATAAATAATATGGTCCAAATATGAAAATATAATTATAAAAATAAATTAGTATTGATAATAAGTGGCACTGTAGTTAAAGGTACCCTCGTCTATGGAAACCATGGAGCTCGCACTCAAGCACTGAGAATCGAACACATGGCATTCTTGAAGACCTCAAATGTTTTAACATGTTGGTAGTGTTACCACTCTTGCAAGTTAAAACGGCACTACACTGGTTACAAACGCAACTGTCATTTTTTTGTGTGAAATGCGACCACGCCGTGGACCATTTTCTCCGCTCCATGATAATTCGAGTTGCGGAGTGTGACGTCATCGCGCACGACGCTAGAAAAAGTCCAAAAGAATCGTTAGAGGAACCGATAATATCCGGAGGTAAACGATTCTGGTGCTTCGCAAAATTAGAACCGGTTCTAAATCAGAACCGGGTTTCGATTCCCACCCCTACACTTAACCTTTTCCACACTCTGATCTTTGTCTTACGGCCTTTTATAAGACATGGATGATGAAGAATCCAATACAGGAGTTTTACCGCTACATGCTTTGAGAAATGTATAGAAAATATACAAATGAGACGTCCTTCCATTTTGTTTCAGTTTCGTTTTGACATCTTGTATGAAGCACACAACTAAATGCCATTTTGATGTTTTAAAATGCATTATCATTTTTGCTCTTCAGTATCGACACTGATCTTTTTACTTGTTTTTCCACAGACACAACTTCAACAAGCCCAATCATCATGGCTATCATAAGAAAGTGCCATTCTCTTTACCAAATACTAAACTGGCCATTCGGCAAATTCCCCCAGAGCTCAACAACATCAGCAAACTCAATGAGCACTTTAGCAAGTTTGGCACTATAGTCAACCTCCAGGTGAGCACAGCAGTTTTGACACATTGCCTTCTCATTTAATTAGAGCATTGGTTTCCAGTATCTTGTCCCAAAGTCCACTCCTTTTGTTTTGTGCCATCAGTTCCAGTTAGTGTCCATGTGTATTTCAACCTTTCCCCAATACTGCAACTAAGTGTCCATTCCACATTTGTCAGTAACATTCATTTGGAAAATATTTAAACTTTTTGAAATTTAAAATCTTTAGAACATTAATGACATGTCAGCGGAGGTCCTAATGAGGGTTTGTGCAGGTTTAATAAATCAGGAAATGTGTCATGTAAGTGTGCACTTAAGCCAGACCACAGACCGCAAGTGTGGACAGTCAGCACTTCGGCCATTAAGTCACTCTGTCCTGCATGTTTTGGTTTTCTCCTGCTCTAACACACCTGATGCAGTTAACCAACACATTAACAAGCATTTCTTAACAAGCTCTGCTGTGCTGCCTTTATGCAGTCACAAAATGCATTGGAGTCTGGTAACAAATATTTTAAATGTCCAAGAGAAATAAAAACTTGTTAAACAAATTTGGGTTTTTTTAATGTAGAATGTGTCTTTTAACTTAAGAGATTGTGTATTGTCCCCAGGGCTTCTCTTACAAAAAAAAAAAGTTTAATTTGTGTGGGCAGCTATATTAGTCGTTTGATTATCAGCATGGTAAGTCTTGCTAGAAAAGTGGATTCACAATTACTGAGTTCCTGATATAAAAATGAGTTTTTGTGTGTGCAGGTTGCGTATAACAATGACCCAGAGGGGGCGTTGATCCAGTTTGCATCTCCAGAGGAAGCAAAACGGGCCATCCAGAGCACAGAAGCTGTTCTAAATAACCGCTTCATTAAAGTTTACTGGCACAGGGAGGATGAACCGGCACCAGCGCGCATGGTTCCATCGATGGTAAACACCTGTAATCATTGTTAACAAACATTCAGTTCAGTTTAGTTCAAAATGAATGATTGCTGTGCGGTCAAATATAATATATCACAGAATGGGATATATGTTTCTGCTTGGCATGTTGTTCTTAGTTCTCAGAACAAATACACATTATCCAGGGTTCTCCTCTCACATCACATTATGCTCAAATTACATAACATTGAGGGCATTTGGCAGGTGTTGAGCAGCAATTTAATCATCATATAGAGGAGTCTTGCCAAAGGACTCTTGTTATAGTGTTGTGTGAATCTCGGTCAGTGTGGTTAGAAGCAGCGTAACCCACTACATGTGGTGTGTGTGTTTATATGTGCATGTGTGTGATGCCGGTTTTATTCCCTTGGCATGTCAGAATGTGCAGCAGCCTCAGCAGCCTCCAGCCACCACTCTGAAACAGTCTGTGAAGGATCGACTGGGCCCTCTGCCCACTGGGAACCCAGAACCATTGCAAGACCCCAGCCAGCCCTCACAGGTCAGCTAGAGGGCATGATCATGGTTATTCGAACATACAGATTTCCCAACTCACCTTCAATTATGTTGTAACAACAAAAAGTGGGGAAACACAAGCGAATAACAAAACACAGTAAACTCATAAACAGACTTCAAGACACTAAAGCTCAGTTCAGTTATAAAAAAAGGTGTGTCACTGTTTGTTGTAGTTTAATTCAAAGTAGTCAGCCCATAAATGGACACATTCAGCCGTCCTTACCCATAAATGGCTTATTAAGAGACTGTGTGGTCATACCTCACCCTGGTGATAGAATACTGGGCACTTAATCAGAAGATTGCAATTTCAAATCCATGGTGTAAGATTTATATTTATTTATTTATTTTAATGCAAACTTTTTTTCCCATAAAACAAATGTTTGGGAGTCTCCAAACACTAGTCTTATAGCAACCGCACAATCACACTTTGCGTTTTCGTGTGGAAGTGCATCTAGTTTGGTGTTAGCCTGAGTGTCTGCTGTAGTACTGTGATGACACAAGAAGGTCTCACGCTCCAGACTGACTTGAATTGAGAATTAAACAGATTGATATATGGAAATATTTAAAAGAAAAAGATGATAAATCTGTAAGGTTAGATAATTTGTTACACATAAGAGATCTTTTGGGGCATTTTACTGCCCAACTCTGTGCAGTCTAGAAGCAGTGCAGCATCGGCAGCAAGGACGCTTCACCTGGGGAGGTGGGTGTTAGTGCACTGCAACCTTCTGGTTGGTGAATCACCTTTGGAAAAGTGACCATTAGAGGCTATGAAAGCAGTTTATTGAAGTTTTCAGTTACTTTCTACTGTAGCTAGGGGTCCTTGTGATTTGTTGACCCATAGATGATTTTGCAGTAATGTAATTTAGGCTGTTCGAGTAAACTTGTTACAACAATTACAAACTCCACCATTGTCAACGTTATCACTTTTGCTTGTTCTTTCGTCTAGTGATCTTTTTGTGACCTGCAGTACTGGTGGCCAAGAAGTAATATTTCTTTTCTTTCTTCACAGAATGCAGCCAAATCTTCTGTGAAAGAGCGACTGGGCTTCTCTAAACCAGCAGCAGGAAAGGTCCTTGCTCTCTTTTATTACATGTTTGGTGTCCTTTTCCCAGGTCCTACTAACACCAATGAGACAAATTCATTGTGTTTCACATTGTGCTTCCCCCCGATTTCCTGCAGGTCTTTTCCACCTCAGCTGGACTAACTAAGACATTTTACAACCCAGCAGCACTGAAGCCAGGCCAAAAGGGTTTGCCGTTCGGGACATCTGTTAACCCTGAGGAGGCACTGAAAAAGAAACAGGTGTGTAATGGATGATTTTTCCTATAAGCTGCAAGGAACTACAAGGCTCGGCCAGAAAGTAATGTAGTTTATGCTCCATTGTGTTAAGCTGTCAAATCCCAAAATTCTGTGTTCTGGATGGTTTCTACTGATGTTTTTTTCTTTAAAAACTCACTATCATTCACTCATCCAAAGAAAAAAAAAAATGAGAAAGTCAAGATGACTAAATGCTCATCCTGTTTTATCCAACAGGAGGCACTAAAGCTTCAGCAGGATGTGAGAAAGAAGAAGCAGGAGATTCTGGAGAAGCACATTGAGACTCAGAAAGTAAGTTAAAGCTGCGTTCTGTAATGTGATTGGGGATTGACTGTCTCGAAGTGCGGGCATGTGTGAAGACAGTGAAAACTGTGTGTGTTTGCAGTTGCTAATCTCTAAGTTGGAGAAGAATAAGAGCATGAAAGCAGAGGATAAGGCTCAGATCATGCAGACGTTGACCACGCTGACAAACGGCATTAGCAAACTGCAAGAGGAGATTAAAGGCCTCTCTAGCACCAACATGCTGCAGACCTGCGCCAAAACCAAGGCCCAGGTACAAACACACACACACACACACATACACACCCCTACCTCAGTGTGTTGCCTTGGCTGTGTGATTTTAGGAATCTTTTATTTGATTTGATGCACAAAATGCCTGGTTTTCACCTGAAGTATTGGTTAATGCTGCAGTTTAAATGCTTAAGTAGAAAATGAGAGAATAGAAATGGGCCTGCCTACTTTGATTAACTTCTTAAAAGCCTTATCAGGGTCAATACTCCGATTAAACTGGTCAGTCTGATTTCTCCCATTCTGATAAAGGAATTATTGTATTATGGCATTTTATTTTCATTTGTTTTAGGTGACAACTAAGAAAAGCTGAAATCATGAAGTTACTCAGAGCTATGAGACGGCAGATGTGGAAGTGTTGTGGTTTCTATCTGTTAACAGGCTCAGAAGGAGCTGCTGGACACTGAATTGGACCTGTACAAGAAAACTCAAGCTGGGGAGGACACGGCTCAGCTCAAATTGAAATACACCCAACTGCAGCTCGAGGTTTGCGTTTACAGAATGTTGTTATAGCACTCCCACTAACAAAGCTAACCCATTCATCACTCTTAGCACAAAACATTTTCATAGCTGTTACACTTTAAATCTTACGATAATAACTGAATGAGATACCTGTAATTTAAGGGGTTAAAGGATGGTAAACAGTATGGTAAAATGGTGAACCAATTTATGTGCTGCTTGCTACAGTTCTAAAACGTGCCACTGGGTGGTGGTAGTGTCCTCACTTGTCTCTCTTTTACCAGGCTGCCAAAAGAGGTCTACTCACCCCAGGACGTGGGAGGGGGGCCCACACCAGGGGCCGAGGAACCATCAGGGGCCGTGGACGGGGCATTAGGGGCCGAGTGAGAGGTGTGTCCACCCATGCTGTGGTGGACCATCGGCCTAGAGCTCTGGAAATCAGCGGCTTCACTGAGGCGGATCGGGTCGACCTACTGCCACACTTTGCAGTGAGTTACTTTCAAATCAGCTGGGTTTTGAAACATTTAGGTGAAATTGCAAACCTGTATTTTGTGTATTATTATGGTTTAGTAATGCCCTCTGATCAGTTAAAATCATTGTTCAAATCAAACTTAGTTTTCTCCCTTAGCTCACGTGTTCTACCATGGTCTGCACACTTTAGTGTTTCCCCTCCTCTTTTACACCCACTTTTATCCAGGGTGGTCTTTGATATGGGCTGATCAGTTGAATCAGATGTATTTGGAAAAGGCAAACACTAAAATGTGTTAGACAAGGGATATTACAAAACCAGTATTGGGAATCAGTGTCCTACCCCATATTTGGTATGAAAAGCAAAGTCTTGTCTTGAATCTACTTGTCTTACTAGCAATTTGGGGAGATTGAGGATTGCCGAATGGAAGACGGCAGTCTGAATGCCATAATCACCTACAGAACCCGTGCAGAGGCAGAACAGGTACCACTGAACCTCTTCAGTACACAACAACGCACCCACAGTCTTTTTTAATGTACACTTGCATATGGATTGTTTGCTTGTTACTTAGCCTGAACTTAACTGGAGCTCTCTTGTTCCAGGCGGCGGTACATGGAGTGAGGTTGAATAACCAGGAGCTTCGTCTGGCCTGGCATAAACCACCCATTTCCCTCAGCGCAGCAGACACTGAGGAGGTGGAGCCAGAGGAAGAGGAGGTGAGCTTCATCACTTTTCCTCTCCCACAGCCTGCCATACTTTATAACTAGTATAGTTATATATATATTTCTATAGACGAGTAATCCAAAAATTCTGACTGGTTCAGTTCTTCTGCTTTTGTCACCGCCATCATTCAGTTTAATCTGTGCAACAAATAGAAATGCTGCAATACAAGAATTGTGTAATCGATGCTAGTACAAGTGACATAACATGATTCTGGGTAGCTACTTTTAAACCACAACAAAAACGGAAATCCCATTTCAGCAGAAACTCCTTTACTAAGAAATTTAACATAAGTGCTTGAAGTCTGTGGCGTTATTCTGAGGTAACAGAAAACTACAGACTTTTTTACATTATTTAGGTAAACAATTTTGAGAAGATAAACGCGTCTGCCATACGTATACAATCACTATAACTCAATTTCCGGCCTGAATATGTGCTGTCAGTAAATGAACTCAAGGACGCAATGTGTCGCTATTTGTTCCTCTACTACAAGCAATAGCATAAATACTCATTGCGAAATCTCTTCTAGTTTACTAGGCTGTATTTCTGTTTTTTTTCTAATCTAACTTTACTTTGCTTTCTATGCCACAAATACGAGCAGATACACAAAGTGCAAACTGTGTACCACACACTAATGTTAGCTCTTTGATCTTTCAGCAGTCATGTGGTGCTGTGTAGAGAGTTGGAGTTTGAGGAAATGTTAGTCGATAATGATAATACTGTTAAAAAGGGATCTAGCGTTGGAGAGAGAGAGAGATGTAAGGAGTGTACATCAGTCTCTCGGGGTAACAATAGCATTTTGCCTAGGGTTAGCCGTTAGCTTCTGTCAGCTCTCACCCTGCTGTGGTGCTGCAGCCGTTGATCAGTTGCATCAGACTTTGCGATCTCATGGCCGGGCCCTTTCATCAAGCAGAGAATCCGCTACTGATGGCGCAAATTACTAATGTTTATCCAATTGCAGGAGTGTCTTTGAAGATCTAAGCACAAGTGAATGGGGTGTATGAGAGAAATTTGAACATGCATTGTTTTTACCCATATTTTGTTCAGTGTTGTAACTACTGGTTTGTTCAAAGTATTTTAATTTTGCTTAATTTGTCAAATACAGTCCTTATTAAAACTGATGAGGCATTTCAGAAGAATAAGTCACATGTTGAGCATTATTGAAAGCTGCTTCTCGATAATCACAACACAAAAAAAAAAAAATTCTGGCGTATTAGGCCTCATTGAGCTGATTCTTGCTCAGACCCAGAATATTGCAGCTATTTCAGGTAATTTTGTATTTATGATTTTTTAAAAAAGTAATCTAAATCTATATTGTGTCTATTTCAGAGTCAGAATAAAAAAGCGCTATTGATCCTGGAGGAAACTGCTTATTTTGTGTAGAACTGACACAGTACCTTGTGAATGTATTACTTACGTCGCAAAGTTTTCATTACTGCCCGTCTCTGCTTTCTGATTGGCTGCAGTTCCAAGAGGATTCTCTGGTGGACGATGCCCTCCTGCAGGACGACGATGAAGAGGAGGATGATAATGAATCTCGCTCGTGGCGCAGATGAAGACATCTAACTTTTGCTCCTTGGCCTGGCCACGTGTCCAGCATTTCACTTCCTGCTTTATTTTGTTTTTTGAATTTTTTTTTTTTTTTTTTTTTTAAAGCTTCTGTTTGCCACATGTATGCCATTGATCTTTTTATCATCACTAAACCTAAAGCAATTCTGAGCAGATTCATGATGTGTTAGGAGTGAGTTTCTTGCTTTTGTGTTTTTTTTTTTTCTTCTTTCCCCTTTGGAAACTGGATAAATGTGAAACCACATTTCATGTTTGCTTTTCTGTGGAAAAAAAATATCACGGTGAATTTAGTGATAAATTGAAGAATGTTTTAATTTCAAAATTCCGGACAACCACAAAATTTATTTGGTTGATGTTACATGTAGTAAGCTTGAATTAGAATGGTAAGCTTACATAAGGTAGTTGCTTTTGTGTACATATTTTATGTATGACTTTTAATGATTTGTATGACTGCTTTGCTTCTACTGGCTTTAATTTGAGATGTAAAAAAAAATAAAGAACTGAAATGGTCTAGAAAAAAATCAGCTAAAAAAAGAAAAGAAAAGAGAAAAAATGAGAGCTCTGTTGCCTTAGCAGCAGCAGCACTGATGGAAAAAAAGAAAAAAAAAAGATTTCAAATGGCTGAAAAAATAAAGACCATTTCAACACCCCCCACCCCCCTTCCTCACAAAAAGAGCAGATTTCCAAAACATTTTTTTTGCAGCTTGCAAACTGAAATAGGTAAGTATTTATCACAAGGCTGCGCTGCAAGACCAAGGTAAGGGAAACAGAATTTATTTTTATTTATTTATTTATGTAATGCATAGGAATAATGCTTTTATATTCTGGTAATTTTTTTTTACCTTGTCCCCCACCAACATGTTTTTTTAGATCAAGCTGGCCATCTGCGTCTCACCTAATGATGAACCATCCAGCCGTGTTGGATTTCGGAAACATTTTGTAACATACTTTTCATAAATTATAAAGTGCTTTTTCAAACACTGACTCTTTTTTTTTTCTGTCTCATAGGTCGTTGGGTGTTTTTCGAAAGAAATTGTGGGTTAGTTTTGCTCTCGTTGTATAGACCCCCTGTATCCCATGTCTCACAATTCCCTCACATCACATTTGCATAGCTGTAGGACTGATAACCCAATCAAAAGAGCGACCGTTGGTGGCTATGCTCTCTCACCCAGGTGCCTGTCAAGTAAAATCAGCTAATTGTGAGGAATTTGATTTGCTCATGTGTTGAGGGGTGGAGGCTGGCTTTGCTTCTTCCAAATTTAGGTAGAAAGCCCGGTAGGAGGCCTTTTAAGTGGACTTTTCTGCCCACACATAACCCTCCACGCCAAGGCCTCAAGCTGTCACTGGTCCCATTAGACCCTCCGTATCTGAAGCTTCATCCTTCGGCAAAGCCGTACAGTCCAGGCCTCCAGTGGGTCTGTGTGTTCAGTTCTTCGTTTTACAACTGCCCTTTGACCTCAGCCCCAATGTAATAGACTATTCTAATAAGCTCTGCTGGCTAGTGGACGACTGCAATTGCGGTGGCTAAGCAGGATTGAAGAAAAAGGCAAATCTGTGATAGATACTAACCGTGTTACTTAAACAGAGCCATTTAATCTGCGATATTTCGCAGTGTGGGCCGGCCCAGCTGGAGCTTCGTGTAATGCTGTGATATATTTGTTAAACCTGAAGCTCAGTGTGAGCCTCGGCATCCAGGGGTCAGATGAGTTTCCAGCCGAACAGTGTCTAAACCCATTTAGCTCTGAAAATATTGGCTAACGAGTTTAGTGCATGTTGCGGCGCACGGGCTAACATGTTCGTGGTGTCTGCCTCATTTGTTTAGACTCATTTTTGTTTCTAATTTATGTCAGCAAGATGAATGGACCCATCTCTTAACAAGCAGAGGGAATGATGTGTGACTGTGAAAATTGTAATCATGTAGCTTTGCGCTGAGTGCAATTGATTGGGTTTTCATCTGGGATGACGTTTATGAGCCCCAGTCTTAGCACTTGATGGCAGGGGTGAGGCCTGCTCTGGAGATTCAGGGTCGAATCCCAGGTGTGACAGGCTGATGGTTCACCCACAAAAATGCAGGAACAGTAGTAGTTTAATCATGGTTCTTTTATTAGTACTTTATTGGTGCTTTGGATCTTCTATAGGGAACAAACAAATTCATAAATGTACATCTTTTTTTAATGGCACCAGGTGCAATTTTTGCAGTGTTAATATGTAGAACTTTTATAGTTTATTTTGGTTTTAACCCTTAGATTCATCCATTTTCTGTAACTGCTTAATCCTTACTAGGGTCACAGGTACCCGGAGCCAACGGACACGAGCCAGCTTACTGCAGGGCTCATACACCCCCCCCACACACACACACACACACACACACACACACGGCCAGGACCCAGACTCGAACCCCTAACCCTGAAGGTGTGAGGCAATAGCACTACCCACTGCACCACCATGGGGCCTTAGTGCAGTCTTTAGATGTCAGTTTCATTGTGATGGTGTTTTTCAATGATTTTTTTTCTTTCATTTTTTGGTTGACATTTTCACATACATAGACCACCAATTCATGTGAAATTTGGTGTGCTTTTAGCCCCACATGATGGATATGAAATGAGATTTGTGTCCCTTCGCACAATGTCCCTTGAAGTGGGGAGGCACAAAGCACTTTTTGGGTAATAGCTCAATGCTTAAAAAAAAAAGAGCTAAAAATAAAATCTGTTTGTGTATGGCAAGTTGGACTGCCTCACACACACCACCCAGTGAATAACATCAATGCCAAAAGCTAGTTCTTTTTTTGACATGATTAATTTATTATCCATGCTGCTTATTCTTAACCAGAGTTGTGGGGGGTTGCTGGAGACTGAGATGGCGTGGAAGGCAGAGAAACACACTGAGTTCGAGGCAATGCAGCATCTCCAGTTTGCCTGACATGCGTATATTTGGACTGTGGGAGGAAACCTGAGTACCCAGCGTCGAATATGCCAGGGAGAATGTGCAAACTCCACACAGAAAAGATCCTCAGCCGGAAATCAAACCTGGACGTTTTTACAGTGAGACGACAGTGCTACCCACTGTGCTTCCCCCCATAGAGTTTCAAGCTTCACAAATGTAGCATTTTTTAACACATGCCAAATTTCATGAAATTTCATCCTCTGGGCGTGCTGCAACAGACACATTTGAACATCCTAAGAACTGCTAAAACTAAGATTTTGAAATTTGTTGTGTTTACACTTGGCTACATTGACTCACATCTCCTACAGTGGGGCCTCAATAAAATGACTGCTGACAGCCAATCAAAATTCAGCAGCCGATACTTGCGTGTCTGGTGGGCTAATGTTAACGAAATCTTTAAGGATCATTCATAATAGCTTATAAATACTATTTACTTCATTTCAAACAAATGAGCCATAAGAGAGAACTATAATAAGCTTCAAAACGTTTTCCTCTGTTCTCCTGACACACTTTGATTGATCTATTCATGTTATCCCAATGTAACATTAACAAAATTCAAATTTCCACTAAGAATATGCAACAGGGTTCTTAGTCTATTACCACAAACCTCAGCGCACTCAGTAACATCATAGGTGTCGGAACCCTCATAGCTGGGGGCCTGTGTCCCCCTCACTTTTCAAAACCACTCGTTTCATTCCCCCCACTTTTTCCCTCCCAGACTACAACCGAGACGTAGAGTGTTTGGGCTGGAGGGATGGATGAACAGGTGTCTTTCAAGCTGTTGAATGTGTATTGCATTCGGTTTTGTGTGCATTACAATAGATGAACAGACTTTACTTTTATATTCTCCAGGACAGCTTAATGCTTTGGGTCCAGAAATCAGCTTTAGATTGAAAATGGTGTGACCAGGGAACTTCCAAGTGAACGTAAGTGTCTGCTGGATGTTGGTTCTTTCAATTTGGCTATTACGGGATTCAAACCAATCATCTTCTGATCACAGGGGAAACACCAGGCCACCAACTGCCCCACATACTTCTGTAGACACCAGTAACTTACGTGGTGTTTCTAGTAGTTGTACACACTATATATGTGCAGTCGCTAGGTGTTTGTTTTGTATTTGCCCTTTATTGTTAACATTACTATTTATTGTGTGCACACAGCACTTACGTGTTGTGTGACTATAAAGAAACTTGAATAATGTTTTTTAGGCTCACTGCAGCTCTGTGCAATGTTTATGTGAATGCTGATGTGGCCTACTTATTCCAGCCCACTCCAATACTTTCACCCACATTCTATATAGGAAGTTATTATTCTCATTTTTTTCATTTCTGTCTCATCAAAACAAGCTCCAAAAGCACATCGGCAAGTGCCAGGCTCTTTGTGTGTGTGTGCACGGGTGTGTGAGATGTCTTTGCCCCCCTGCGCTGCCCACACTCTTGAACCCGCCTGCTAGTGGAGAAAAGCTGTTAATATTTCATGTGATCACGAGCCTCCATAAGCAAATTTCGGTCCCCAGCAAGTTCAGTCAAAACATGATTAATTTAGTGTTTATCCCCCCACATCCTTTTAAAAAACAAAACCCCCTTGGTCAGCGCAGTTTGAGACTAAAGCTCTGGTCCTAAATCATAATGAAAGCTCGAAGAGTCATTTCATAGACGATGTGTTACCTATTCGCTGATCAGCCACAACATTAAAATTGGTGACCTTGTTACAAGGCATTTGTGAAGGGGTGGAATGTATTAGGCAGCAAGTAAAGGGCTGGCTCCTGAAGCTGACGTGCTTGAATCAGAATAAATGGGTGAGCGTAAGGACCTGAGCGACTTTGACAAGGGTTCAATTGTGATGGCCAGACGACTAGATCAGAGCATCTCCAGAAAAAGCACGTTTTGTTGGGTGTTGCGGGTATGCAGTGGGTAGTACTTACCAAATGTTGTGCAAGGAAAGATGACTGTTGAACCAACAACAGGGCCGTGGACACCCAAGGCTCATTAATGCGTATAGGGAACGAAGACTAGCTAGTCTGCTCTGATCCCACACAAGAGCTACTGTAGCACAAATTGTCTAAAAAGTGAATACTGGCTGTAATAGAAAGGTGTCAGAACACACAATGCATGACAGATTGTTGTGTATGAGGCTTCATTGCCTCAGACCAGTCAGAGTGCCCATGCTGACCCTTGAACACCACTGAAAGCACCTGCAAAGGGCACATGAGTTTCAGAACTGGACCCTTAATCTGATGATTCATGTTTTCTTTTACATCGTGTGAACTGCGTGTGTTCCACTTAGCTGGGGAAGAGATGGAATACCATGTGGCAAACAAATGCATGTAAATGTGACTTGGCCTCCAAATTTTCTAGATCTCAATCCAATCGAGCATCTGGGATGTGCTGGACAAACTAGTCTGATCCATGAAGGCCACACCTCGTACTTAAAGGCTCTGCTACTAATGTCTTGCTGCCAGATACTCCACAGATGCCTCGATGGGTCTTCTTCCTTTGGCAAGTTTAAAGGGTTTTATGGAATATTATTTATCAGTCTGTTCAGTCAAATCAGAGTCAAAGAAGACTAATGCAACAAATCATATTATTTTTTTATTTATTTCAATAAGGTTTATTGAAAGTGTTCATTGAAAGAGTGAATGGTTGACATTTGTACAGTTGCACAACCATGTATTTGCTATCAAAATGAAAGTATTTGAAAAGCAGTTACAAACAAGTAATGGTGTAGCAAAGTTCAATTAATGTAAAATCATTGTCATGTCAAATGTGAAACACCAGTGGCATGCATAAGCCCAACGATCCTTATTCTTTGACAGTAATTAAATAGATAAGACTTATAAAA
>JBBPCX010000114.1:7999225-8026286 GCA_037974365.1 Hydrocynus forskahlii
ACATGATGATACCTTTTACCTCCTCTTTTGACTAATGACCGCATACTGGGAACACCCCAGTGTTTTGAAAATGCTCTGACCCAGTCATCTGGCCATCACAATTTGTGATGCCGTTGTCAAAGTCACCAAAGTCACTCAGATCTTTAGTCTGGCCCTTTTTTCCTGCTTCCAACAGATTAACTGTTAACCTGCCTAATATATCCCAGCCCCTTGACATGTACAATTGTAACTGCAAAGAAGCAAAGACAGAGTTAGAGACTGTGATGAGTCATAATTAAAATATATATAATCATTTTCATTGACTTGCACAGGTTAATTCAGATGTCTCTAAATTAGCTGGCGCGTTTTCTTTGTGTGTAGTGACTAAGCAGTAACTGATGTCCATAAACATCTGTCAGTGAAGCTCTCTAATTGTGAAGTATGTGCAGGCCGCAGTGTTTCACACTTTATATCTGTTCCAAAATCTGACTGGAGCATCCACTCTGACTCATTTTATGCAAGAGACAGAACATTTTTCTCTCTGTAATAAAATCCTCATACGCTTCATTCTCTCGATATGACTGTGAGATAAATCAAACTGGAAATATTTCAGCAGGATTTAGCCCAAGGAGAGGTAATTTAAATAATATCTCTCACCAAGCTGCTTCCGAATAAAAATTATGTCTCGGGCAATATTTCATCTGACATGCAGTGGCGAGAGAGAGAGAGAGAGAGAGAGGGAGGTAGAAAGAGAGAGAGAGAGAGAGAGCGAGAGAGAGAGAGAGAGAGAGAGAGAGAGAGAGAGAGAGAGAAAGAGAGAGAGGGAGAGAGAGAGAGAGAGAGAGATTTTCTTCCGAAATAACAAAAGTGTAATAACTCAAATGGGCAACCTTTCTATGAACAAGGTTAATTACTGCTCTCATTGGAAGGGAAGATTACTAACACATGCAGAGCGGATGTCTCTGTCTGCTTCTGTCTGTTGCATTTTCAACATGATTCCAAACATGATGGCCTACAGATAACTGATGAGTTCCAGTAATGCGTTACTGTGTGATGGGATTAATGCTGTCATGTTAAAACATGAGGAAAAGTCTAACACTGTCTAATGCGGCACAGTCATTAAACCACTGTGGCTTCAACTGCATTAGAATAGATAATACTGTTGCTTATCAGGTTTGCTATTACACTAAATGTGTTGTCGTCATCTCCATAATGCCGCATAGTGACACTGATAACACACTGGGCTTAAAATATATTACATGTACTCATTCCTCTGGCCCTTAATAGCTGTATCAGGTGCTGCTATGACCTCTGTAACACCACTCAGTGACACTGATCATGCACTGCCTTTGAAACATATATACATATATTCATTCCAGTTTTACTATTAGCTATTAGAAATGTCCTTTCAGGACATTATTTCTTTTTATTTTGCATACTTATGGATGACCTGCCAGGGGAATTCATCCATGTTCTAACATGCAGGGCCCTATTTTTACTCAGTCGCGTCTCATTTATTTATCGTGCCATCGCTTTTATAATAAAACCCCCAAAAAGGAAGGCTTACAAAAGAAGGAAGAACCTTTCTTAACTTTCAAAGTAACTTAATGTAATAAGATTATATTTTAAGTGATTTTGGACTATTTCTATTGCGCAGCCCATCGTGAAATTTTGAGGCAGTGTAAAAAGCAGCATTTTATTTATGTACACTTGCAAAACAGCTATAGTATTTATATACGGTAATAGTTAATAATAGTGCTTTAAATACATTGTATTATACAGCTCCAGGAAAAAAAAACAAAAACAAGAGACCACTGCAAAAATGTTCAGTTTCTCGGGTTTTATCTTTTTTAGGTGCAAGTATTGATCTGTATAGCTTTGCCTTAGTTTGTAGGAACTGCTGAAGATATTTCCCCTAACTTCCAAATAAAAATATTTGTTCTTTAAAGCATCATTTTAAGGGAAATGACAAAACATCAGAATAAAAGAAACGACGCAGTGTTTACAGAACTTGAACAATTCAGAGAAAACAAATTTCTTGTTCATTCTTAAACAAAATGGCAAGAATTACCTTTGACGTACTTCTACTAGTGTTTTACCATCCAACTGGTCTCATTGCGAGAGGAGAGTGTTGATTACAGCAGTGTTTTTATACTTTTCCTCATTAAATAAGACGTGATTCAGGTGATCACTAATCAGTACCTCATCAAGCAGAATGAGGTGTTTGTGTAGGAATTTAACAGACACTGGCATGGCATGGTCATCATACTCCCAGAGATGCTGATTTAAAAATAAATGGCAGGGGTCTCTTATTTTTTTCCAGAGCTGTATATTATGTGTTATGACCAGAAAATGTACTTACACTGTGTTTATAGTAATGCAGTTACATTTGTGTATATTTGAGAGGTGCATTATTTGTAATGTCCAGGACAGGTCTGCCCAAACCTTTCTGATTCAACTCATCTGTTAAGTGACCCTTTTAGTGGGTGTCAATAGGGGAACTCCCAACCTGTGCTGGATACTGACCCTGTTTAAAAATATGGCTGTTTTCAGATCAAAACCTTCTAATTCTAAAAAGGAACTTTAAAGGAGATGATAAAACTTTTTCAACTTTCTGTGTAACTTTATGTAAAGATATGTAAGTTCATGTAAATACAAGTGATTTTAGACTGTTTCTAATAGTCTGTTCGACATATAAAGGACACCTGGTATTTTAGAATTAGATGATAAAGTGAGAAATGTCAAAAAAGGATGTGTCGTGTTCTTCAGTGACAATATATTATTCCCTGTTGAGGACGAGAGGACTGGGCATGCTTGGCAGTGAGCAGGGCCTGCTTTAAATGAATCAGTTATATTTCATTTGTTGTATTATTACATTACTTTCTATAGAATGGCATGTTATTATATTGAATAACTTTGTATGATGGATGTTAATGTAAAATCTTTTTGGACCATTTCTACTGGAACATTCATCTTGAAATGAAAATGGCAACTGGTGTTGACAAATGATATGAAAAAGTATAAAACAAGGAAAAGAGAGGTGTAAGGTCTTTTTTCTGAAGGTGTGTGCACTGTATATACACAAATTAATGTATCAGTTAATGTGATACAGCGCAGTGCACTATGACTATTGTTTATTTAAAAAATACATTTACCCAGTTTTTTTTCTATTCGCATGTATCTATTGTTTCAAAATAAGTGCACATTTTATTTTTGAGAATCCATTTAGCTTGAATTGGGTTGTAGTAATTTGGCTGTTCTGGTTAGGACTTCACCTGTATGATGTAAAACAGAATATTTTGTACTTATTTCTGGTTTACAGCCTGTAGATTTAGACCCAGCAGAATGGAAAGTGATGCACGTTTTGGCTTACAAATGGTTTAATGAGAGAAACACTGCATTACATTACAGAATAACCCACATTCTGTATTCTCTTTGTGAGATCCTGTCAATCACTCACAGGGTGAACAAGCCCCTTCCACAAAACACACCTGTGAAAAGAGATGGACAGGGAGGGCAAGACAGAAGGACATGCACGCACACATACAAGTGCACACACAAACACACACACACACATGCGTGGGCACACACACACACATGCATGGACACACACGCGCGCGCACACATGTGTGCACACACACGCGCACACATTAGAGTCTCATGAGTTTTTAATTGGCTGGAACTCTCTGGGTGTATGAGGCCGTGCCCTGGAGGTGGGTTTGGGGTGAGCTGTCAGTGTGTGTCAGGGAGAACGGAGAGTTTTTTGGTTCTGCAGGCGAAAGGCCTTCACTTTGATGGAACACCGCTGGTGGAATACCGAAAAGCTGAAACACCCAAACACTGAAAAGCCTGAGATTCCACGGCAGCATCTTAAACCGCTTTAGGTAGTCGCAAAAGTATGGAAACACCTACACATAGAAGGGTTTTCTTTGTCTCATTTTTCATTAATATTAAAGATGAAAAATAGTTGATCAAAACAATGAAGTAACAAAATCACCATAATCAATATATATCACCATACCAACTTAGTTGTTAAGGATCTACCTAAATGTGTCCATGACAGAGGAGATACATTCTCACTGACCAGTCGGTGCATCCATCTTGTTTCTATGCTCGTCTATTTTATCAGCTCCACCTTCCGTATAGGTGCACTTTGTAGTTTAGCATTGTAGCCTAATGTATTTCCGTATTTGTTGTTTTTTCCTTTTTTCCCCCAAAATAATATGAAAATACCGGCAGCCATTTAAACTGTTACTGAATAGTATGGTGCAAAAAAGAAACAGAAAAAACATTTTGCTTGTAACAAGTGGGGATTTAAGGCAGGACGCCTTCACTTAACTGGGACTTAACTAAGAGTAATGTGTGAGATGAAGAGAGGCCAGGCCCAGGGTCCAGCCGGAGTGAGCCACACCAGTCTGAGCAGGTCTAAATGGAGTCTCACCATAGAGCAGATATTGAGACATTGTTACACGCTCTCGCATTGAAAAGCACATTGAAAACGTCTCCTGTAAAGTTTTGGAGATACGAGACTAAAGCTATAAACGAGTGCTGGTCTGACTGGCTGCTATGTACTGTACCTTATTCAACAAACAGTCCAGGCTGAAATGTGAAACAGACTGTTAGGTTCAGACTTTAATCTTGAAGGATGTGGGGGAAAAAATAAGAAAAAATACATTTGTTGCAATGATCCATACATTTGCATCCCAACATTTATTATTTGCCCCTCAAATTCCAGTCTCGTAACTCTACTACAGACTGTCTGCAGGAACAACGCTCCGTGTCACTTCAACAGAAATGGGCAGGACTACACTGCTCTAGGCTGAATACACAAAATATACTTATTTTTTATATTTACATAATTACTGAAAATCAGTTAAAAACTGCAACTTAATTTAGATATATAAAGGTAAAGACTGGGGAGTGAGGAGTACATTTTGAGCAATTTTACATCCTAGAACAAAATGGGAAAATGTAAAAGGCCATTTTAAAGCCATAACTTCAAAGCTTTAGTAGACGAGTACAATATCATTAACTATCAATGACTTGCATTGTTATTTCAGTGTTTGATGCCAGTTTGCAGTGATCTATGTTGAAAATGTATAGGCTATATAAATCAGTTAAACTAGTCTGTTATTTCCGTACTCCACTTTATACTTATTTATTTTTATGCACCTCTAAAAAGTTTCAGAAAAGTGTCAGAGGTGCACAACAGTGTTTTAGAATTATGTTGGGGTCTAAAGGGTTAAACAAACAAACAAACAAAAAGATTACTCAACTGCCAATGTAATGGCAGTGACTGCCTTGTTTTTTGACTGCCGGTGCACAACTTTCTCTAGCTCTCATCTTTGTATTCTCATCTCGAGTCTGATCTACTCACCTTGTGTTTTCTTTTATCTTCTTCTTCTCTTCTCTCTCCTCGTTCAACTTTATCTCTCTTTTCTCTCTGTGTGGTCTGGCTCTGATGTATTTAGGCCACACAGCTCCTGAACTTGGCCTGAGAGTGTCCAGGGTGTATAATCACCCACCCACCCGCACACACACACACATAGAATGCAAGTGTTGCTCTTAAAATTTGAAAAAGTGGGAAAAGTGTGTGTGTGGTTCTGCAAAACCAAATTCACCCCCCCACACCTCTGTGCCAAAATTTAGTGTAGCAGCCAAGACATGTTCGGTGTCTGAGCTTTGCTTAGTTTTACATTATGTTCAGTGCTATCCTGACACCACTGTTGATACAAATGTGTCCCAAAACAGCAAATTAGCAAAGCACCATTCCTGTGCTTCTCTGTACTTTTGGCCAAGTGTGTCAAACAGTGTAAGACACCACATGATTTTAGTGTGCGGTAATAGAGGTGTGCAGTCTGTGCTATGCTAACTGAGACAGTGTACGTTACCATGACTTTCTAAATTACTCAATTGAACTAAATTACACCTGGTCTCGACAGCAGCAATGCGAGTGTACAACAATGACAAAACCAAAAGACTCCCATTACACAAAAACAAAACACTTCTATCATGATGCATTGCAACATATACACACATATATCCACTGTGAACATATATATGTGTATATACATTATATACAGCTCCGGAAAAAAATAAGAGACCACTGCGAAAATGTTCAGTTTCTCAGGTTTTATCTTTTATAGGTGCAAGTATTGAACTGAACAGCTTTGCCTTCATTTTTCCTAATATTTCCAAATAAAAATATTGTTCTTTAAAGCATCATTTTAAAGGAAATGACATCAAAATAAGAGAAATTATGCAGTGTTTACAGAACTTGAATAATTCAAAGAAAAATCTCTTGTTCATTTTTAAACAAAATGGCAATAACTACCTTTACTTCTAGTAGTTTTGCCATCCAGCTGGTCTCATTGTGAGAGGAGAGTGTTGATTACAGCAGTGTTTTTATACTTTTCCTCATTAAATAAGATGTGATACAGGTGATCACTAATCAGTCCCTCATAAAGCAGAATGAGGTGCTTGTGTAAGAATTTAACAGACACTGGCATGGAATGGCTGTCATACTCCCAGAGATGCTGATTTCAAAAGAAATTGCAGTGGTCTCTTTTTGCGGAGCTGTACATATATACACAAAACACACATAAACATAATTCTATAATATTTTGTATAATGTGCAGTTTTTTTTATTATACTGTTATATTGTATAGTTTTTTTTTCCTATTGGTTAGGCTGCTTCTACTTTCTTCTTTTGTTCTGTTAACTTTACAGCTGTAACAATGCAGATTTCCCACCTGTGGTTATCTTCTCTTACCATGTCTTAATGCATCATGATTTTGTTCCATCTTATCAAAAATAAATGACTGTTGGTAATACCAGCTAACATTTCTCACAGCTGGCCAGAAAAAAAGGAGAAATGAATCCATGATATGTGAAAAACACAGATGAATATCTGTTGGACGTTTCAGGCAGTAAACATCTTGTGCACTTAAAATGTGATGCACAAAAACAAAATGTGTGAAAAAAACAAGCCAAAAAATCAAATAAGACTCTCCCAGTTTGTGACGTCTGGAGCTGACGGGTCCATTGGCGATGTGACGTTTCCAGTGTTGACATCCTGAGAGCTGTGTGATGTGATCTGATTCTATATTTGATTGCATGTTTTTCGTTAGGACGAGGTGTTAGCCTTGCAGTTCCGGTGCAGAGTGTCAGGGACCAAGCGTGTCTTGTCTTGACTACACTTGAGGTTTTGAAAGAAGAGTGTAAATGTGTTTTTTACACGAGCTTGTGCTTTAAAGTTCTCAGAGAAGCAGAGGATGGTTGGAGTGGTTGGTCTACACACACGCACACAGGGCCATAAATAGCGGGTGAGTGAGGGATGGTGTTGGTGTGGAGAAGAGCAGGTGAGACGAAGCAGAAGAAGAAGTATGGGTGTGTGTGTGTGTGTGGTGTGAGTGTGTGGTGTTTTATCAGGGTGGCAGAGGGATGAGGGGGATTTGTCTCTGTTAAAGGGGAAGGCTCCTCCTTTATTAAAGCCATTCATCACTCTCTGAATATTCCCCTTTAATGGCCCACACACTAATTACAGAGTTTGTCAAGTCTAGAGCCTTTTCTTGTCTTTCTCTCCTTCTCTCCTTTTACTGCCATTCTTCTTTCCCCTCGTTCTTTCTTTTTCCGCTCCCTTTCTTTAATTCTCCCCTCTTTCCTTCTTCTACTGCTTCTCATCCTCTCTTCCTGTCTTCTCTCTTGTACTCTTTTCTTCTTAGTCCCTTTTCCTCCTTCACACCAATTGTTCCTTTTCTCAGCTTTTATAGTTCTCTCTTCATCTTCTCCTCCCATTCTCCTTATTATCTCTCACCCATTCTCGCTTCCTCTACTCCCCTCCTCTTCTTTTTCTTTTTTCTGTCTCAGTACTTTTTGTCATCCCTTTCCCTTTTCTTTCTTTCTTCTTCTTGTCCTGTACTCTTCACCTCTTTTACTTCTTTACTTTCATCCTCCTCCAGTCATTGCCTCCTTTACTTGTATCCTCTTGTCATTTTCAATTCTTCCTTTATTTTTTTGTAATTTCCTCCATCACTCCCCTCCTCCTTTATGCTTGTCCCTCTCTGTGACTCTCCTCCTTTAAAGCCTCTCATCCTCTCCTCCTCTCTTCTGTTACTCGTCTCCTTCTTTTCACCTCTCCATTTTTCCTAACTTTGACTTAAGGTAAACACTTTCTGTCCCATGATGATCACGTCATGAATAGTATTTGTTGAGTCATTATTAATATTTTCTTTCAGATTAAAAGTGTTTGTGTGTGTGTTGTCCTGTTATCTGTCTGCTTGACTGTTATTATCGGTTGTTTGTGTGTGTGTATGTGTGTGTGTGTGTGTGTGTGTATTATTGTGTGTTATAGTGAGTGTAAGCATGTGTTTGTGTGTTATAATTCTCCAGGGGTTTTAGCCCTGCCCCCCTTCTATTGTGCTGTTTCTGTAATTAGCTGCTTAACAAGCTGAACACAGCCTGCATTTACAGGGTTTACAAGGACCTGAATGAGACCCAGCAAGGCCTTTTGTTCAGCAATTAGTGCATACAGAGGAGACAGATACAGCATAATACATACACACACACACACACACGATCTCTCTCTCTCTCTCTCTCTCTCTCTCTCTCTCACACACACACACACACACACACACAGGACACCACTTGAAATTATTTAGATGGCTTTGGTTGAGCTTAATCTAATACTTGAAAATTAAACCTAAAATGCAAAAAGACGATGTGTTTAGAAATATTTCAACCTCGTTGAATCGATTTGACCTTTTTGACCTTTATGCCCTGCAACCCTGCTTTTGTCATTCTCTTAATCAGCTGTGTTATTATACAGTTACTAATCACAAGACTTATCATTCAACAACTATGTCCGTCCACATATTGAGAGAATAAATACATTTTATGAAAGTTTGGGCACCCTGATCAAAATGAATTACGATATACATCCAATTTAAACATCCTCTTCAGAGAACACACTTCTTCACATTTTAACACACAATTACTGCTTACTTGCTGAATTTAACATATTAGAAAAAAACGTAAACATAAAATGTTTTATGTTATATTTTCTTGCCAGTATTTTAAACTAAAAAGCAGAAATTGCAGAATTGCAGAAAATGCCATATTTATCTTTAGAGCAGGATGTGAAACATATATAGATCTACTATATAGTGTAGAGAAAGTGTATAGTTTGTTTACACTATATAGTATATATATAGCCTGATTGTTTTAAGACATAAACCTGACTGTATGGCTATGTGTGTGTGTGTGTGTGTGTGTATGTGTGTGTGTGTGTGTATGATTATGCTAAATAAATAATGCTAACTGATGTGTTCCTCTACTAAAGAGAAAACCTATCGTCATATTCTCGCTGCTTTTTTACAGCGCCTTAAGGAGTAATATGAGACTCATAAGCATCAGAAGAGTGCAGCTCAGTGGATTCAGCTTTATTTACTTATATTACCAAATTCCACATAAACACACAGCCGTGTCCTGATAGGTGGCCATTTAGAGCGAGAAATAGTGAGACATTTTGTTCATTTTGAGACTTAGTGGAACTTAAGTGTTTCAAAAGGTTCCCTGGTGCATATTGAAGAAGGCCTAGTTGGAGATATGTCTGTGTGTGTAAGCGTGTGTATATATGTGTGTGTGTGTGTTTTACGCTTTACACTCATCTGGGGAGAGAATACACACTGCTTCTGAATCGTCTCACCAGCGTGCTCCATCCAAATTAGCAAACGAGCCCTCTGCCACTGAGAATGAATCAGATACATTGATCAGAAATACATTTGATGCTTTCTTGAGCAATACTGAGATTTTGAAAATCAAAACGCTGGTTAACCCCTAGGTAAAACAGTCTGAACCCGCAGTACCATTAACTACGATTTCCTCAAGCATATCAATAATGGACAGCCTATGCTGCAGCTAATGAACTTTGAGCCTATAATGTGTGTGTGTGTGTGTGTGTGTTTGTCTGTGCATGTGTGTGTGTGTGTGTGTGGACAAGAATGTCCAACCAGTAAAAACAGAGAAACATAAGATTAACATGTAGGGCTTCCTGACTTTTAACAAAACCTTTAATTTTTTAAACTGCTTTTGAATGCTGTACCATTAGAAGATGTACCAAAAGACCATTGTAGAGCATTCACCGTCTCATATAGCTGTCTGTGCCAGTGTGTATGTGTGTGTGTGTGTGTGTGTGTATGTGTGTGTGTGTTTGTGAGTGTGTGTGTATGTACTGCAACATCATCTCACCATCAGCCTCGCAAAATCACAGATATTCAGTTTACTGCTTAAATAACCCGTTAATCTTTTCACTTTAGATTAAAATTACTGTTGTGTGGCAGCTGTAATTTCAGGTGATGTCCAGTAGAGGCCACTGTGTCTGTAGTACTTCTGGTGTGGATAATGAGCTAAAACAGTGATCATATTCTGCTTAATTGAATTACAGCACATTAGGAAACACATTTACATTATAATTTTAACGACCAATTATGACTAATTATCCATTTTATTATAAAAATCATTAACAAAATCCTGTTTTAATGCAATGTGCTGTCACACTAGTCATGTAGCAACCATCCAGAAAACTTAATGAGAATGTTAAAGTTATTTTTGTATATTTATGTATTTTTATGCATGAACACATTACCAGTGGTGTAGCTACATCTCAAAATGTACTGTAATAAAAACACACTTTATTTGAGACTTCATTTACTGACAGTGAATTTTTTGACTGTGAGGACAAATTGAACTATCCAGACTAAATACATAAACAATGCTCCAAACAGCTTATAGTATATTTTGCCAACGTGAAAATTTTTGCATTTCACTCTGTATTGTCTCTTTAGAGTAACAGGGCTGTTAGTGCTGATAAATCACATGCATTGCTTTTCACTTAATGGCTTTTAAATGTCATTTTCAGTATTGACAGTAGGTGGCAGGATCCATACATTGATTGAGTGTGGTCAGCTTTGCTGGACTGAGCTCTTTAAGGAGCTATTATAGGAATATCTCACTGACCCGGTCACTTCAGAGGACTGCAACAGAATCGCCCTGGTTTCAAAGTTTATCACTGCTCTGCAAACCTACTGTAGAAACAGTAAAGAAAAAATATTGTGTATTTTGTGCTTATATTTGCATCTGTGTATCAGTGTATGTATGTATATAACTATCTATGTATGTATGTGTGTGTGTGTCTGTCTATGGATCTATGTTATAACTTCTGAAATAACACATAATTGCATTAAAATCAAGGTTTGTCACACTGCATTTTGTTCTTATATGTACATCTATTTATTTATCTATCTATCTATCGATCTATCTATCTATCTATCTATCTATCTATCTATCTATCTATCATCTATCTGTCTGTCTGTCTATCTATCTATCTATCTATCTATCTATCTATCTATCTATCTATCTATCTATGCTATGACTTCTGAAACAACACATAATTGCATTGAAAACAATACTTTGCATTTACTTGATTCAAATATTGTGTTATATATTACATGAACACAATAATTACCAAAAGAGAGTAAAGGAAAGACAATAGTTGTGATGATGTAATATATTTAATTCAAGTGGAACCAACGAGTGATACATATTTGAGTCAAATAATTTTTTTCATTGGATTCCTATGAGTTATTTCACTCTCTGAAATCATTTAGTATTTTTTACTACTTAATGGTATATTTGCTCTAACTTTCGTAGTAACGTTTGATACAGTCCAAATCGTCGCAGCCAGTTTAAAGGACATAACTTTAACCTTAAAGAGCCCGTATTCCACATTTTTAATGTAGTTCATTATTTCCATCACTTTTAACATTCAGATCATAATGCTTGGAATTGTGAACAGAAACACTAATTTGTACTGTGAATATAATAGAAAATGAATATAATAGAAAATGAGCCCTTGCTTGCATTTGTATTTCTATTCTTACAGTCTTAGACCCCATGAAGAGGAAATTAATGGCTTTTGTGTGAGAGGTGTGCAGGGTATAGAGCACAGACTGGACTGAGTATGATTTAAAGCTTGCCATGTCAGACTCAATTAAGCTGTGAATAATTAGTGGACCCCTTTGAGCTGGAGTGTGTTGAGTGGACTGTAAGGGAAGTACAACAATCCAGCAAATAGCATTCCTCTATCAAAACAGCTGAAACAAAACACTGTGGCGGGGATTAAACTTTCTTTCAGACTTTTGTACTGCACCAACTTTTAACGTTACTTATTAAAAATCATTTTGCATTATTATGTTTTGCCTGAAGGTTAATTATGTAAAAGTCCAGAAGTTGCATCCATTGATCAGAAACTGAACCCTAGTTTAGAGTCAAAATTTAGAATCAGAATTTAGAATCAGAATATTCAGACTTTAGAAGAACAATCAAATCTGAAAATCAGAACGTGTCATTTAGAATTAGAATTTCAAATCAGAATTCAGAAACAGAAATCAGAATTTAATTTTAGAATTTGGATTCAAAAGCACAACTGAAAGTCAGAATTGAGAACTGAGAATCTGAATGTAAGATCAGAATTAGAATTTATACATAAATGAACTTTAATTTGGTGTATGTTATATTTGTGAAGAATGTATCTGGGTGCTTGCACACACATTTTAACATTTAACACACTAAGTAGACTAAACAAGCGAATTTACAAATATTCAGGAAAAATATGAAATTCTGTGTAATAAATGATGATAAAAAAAACAACTAAAATAGAACTTGTATGTGTTGTAAGACTTAGGCATAATGAAGATGTGATAAATTTTCAGCATTATGAGGAGATGAGTTTGTGTTATATTACTGCAAGAGTGGAGCCAGCGTTAATTCTGTGTGTGTGTGTGTGTGTGTGTGTGTGTGTGTGTGTGACAGAACACAGGGCAAACTTCAAAAATAAGAGCTGGCTAAGGCATGTACACACAAACACACACACACACACACACACACACACACAGTCTTCCACAGGTGCACACACAGAACTTGCCACTCTATTCCTAAAACATTCTAAAACTTGAAATTATTATGAGGAAAATATATTGGTTTCTTTTTATGCAAAAGTAGCAGCTTTAGAATATGTATCCTCATTGTTCAGATTTCTTATGCTTAAAAACATGAGAAATGGTGACATTCTGAGTGCAGTCGCACAGTGTCTGTCATTGGTGTGAGGTTAAGTCTGTGTGTGTGTGAGTGGATGCGCTCGCTGTGACAGCCATGCCTCCATTAGCTGTGCGGGTCCCTAACACACTGAAATATTGAAAAGCTTTTGTTTTGCCTAGTTAAACATGCACTGATGTGACACAAACTGAGAACAATGCCGGAGCAAACGTGTGGGAATCCTCCGTCCATTATTGATGACTACAGGACAGGAAAGGATCGGACCACTGTGGGATACTGCAAAATTAAAGCCTCAGCCACATCAAAACGCATACGTTTCAATTGTCCCTGAATCAGTTTTACTCTGTATGTGTTATTTTAAAATATTATTCTGTCTTCCTCACAACAGCTTTCATTAATTTATTATAACCATCGTCTAATTTTCACACAGGACAAGAGACTGGTGAAATTCTAACCTGACAGGACCAGCAGTATTATTAAGTCAAAGAGGAAATTTCTTTTTCTGACTAATTGGAGCTTTTTAAAAGGTTCCAGTGTACGAGTAAACACAATTCTCTCTGCAAAATAACAACAAACTTGTTACATTTTTTTTTTTCATTTATCTTTCTTGTTATTGTTTGTTTCCCCTTGTTTGCCTACTTATGTTTGTGTGGTTCTGTGTACCAAAAAAAAAGTTTTAATTCATTAGTACCTGATGAAATAGGCTGTTTTTGTTTCTGTGGCTTTAATATATATTTAAATGACCTCCTTCTGATCAAAGAGCAGTCTAAAACAATAAGAAGCAAATTGTTACATTAAATACATTTTATAAAATAAATTCAAAATGACATGAAAACAATATGCTTCAGCTGTTCCTTTTGGGTTTGATTGCTGTAAAGAGAGTAGATGGTGGCAAACTCCAATAGGATGAGTGGGTGGGGCTAAACTGTTGTGGAATGTGTGGGCGGGGCTAAAATGCAGCGGACTAAATGATGTAGGGTGAAGGGGCGGGGCTAAGCTGCTGTAGGGTGAAGGGGCGGGGCTAAACTGCTGTCTGTAAATGGGTGGGGCTAAACTGTTGTTTACCTGAATGGTCCGGACCAGACAGTTGCAGACTGGATAGGAGGTCACATGAAACAGTGATATCAGAACATTTACTCCTACTTCTGCTTAGTTTACATTTAAATGACTTTTAATGACATTCTATTTAGTAGCTAATCATGTTATATATAACATTTATTTAAAAGAAATATTTAGATAGCATTTTTTCCTTCAGTAAACATAAAAGAATAATTAATTGTACAAAAACTACTATGTACTAAATATCAATAAAATTTTAGTATTTGAGCAAAGATATAAGCAATGTCTTCATGAAACAATTCACTGCTAATGTCATGACTGAGAAATAAAATAAAAAACGATGCACTCATGAGGCCCCCTGTTGCTCAGTGGTCCTAAACCACATAAACACCATTTAAGCAGGAAACGGCCCTGAATATATGGAGAGTAAGGACTGGGGAGTGACCAGTCTATTTTGTACCATTAGCCAGTGTGTTGGTTACATTATGTTTACACTCTACAACAAACTATTTTTGTTGTTTTTCCAAGAGCCGTTTAACGCTTGAAGTGTAACACTAACAGACATCTGACAGTGAGAGCTCTGAGTGTCTAGGCCTGCTTTATTGGTGATAGAGGCGTATAAGATCAGTTTCAGTGAAAGGTCAGAGTAATGGTCAATCACAAGGGTGCTGGATTTTCAGTCAAAGCCACCTGAACTCATGACCAGTGTAAAGTCAAGGCAGGCCTAATGCAGTGGAAGTGTATGTGTGTGTATGTGTATGTGTGTATGAGGGGGGGAAAAAATAGGAATCAGCAAATAAAGCCCAGAACTCCAGCGTGGTGCACTTTCCCAGCCACTAAGCTAAAGCATGAATTATAGATGCCCCTCTGGAGGATTCACTCTTTCCGCTCTCTCTTCCGTCTCTCTGTTTTAAAGGACAACGAGGGGGAGAGTAAAAATCAACAACAATAGCAAGATGACACAAATAGATGGGCTATAGGCCTATTTGGCCTGGTATGTAGACAAGAAATGCACAAAAACGCTCTCACAGCCCCCTCCTTTCTCCAAAATACTTCCACAGAAACACACTATTCGGAACATTTCTTCAGTTTGAAGATCATATTAGATTTGTGAGCACGATGCCTGTAGCATCAGTGACATTTGGTATAAAATGCCTTTTTACTGATCGTAAAAAAAAAAAGAAGAAAAACAGCCTCACTCAATAGTAACTGCAGTTTTTTGGGTCTAAATAGGCCCGTAAAAGCTTCACATTAACAGAAATAAAAGCAGACAAATATGCCACTAAATCCTGAAAGCAGTGTGTGTAAAGAGACGCGAGCCAGTCTTACCCTTAATGAATAAATGATGTGTTTGAAATTTCATCGTCATAGTAACCCGCCCCATTTTTTGTTGACAGACTGTGTGTGGATGCGGGTCACCAAATCAAACCAAAGCGCCATATGGCCTTTCAGAAGCACGCACATGTGATTTGTGGACGGAAACGTGGGTTTTTACATTTGCATGTGTGTGTAAGTGTGTGTGTGTGTGTGTGTGTGTGTGTGTGTGTGTGTGTGTGAGTGAGTACCTGTGTGTGTGTAAACTGCCCATTAGAACTTTAAAGCCACCTAGATTTTAAAATGTAAATCAACATGTTTTCAAAAACATAATGCATTTTTACCCCCCCCCCCCCCAAAAATGGTTGTAGATCTAGATCTCTTGAACAGCGATGATCAAATCTCAAAGCATGAAAGCTACTAAAGTTACTAAAATAATTACATTGTAGCATTTATTAATAAAAACTTGAAGTTATGAATGAAATGTCTAGTTTAAAATGTTTAAAATGTTTCGCTCACTGTTATCATTGAGCAAAACAACGATACAAAATGACAAACGCTCTCACACTTTTGAATGGTAGTGTAGAGGCAATTCAAACATAAAAAGAAAGCAAAATGTCCTTGAACTTTTGACGAGCTGTGTAGATGTGAATAGTGAGAGGTTATTCATGTAAAAGAGCATGTATGTGTGTATGTGTATATGTCTGTGTGTGCGTGTGTGTGTGTGTGCGTGTGTGTGTGTGCGCGTGTATATGTCTCAAAAGGACATAAAACAAAACCCTAGTGCTCCAGAGGGACCTGCAGGCTGTAATTGCTCGGGTTGGCATTTTAGCGAAATTCGTAGAAGACGCCGGGTCAATTTCTCCGCAGGTCACTGACAGTGACATCATCAAACCGCTATTCATCCGCAAACAGGCCCAGCGTGATACCGACAATGGGCAAAAACACACACACACACGCACACATACTTTCACAGACGCACACGTTGCTAACCAAACTCTAACCCCAATTTGAAACTCTCACCTTATGACCAACACACACAGCTCCAACCCTCTGCATACACAGTGTAGACAGAAACAGATTTTCTCCTTTTGCCTGTGAAGAGAGAGTAAAACCGCCAAGAAAAAGAGAGGTGGAGGAGTGAGAGCACTTCACAAAGAGTTTATTTTCACATGCACTGGCCACTCAAACACTAACTGATGAGCTTGATGAAAATATCTCCACCTTCTTCCTGACCTCAAATGAACCTCTGAAGTCCATAAACACGGACTTGCAGTCGAAACCAACTGCTCCTCTGTATATCGAGCACATCTGATCACTGACAGAAACAAGAGCATAAACTGGAGAGCTTTATATCTCCTAGCCTAATTTTCAAGACCACCTGACATGACTTTGACATCCATTTTATGGAGTAGTTTTAAAGCAAAAGTTCATCTAATAAAGTAATATACACAGATGTAGACATGGTTTGGAGTCTGAAGTTTGCTTCTGTAGTTTTGCACCAGAGTATAAGACTAATATAGCTAACAAGTTATGAAATGAGTAATGAGTGATTTTCCGTAAAATGAATCAAGTTGTTGAGGAAGCTCTAATAGACTTGTTTATGTGGTTTCTGACATTGTATGACAGTTTTATCTATAAAAATGGACAAAACTCAGTATAAAACTGTGCCTGCTATTTGACATCTTTTAGAGTTAACCGTAGTTTTTAATGCTTTAATGCCATTTTTAATTGAAACAGTTTGAGCCGTTGAGTGATGATTAAGACTATTAAGTAACATTAGCCTTATTCCTCCATTGCTAAACTAAAAAGATGAAACCTAGACACCAAACGTGTGTGACTACTACCACTGGGGTGAGTGAAAAATGGCATATATTAAATTTTTTGCCAAATGATTCCTATTCCAAACTAGGGACGGTTTGAAGCAATTTAGTTTGAGGCATGCTTATTGTTAGGGTACAGGATTTTTTTTTTAGCTACTTTTCAGCTGAATTAGACTCACAATTTTAGTGCAAAACTAACGAAGCAAACTTCAAACATGTCTTGGCTGATTACATTTAGAAAAAAATAAGGGGGGAAATATGGAAAGTAGAATTTTGTTACTGAACTATTCCTTTAAATGCCCCTGTGCTGAAATGTGTCCGCTGTGTCAGAGCAGAGGGATCAGTCTGTTTAAAGCAACGTGTGTATTTCAGACATGAGTGTGTGTTCTCTCTGGCCTCTCTGGGTGAACTGTTCTCTATTGACTTACAAACGGCAGGCATGTGTCCAAACGCAGTGCACTATTTTTCTGTAATAATAGCTAGCAGCCATGGCGTTCAATTATTAATGGGGTCCATTCAATACAAACAGGTACGCACGAGCAAGTGTGCATGCGCACCTACACACACACACACACACACGCACGCACACACACGCGCACGCACACACAAACACACAGTGTCTCCTCGGTCTGGCTGGTCGGCGTAACCCGGGTTTTATTTTACAGTCCGAAAGGCTGTCCCAGTTCCACAGCAGTGCAAACAGTAATGAGTGTTTGGTTGAAGTGGGGAAGGTGAGAGAAGAAGAAAAAAGAAAGGAGAAAAGAGAGACAGTGAGAGATATTAAAAAGAAAATCAAATCTAAAACAGAAAAATCAAATGTTTGAGGACACCTTGTCTTCTTTGATATTTAATTCTCTTGAGGGTGTTCAGTGAAGCATGGAAAAAAAAAATCCTTGCATGTCTTTTAGATCTTTGCTAATTCTTTACAGATATTTTGCTTCAAAACTCATGTTCACATTATTAGAATGACACGTTTTTAAAATAAATCGTGATGAATCACATAACTCGTTACAGAGTTAATTACAGTAGTTTCTTTTACATTTGATTTACAGATTCAGTATCAACAGGTTCGAGTCTCGACCTCTTTTTTCTGTAGGTGGAAAAAGGACAAAATGGTAAAAAATATAGGTTTGTAGGTTAAAAAAGAGAAAATGTTATAAATAGGAAACTACATTTTTAAAAATCTAAATAAATAAAAAAATAAATAAACTAATAAAATACATGCTGCTAACTAACACATATATGGTATGTACTGAATGTTTGTGGACTGAATGCACTTTCTATAGAATTTCTCCACCTGTTTCAGTGGCTCGGGAATAATTAATGTAAAATTACAGCATGCTTTTACAGCTATAACTGCAGTCTATAAGGGTTATGCCAGGGGTCCACAAACTTTTGACTGGCAGTGTACATGATGGAAATGCTACATCATGAGGGAAATGAGAAATCTATCAACAGCATGACATCCAGACAAAAAGTGGTAGGATCAAAGTCAGGAAGCAATATATGTGACTGATAAATCAGATACTCAGGTTAAGGGTTGTGGATCGTACCATTACGTGGTCAATAAAGTGGGAGCGGGAGTACAGTGACCCAACCTTTTAAGGGCCAAATTCACCACCTGCCAAACATTTCCACACTACCCCCACCATTTCTCCATCCACCCTCCCCTCAATCAATTAGCTGCTAAGTAAAGCTATCTGTCCTCTGCAGGCTGGACTGCACTGAAACTTTACACCCACCTCAACCACCACCACTGAGGGAAATGAATCCTTCCCATGTTACTGCAGGTCGCTCGGAGATAAAGGGGCTAAATAAGGAGCGCTTACATCACCGCCCAATACACACATATTCACACACATAGCAGAAGCCACACACACACACACACACACACACACACACACACACACACCAGTCTAAGGGCCTGCTGTCGCTCATGCAAAATACTGGAGGCACAATATCAGCACAGTCCATATACAACATACTGCTTACAGTGGTGCTCATTAAAAAGGAATAAACCAAGAATGCAAAAACATGCTAATCATGCAGCCAGGCCAGAGTCAGTTCAGTTGAGGAGTTTTGGGTTAAGTTTAGCTTTGCAACATTCTGGTGAGTCCCACCTGATTATGATCTGGAATCATCTGTAGGGCTGCAGCAACAGAAAGGAAATGTTAAAAGAACACAGTGGAGTGTATGTAAAACATTTTAATATTAAAAAATAACCTGTCCAAAAAAAACCGCGATTTAAAAATGATTTGATTACATTTTTTTACACTGTTTCAGCGGTTTCACTGGAATAAAATAAGTTACATCAATGCAGTTACTGCTGAAAGAGAGTGAATAAAATTCAATAATTATGTTGGGTGTACTACAGACTGTGCCCTGAGCTCACTGTTTGACAGACAAAGCAACAGTATCTAAGAGAGGTGGGATTTTAAGCACTGTTGAAGACGAAAACAACAAAAAATTGTCTTTAAAGGGGAAGAGTTTCATGTTATTTAAGATATCTGAGCAGCTGAAGCCCCTCCTTCAGATGAGCCAATGCTAAAACCAAGCTAAAGATAACGTTAAAGCTAGCCTGTGTAATGTTAGAAGACTCTAAAGAAACTTGAAACAACACAAATGACTGCAACCACACTTTAAATAGAAGGCTTTTATTTGTACTGCACAGTCCTGTTTAAATGAATTTATTTAACTGCCAACAGTAAAGGTCATCCTAAGATAATGTTCCTTAGAAATCGTGTTAAAATGAGTATTAGTAAACGCAGTTGTCTAGATAAAGCTGGGAGATGTATCAAGCACTATTTTGAATATGATAAATTCAAGGAAGGGAGGAAGAGAGAATCAGGAAATCAGTCATTTCAGCTCATAAACAGTGATCTATATTTACTGACTTTTGCGCAAGCTCAGCAAACTGTACTGGACATCCACGACTGGATTTGGGCATCCCTGCTCAAAATAAAATGTTGTGCTACTTTGATCTCTGTTCTGATTCCATAAACTTGCGAAGCTGATGAAGAGCTGATGTGAGGAAGATTGACTGGAGAACGTGCTCAGCTGCAGCTGTGGAGCTGAGGAGAACTTTCAGGGCCTGCTCCAGTCCTTTTGGTTGGAACGGGTTGAGTCCCAGTTTCACAGCATGAGGTGTGAAACAGCTCGCTGTAAAAATTTATAGGCAGTCTGATGCCATCTTTAACGCTGAGCTGTTCTGACAGTGTGCGAGGGAAAGCTACAGATGGAGCTACACGGAGAACGAAGCTGTAGAAAGGAGGCCTTCTGTTGGGTTAATTATTGAGGCTCAACATTCTAGATATTGTTATCACAACACAACATTGCAGCTGCGTCTGTCCGTGTCACACCCTCACACGCCATTCAGTGTGGAAGCTAACATGGAAGGACAGGCGGTGCACTAGAAATCCTCTAAATGAGTAATGCAGGGAGTAATGAGGGCAGGTCAGCTGATTATGAAGATGTGCAAATCTGAGAATCAGTGCAAGAGTTTACATAGCAAAGCATCGCAGAACTAATACACCAGAGATAGTACACTCTGAGCCTGTAATAACCTTCATACTTTTGGAAGGTCGTCATAAAAATATTAAACTATGTACAGTAGTAGCTTGGGTGTGATTGGGGCAGCTGGTGACCTAGTGGTTAGGGAGTTGCCCCTATGGGTGGAAGGCTGTGGGTTTGAATCCCAGGACTGCCAGTGGCACCACTGAGGTTTCCTTGAGCAAGGAACCGTCCCCACACATTCCTCCCTGGGCGCTGTGTTCCTGGCTGCCCACTGCTTCACTTGGTGAATGGGTTAAATGCAGAGAAATAATTTCACACTGTTCACACTGTGTGCTGTGCTGTGGTGCGTTCACAGGTGACTATAAATTGCCACTTTACTTTACACTTTACATTTAGCATCAGTGCACTGGACACTTGTGCAGAATGTGCACAAATTGTAGAACTAAGATCATTAGATGACGATAAAGAAGGATCAGGCAGTAGGAAAACCTCATTTTTGACCTCATGTTGTGAGCTTTCAGGAGATATAAAAAACACTTAAACTCAGTCAGGGAACTCACTAAACTGGTTCCTCAGACGAACATTTTTCGTTCCCTAAAGAACATTTCACTAGATGGTTCTTAAAACAATTTTTATAACTGAAATGTGTGGGAGTGAAGAACCTTTGAAGTTTAAAGAACCACCACATGATCAAAAATTCTTGTAAGAGCCGTTACAAAATCTCTTTAAAATGTTCTTTATGCATCTTATGGCACCTTTTGTCAATGGTTCTTCTAAGGAACCAGTTTAGTGAGTTCCCTGGTTGATTTTAACTATAATTTAATTGTAAACTCAACATGTACATGTTTGATGTCAAGAATTGGGTTTTCCTACTGCTTGATCTTTCTCTATTGTCAAGAACCCTTTTATAGTTTCTTTACACATCTCATGGCAGCTTTTGTAGGTGTGTTTGTAAAAGTGGAGAACTGGAGTGACGAATTCAAGCCTCTCCAAGCTTAGGGGGTTAAAATGAACCCACAAGTGTGTCGGTGTGTTTTTAATTAATGACCCTCAGCAGTGGCTGTGGGGGGAAACTTCAGGACTGGACTGAATGGCCCTGGGCCTCAGGCAGCACCTGCTCTGCGGCGTAATCAGATTAAGCTCAGGAGGAGGACGGATGGGCCTCAGTGGAGGAGTGTAATGGCACAGATTAATAGGCGGCTATGGGAACAACGTTGTAATACACACACTGATCAGGTTATGGTGAAGGATGATGGATGCTGAAGCCGAAGACTGTTTTTTTTTTCTTTCAGCAAAAGCTTACAGTAGCTAGGAAGGCAGATGATCACAGTGGTGGTGTTAGGACTGGTAAAATAATGTAGAGGTAGATAGTAACGTAACTGAAGATGCACACCTGTCCCCAGGTGCAGGTCTGACCAGAGGACGAACTCCTGGGCCACATTCATTTTGAGCCATGGTTTCACAACCTTTTGCAAATATTAAATATAAGTCAAGTGATATCTGTTGGTTGATCATATATTTTAGTGTAAGTGTATAAGTGTAAAGTAGCCATTTGTCATATGTGAACACACCACAGCACACAGTGTGAACAATGTGACGTTCTTTCTCTGTATTTAACCAGTTCACCAAGTGAAGCTGCCAGGAACGCAGCACCCGGGGAGCGGTGTGTGGGGATGGTACCTTGCTCTAGGATACCTCAGTGGTGCCATTAGTAATCCTGGGATTTGAACCCACAATGTTCTGATTGCAAGGGCAACTCTCAATGCAAACTGAAATCACAAATTATTGCATATTGTGTATTGTACATTTTTGCAATTAAAAATGATGACCAGTGACGACCAGCAGCACCATCATGGCCTACTAGGGGGTCCATGGCCCACAGGTTTATTAGAAGTGACACTTTTGGTCAGTGATTACAAAAATACTCTGTAAATATATACAGATCATTTAAACTCCTAGTAGACTGACTATCTTGATGTAACTACATATTGAAATATGTAGTAGAAAAATTCATAACATAATTACTTAGATGTACTGTCTAGCTGATTTGACATAATATGTACTCTGTGATTGTCATGACAGACGCTACAATGTTTAATGGCCTAACAGTTTATTTCACATGCTAATTTTAGAACACTGTTACATAAATAGACATAATCTGTCGTGACAACTGATGACAACATCTGCCATGACATGTCTATGGCTTGGTTATGTCAGTGTTATGACAGAACACTGCAGAGCTCGTGTTAATTCTATACAAACAGGTTTGAGATGAAAATCACAAAATGAGAAAATCACAGCACTACACAAACAACAACAACCTCACAGCAAATGCATGATAAAATATTCTGTGTTCTGCCTTAAACCTAAAAACCAAAAATGTGGTATGGATTGAAAGCTCAGCACAGAATTTCTCGACTTTTTCCAGTGACCTGCAAGCAAGAAATAACATGCGCCATGCAGTTTCATCAGCAATAGCTAGACATTTATGCATTAATAAATTACATTATAGTTATCAGAGCACTGCTTTCAGTCTGAAGAGAACACTATTGCGTCATTGCTTGAGATCAGGAGAGACCCTCTGAAAGTACACTCCAGGTCAGTTCTACACTCTTAAGAGAGAAAAGGTCACAAAATGGCTTCTCTGGAGAAATGCCACAGAAGAATCACTTTTGACTCCTTAAAGAACCTTTCAATGGGTTAGCAGAACCATTTTTGTAAATGAGGTGTGTGAATGTGAGGAACTCTTTTTAAAGTCTAAAGAAACTTCACATCATGTAAAGGTTCGATGCAGTTAAAGGTTGTTACATAGAAATGTATGTCCAACGTAGAGAACCTTTTAGAACATTTTATTATGTGTGACAGATTCACAGAGTCAAGGATAAACTGACTTCTGCTTCTTCAGCTTAACATCATCACTCATGTTCTGTCTCTCTCTCATGTGCCCTGACAGTCCGGCGTCTGGACGAGATTAGCCCCAGCACTTAGCCAGACATGGAATGGGCTGCCAAAAGGAGTCGGAGAAATATTTCATAACTCAGAGTGTCAGTGCAGAGATCAAAAAGTTTCAGCTGAGAGGCAGACTGAGTTCAGACTGCTACTTAATTTACCACTGCAAACTTCAGCCATCTGTGCACTCAACAGTCTCTTTTTGAGAAAGTTCAAGAATTTGTGAACCTTCTTGTTTGTGAACATGCTCCACATGACCAAAAGTATTCAGACAGATCTTCTAATTATTGAGCTACTATCAGGTACCCGTTGCTGGTGCAGTTTCTGTAATCTTTATGAAAAAGAACTGTCAGTATAATGAGATGAGCCTATGGTCACCGTGCACACTGCCAAGCATCAGCTTGAGGGGTATAAACCCCCCCGGCATTGCACTGTGGAGCCGTGGAACTGGGTTCTCTGTAATGATGAAGCGACTTCCAGTACCTTTGGGATGAGTCGGTGTGGCGCCTGTGATCCAGAACTAATCATCCAGCATCAGTACCTAATCACACTAATACTCTTGCAGCTCATCATCACAGCAACACTCCAGCATCTGGTGCAGAGTTGCCAGTAGATTCAATCAAAGCAGGGGTTTACAGTATCTCTAAGTGAGAGTGAATACACCACAGCACACAGTATGAATAGTGTGAAATTGTTCTCTGCATTTAACCCATTCACCAAGTGAGACATTGGGCAGCCAGCGACAGCGCCTGGGAGCAGTGTGTGGGCACGGTGTCTTGCTCAAGGATACCTCAGAGGTGCGTAACACTCTTGGGAATCGAACCCACAACTTCCTGATCATGGGGCAAACCCCTAACCACTAGGCTAACCACCAGCTGCCAACAGTTTAATTCTGTATACTTTTTTCTCTTCAGTTTAACATGTTATAATGGTATTCAATAATTGATATTGGTGCATAGTTGAGGTTCTGCTACAAGTGTTCTAAAACACTTGAAGTTAGTTTACGGTATTACTATTTAACAATTTGTCCAGGCCGCCACTTCTAAGCTTGGGCGTTAAACATTGCGTAATATGAAGTGAGGCATTCAAGCAAGACTTTCCAAAAAATATTCATGAACGGAAAGCATTTTATTTAGAGAAAGGAGCCAAAATACCTCCTGTCCCCTCTACACTGATCTGATTTCCTACAACAGAAAACATTTACATATTCAGTCAGTGGTAATGAAAGTATTAAAATAAGCATTCACAAACCTCTGCCAGTCCTGAACTACACTGCATTTTGAATGCAAGTTCTCCATTAGAACAAAAGTGGTCCAGGACTACCAGGACATTGTAAAGGAAACCACCCCATTATGAATTAGATGAAGATTAGTGCACATTTAGGAGCAGAAATCTGCATAATTCCAAAAGCTTTATCCTCACAGCTGTAAGCAGTAACTCTGAAGCGCTTTCACTTTTGATAGATTTATCTCATTAAAACAAGCGAGCAAAGTCATGTTTCTTATTATTTTCCATCAGAGGAAGAAAGAATGGCCTTGATCATTCTGTGCTGGTATTCCTCAGGATGGAGGCTGGCGTAGAATACTGTTTAATTACTGCTGTAGAGTTAAGAGATGAAAATGATGGCCGATGGATTTCAGCGGCGATAATGGAATCTCCTAGAACAAAGGAGTGGCTTAATGAATGTGTCTGAGGCCTTTTGATAGTGTGAACATTTGAAATAGGAAATAGAGTCTGCCAAAGGAGCGGTGGATCTAATTGTGCTGGACTGGGAAATGAACGGCTTTGAGATGAAAACTAGCAAGCGCGTATTATTACTACGCTAATCTCCGATGCCGCTGATGAAATATTGATGTACAGTAGGCTAGTCAAAGGGAGCCGTGCTAACAGTCATGGGCTTGCTAGCAGGAACTAGGGCAAGAGGCCATGTTCAGAGACAGGCTGATTGTTCTCAACTCTCACGTCAAAATTTGCTGGTTATTTTTGTTCGCTGTAATGTGGTGCTTTAATTTATCCCATAAACCAAAGCAGGCTTCAACTCAGGCTTCTTAGCATTAGTCATGTTTGGTGTACTGGAGTACTGTGATCATACCAAGCACACTAAAAGCTTGCTATTAGCATTAGTATTCTAATTAGATGCATCTGTTCACCATGAGACCAATGGATTCAATAAACATGGGAAAAAAAACAAAAACAAAACAAGAAAACAAAAACAAAATCCTTTTATTAGCTGGTGTGTTGCAATGCTAACAAGCCTATATGCAAATTGCTGCCATGTATCTCTGTTTTGTCTTTGGTGCTTTATGTTATGTTTTTTTCCAGTTTATTTATGGCTTATAACATACGGCTTTAAAGACTAGAAATCTATCAGATTTACCTTTCAAACATACGGTCACATGCAACAGTGGGTGTCCCTGACTGCCTGGCTTTTGTTCATTCTCAAATCTAGTCAAGATAAGCTCAGATCCTTTATGCACATTTCCTGCACATTTTGATAAACTACAACTATTCATTTGCCAAAAAAGCTGGGAAAATGTGCTTTAGTTTGCCAACATGTCAAATTCTGCACAAGTATAAAAATGGGCACTAAATTTGCAGACAAAAAAATCAAATTAATTTACTCGTAGAGTATCTATTAACATACTTTCCCTTAGACAATCAACAACACATGTCCATTGACCTGGTCTATTTATACATTTGCATACAACCGTGCACTAGCGCTGGAGTTTGGAATCACTTGCTGTCCAGATGATATTTTTAAGACAACACCAACTAAAACAATATGAACTTAATATTGTCAAAGTGTTAGATGTTTAATTTACTACTTTTAAAGATCAGCAAGTCACTCTTGCACTCCAGTGCTCTCCAGCAAGATAAGTGCTTGTGGTTTCAAGTTTTCTAACAACGATCTGAATGAACCAGGTTAGAAATCTAATGGCTTAAATAATAAAAAAAAAAAGATGTGCACTGCATAAACGTTCAGTTTCTAAGGTTTTATCTTTTACAGGTGCAAGTGTTGAACTGAACAGCTTTGCCTTAGGTTTTTAAGAACTGCTGAACAATATTTCTCCCAATTTCCAAATAGAAATATTGTTCTTTAAAGCATCATTTAAAGGGAAATGACTACACATCAAAATAAGAGAAATGATGTAGTGTTTACAGAACTTGAATGATTAAAAAAATTCTCTTGTTCACTCTCAAACAAAATGGTGATAATTACCATCGACGCACTTTTAGTAGTGTTTTACCATCCAACTGGTCACATTGCAAGAGGAGAGTGTTGATTACAGCAGTGTTTTTATACTTTTCCT
>JBBPCX010000114.1:8026386-8044118 GCA_037974365.1 Hydrocynus forskahlii
TACACACACACACACTGTCCTTTACCACACAGATACGCATCTCAAGGACCCCGTCACTGGTTGTCCGATCAATAACAGGGAAAGAGAGATGGTCCCTTAGAACAAACAGATTTCTGCTGGAAACAGCAAGGAGAAAAGTAAAAGTGAAAAAAAAACAAAGCAGGACAAACAGCTGTTGATGTTATTGTCTGTGGATTAGCAGCATCAGCCCAAGGAAACAAATAAATAAGTAAAGCTCATCCTGTGTATGATGGGGTAAGTATGAGTTAATGGTAACTGAGGCTTTGGGACTTATCTGAGCTTCTGTTTAAATCACACAGAGACATGTTTAAAGGGCCCATATCATTTCCTAACTTTATTAAAACAAAAGCATGGCAAATATAAACACTGTTAAAATTTCAATATGTACAATTTATTCCTTAGTCCATATATAGAAACTAAGCAGAAAAACCAGCACATTTACATATACCACCTATTCAGCTTATGGCAGTTTAGCTCCGCCTATTTATACTGGTTTATTTAAGGAGTTATTCAATAAGGACTGCTTTTTTAAATGCAGGACAGCCAATCATTAAATCACCGAGAACCGTTTAAGTCATACAGGAATGTTAAAACCACAGCTAGATGCTGTGCCAGTCCCTGAGCCCTGTTACAACCACATAAACACAAACACGCACACGCATGCACGCACTGCAGCTCATCGCTCTGAGGCAGTGCTGATTATCAGGTGCTTAACAGTCAGTGCCTAACACACACCTGCCAGAGGCGGAGAGAAAAGAAAAAATAAGGGAGAGAGAAAGGGGTGGTGAAAGAAAAGAGGGAAGGGGAGTGAGAAAAATCAGTGAAATAGATAAAAGAGAAATAAAGAAAGAAAAAGGAGAAAAGGGAAAGGAGAGCAAGAGAGATACAGACAGGGAGAGAGATAGAGAGAGAGAGAGAGAGAGAGAGAGAGAGAGAGAGATGTTTTCCTCAGTGTTTGGAAGCATCTGGAGAAGTGGCCCTGGGTAAAGCCTCATGCAGATCACAGCCATATGCTCTGTCTCTCTAATGCTGGGATTTGTGTTAACAAATGTGTGTATGTGTGTGTGTCTGTGTGTTGCACCCCTGAGTGCAATATTTGTGAGTCAAAAAATTCAAAAATGATACTTTATATTCAGTCCTTTGAGCTACATGTTCACTGAACCCCCCTCCCCAAACCCCTACCCTTAAAACCCTGGCCCACAGCTTAATATTCCACCACTTCAGCAGCAGCTGTAGGTTGATGTGATGAAAAATATACATAATTAGAAGCTGTTAAAATGACACATTTTTTGACCACCAACATCAGTTGGATTCTGCAATAATCTTTAAAGAATCTTGTTAAAGTTAAAATAAACAAAAATGTAGATGTATATTTTGAAGACGCTACGCTTTATCCTGCAACCTTCATCATCCATCATGCAACACACTTAAAACGCTCTTAAACTGGAAAACATCTAGTTTGCTGCAGAAATGATGTTACATTTACCCCATAATTGCCACCTTTTCTTTAAACTCTAAGGTCAGACTTTTTTTACTTTCCCTTTTTTACTTTCCCTAATTTCAGTACTGAAAACAGCTAATGCTTGCACACTTTGCTTACTGCTGTGCTGCCCTAAGTAAATGGTTAGACTACTACCACTCCATGCAGAGACTAAAGTCATACATCAACACTGAAATAATACGTCATAACATCTTGCTGCAAATGCTGTGCTGAAGAAAAGAATGTACAGTATTTTTTTTTTTAAGTTAATTTTTTATCAAAGTTATCAAAATGTAAGAAATGTTTCACTAAGGTACTTATTGTTTTCATTTTATCACCCAGGGCCGCTGCATTGCACTTTGACTTTAGGCGAGCTATGTTTCAAATTTGCAAGAACTGAGAAGTTCTCTGCTAATAGTGCTTTTAATAGAAACTGAATCCAAAAACCTGCTTCATGAAAAAAATTAAGTTCTGTCGCACTTCTGCTGTTATTGCTTTTTGGCCATGGAACATATATTTGTCAACTTTCATAGATAACAGTGTGTCGCATTGTCAGAAACCACAGTCTGTTAGAGAATACGTAACGAATTGTTTCAGTGTAAATCAAGAGTATGATGATTTACGTATGCTTCTATTACGTTATATTGCATAAATTATTATTTTTTTCCTGAGATATCTGTTTAAAAGAAATTGAAATTAGAGGACATTTTCAATTGGTAACAGTCTAGCAAAAATAAGAGATGTAATCTTAACACACAATAACAAACGTTTCAATGCCTTTAACACATTCTATCCTTCATGCAGTTAGCAAGCTGTCAATAAGTAATCTCTCCCTGCCGCTGGGCATTTATTGTGTTCAAATGGGGCAATAATCCCAATCATCATTTACATCTCAATAACCATCCTTGTTTTTGCAGCGTCACTCTGAACTAAGCAGCTTTCCAATGAGCTAAGGTTACATACCAGTCAGAGACATCATTTCCAGGTCATGACCCCAGGAAACATCGATAGCTCAGGTCTGATTCGGGTCAGTTTAGTGAGCTGACCGCTTGTGTCTTAGTCTCATTAAACAGGGTTAGGAATGAATGGAGTGATCACTAACTGCCTTTAGGAAACCAATTGCTATTTGTGCTTCAGGTTTACTTAAAATACAATTTACTAATTATAGTTAGGCAAAAACCTTCAGTTTCAACACAGTAATGATGTTTTTTAATTGTTTGACGTTACAACCCAGCGTGGTTTGAGGCAAGTGAGTAATGATTTAGACGTGCATTCTGCAGTAAGTTACCAGTACTTTACCATTACTCTACATTCACCATTAATACATGAGATTTGAGCTTCAGTGCACAGCCATAGAAACCAACTTTAAACACCAAATATATCTTTACTTCTTTATTTAGTGTGAAGGAAAACTGCATAAAATATTTTTTTTGCTGAACTATCACTCTGATTTATCCATCACTTTGTGTAAATTTGTGCTGATTTGGACTAATCCATGAAAGAGGCCCGAGATTCAGGAATAGATTCCCTGCAGCCAAATGGGACTTACAGAATTAACACAGCTCAAATTGTCACGCACATACACATAGACACACAGACACACACACACACACACACACACACACACACAGACACATAAACATACATACACATACACACACACACACACACACACACACACACACACACACACAGAGCCTTTTTGTTCACTTATGGATTAAAACTCCATCCTCAATACCCACAGTATCTCATTCTCTCCCTGGCTCTCTCGTTCTCACTCTCTTTCTTTGTCTTTGCCTGTCTATCTGTCTCTCACTCTCTCTCTCTCTTGTCCCGTCTCTGTCCACCTCTCCCTACATTTGTCTTCATCCTTCCCTCTTTCTTTCTGTCTTTCACAGTTTGTCATTTCTTCCCTTTCTATCTCCGTTTTTCTTTTGCCTCAGTGTCTCTACCCATCTCTCTCTCTTTTGCCATCTTTCTTTTACTCTTTCTTTCTTTCTTTCTTTCTTTCCTTCTTGCTTTCTTCCCCCCCCCCCCGAAGAGGCTAATAGAAATGTATTGACAGGGAAGCGGTGTGCTTATCCTGCTCCTGCTGCACGGCTGCACCCAGTGGTCCCCAAAGCAGATGGAGCACTCTTTAGGGAGCAAGGGATGGAAGGAGGGAAGGATGGAGAAACAGAGGGAGGGAGAGACACACTGAGTTACAAATGACCAGAGTTGTATAGCTTTATTGCTCCTAGTTTGCAGGGCAGCGGGCCACTGTCCAGCTGTAAGGCTGAAGAACGAGTGTTTCCGATAATGATTAATGTTCTCACGCAGCATGTGTCCCAAGTTTTATGATAGTCCCTACTTTATTAATGGACGATGGGAGTCATATAGGCCAAATGTGCTTCAACCCACACCGTCCATAGACCACAAAATATTCAGCATGGTACAAAAGCTTGGGTAGCTATAAAATGGTTTAATATGAATCTCAGCAGTAATTGGGTTTGTAATTGTAGAAAAAATATTTAACATTAGAATACATACAAATAAACAGTAATGCAGTAAAAAATAAAAAGGCTGTTATCATGGTCATCGTAATCTTTCTTCCACTCAGAGCAGCTTCAGTGCATGGATTAATTCGGTTTCATGAGAAGTACAGCTGATTTTATTTAATTTAAGTTTCAGTTGGGCGAATTATGTATTGGATGCAACTGTAAATGCTGGACTCAATCAGAAGGTTAGAAATTGTTAAACTGGTACAAATACTGATATATTGTTTAATTGTGTTTATTCTAATGTTTCCCATTCTAACGTGTTTTTACAAACAAATGAATGGTTTCAGCCCAGGTAAATACATAATATGTCCAAACATTTGTAGCCATCTGCTTCCATCCAAGTGGTTAGTCAGATAATGATCCTAAATTATTAGTTTAGCATGCCATACTAAACTAATGAGTTTGTGACTAAGTCAGTACCTCTCCAGTGTCCAGTGCTGGGGGGTTTATACCCGCTTTTGGAACTGAGCATGGTGATCTTAGGCTCATGTTTGGTTGCTCCAGAGCACACCATTCTATTAGTAATGCTTTCGTATAAAGAGATTATAGCTGTGTGTGCAGTTGAATAACTGTGTCAGCAGTGGGTGCACTGTAAAGTAGGTTCATTCATTTATTATAAGGACTGTCTGGATACCTCTGTACATAGCGCAGCTTTTTTTTACTATAGTGTTGCAACTTTTTTACTTTTTGTTTTCCAAACCTCATTTCAGACCTTAGATGACCCAATACTTTTGCAGTGTTGTGTTTTTTGGCTGAGACCAATGATTGGGTAGGCAGTTTGCACCATGTTACCTGGTCTATATAAGCTTCTATTTTTTGTTAGCTACATTAGCCTCATGATGTGTGTTATCAGTGTAACTACTCATGATTTATAAGTAATGGGAAGTTTGCCAGAAATGTATAAAATCTGAAACGCTGCTGTTTCCAATACAAGTAGACCTTGGGGTTTCAGGAGTCCAAGCCTAAGTCAAGTCTCTGAGCCCCAAGCCCAAGAAATGTCTTATGTCTGAGGGGTGCAGTATGAGTCTGAGTCAAGTCCTGAGTTTCTGAATTCTCTGGGGTGTGAATCTGAGTCAGGTCTAAAGTCTCAGGTGTGCGAGCCCCAGTCATGTCTTGAGTATATTGGATGTGAGTCAGAGGCAAGTCTTGAGTCACCAACTGTATCACTCATGTTTCACCATCTTGAATCCCTAGGATGTGGCTCTCCGGGGAACAAGCTGAATCAGAATTGAGACTACATGCAGTAAGTAAGTAAGCATGGTTTTGAAAGAACGAAGCAAAACAACTTGAAATGGCTGGATAATCTGTATTCAGTATGAGCATTTAGTTAAGTGTACTAGCTAGCTGTCATTGTAGCTAGCCAACTGAAATTGAAGTATGAAGTATGTTTTAAGGAATGTGACTTGTAACTTGACAAATGTTCGGCTAGATTAATTCAATTCAATTTTATTGTATTTATTTTTTACGCGCTTTTTACAACCAGTGTTGTCACAAAGCAGCTTTACAGAATCCAGCTCTGAGCCCCTAGAGAGTAAGCCATAGGCAAAAGAGGTGAGGAATAACTCTCTGAAAAGGAGGAAGAAACCTTGGGAGGAGCCAAGACTCAAAAGGGGAACTCATCCTCCTTTGGTCAAGAAGCTAATTAGCTGACAGCTTGAACTAAATTAGCTATTGCATTTTGTTCTGTTAATCAGATTGAAGGATATTCTGTAATGAAAGGCTTGTTGTTTGAAGCTGTATCAAACCAGATTTTGCTGAAAGCTGGGCTATTTTGGCTTATGTTAGCTTGCTTGTAGCAAGTGTGTAGCAATAATCCTATTTTGACTACTTAGCAATCTCATAATTCACAGAGATGTTGGAAATATCACTAGAAAACTCACAGATGAACCACAGAGTGTTATATGGGAAATTTGTGAAAACATCCTTTTTCCCAGAGACATCAGATGTTAATGGTGAAATAGAAATTATAGTGTCTTTAGTATGAATAGACAAATCAATCCTTTATTACTGGAGTGCTGTTGTTCTCTTGAAGAAGGACTTGTTTCCCATTGTAGCTGTTTTAAAAAAGGGCAGGACCATCCACCCTGGGGTAAAAGTGTTGTTTCAGGGTACACTCACTTTGATGTTTGTCAGGTTTAATTGACAGTGCGCAGAACAGAGATGGACTGTTTTTCTGGAAACGCTCCACAACTGACGGGAGCACAGCCTATTATGGGCTTGTCGATTCTTCTACAGGAACTCATCACCAGGAGGAAGAATCAGACTGATTTAGGGCAGGAGAAGTGCACGCAAATCGAGGTAGTTTAAGAATGGTTTGTTTTCGATTGTGATATCATTCTTTATACTCAAAAGTTCTTGATTTTTGATTTTATAAGCTTACACACCCTTGTGCATTTTTAGGTGATGAAGGCTGCAGCACCCCCTGTAGTTGCCATACAATGCTAATGTTGTACTGCCTCACAATCACATCTCTATGTGTCAATTTTACAATTGCATGTAACAGTTTAGGCATGTCTGGTTACATGTTTTGTTAATTTTCTAAACAAAAAAGAGCAACATCTGCATATAACAAATTTATGACACATTTCCCTTATTTGCTGCCCTTCCTCTGGACCTGCCCTAGGTGACAGCCTAGTTCACCTATATGGGCACACCAGCCCTGATCACAATTACCTATATGGCCAAAAGTATGTGGACAATAAATTACAGTCGTCCCTGTGGCGCAGCGCTAATAGCCTATCCTTTTCTGATAAGGTTTTTGATAAGATATTCCATAAGTGTGCCTGTGGGAATTTCTATCCTGTTAGATGAGAATACATAAATGGGGTCTGTGCAGGCCACTGGAGTTCCTCCACACCAAATTCATCAAACCATTTCTTTATTGACCTTCCTTGTGCATGTGGCACAATAATACTAGAACAAAAAGTGTCATTTACATTACCATTCACTAGAACTGAGGGACCTGTCCCAAATCCCAAAGTACAACCCAATACCATCATCCCACCTCCACCAAACTACACTGTTGATACTGTGCATTCCAGGAGGCAGTGTTTTGCTGGCATCTGCCAAACCCTGATTTATCAGACATCCAGATTGGAAAGCATGATTCATCAGTCCAGAGAGCACATGTCCACTGCTTCAGCACAGTGGTGGAATGGCAACCATGAAAACCCATTTCTTGAAGCTCTAGATGCTCAGTTCTTTTGCTTATGTGTCAGGAGGCAGTTTGGAACTTAGTAGTGAGCAATGCAACCAAGGATAGGCAGTTTTATGCGCCACACACTTTAGCACTATGTGGCCCTGCTCTATGAGGATTTTGCATGATTTACTTTTTTGAAGCTGGTTATTTGTTACTGTTAGATGCTGAACTCTCCAGTACAACCCATTCCATATTGCATGTATATATATATATATATATATATATATAAATGCTGCTTGGAATTTCAGAACCAACCTAAAATACCTTCACTAAAAAACACAGTACTAAAAAAACAAAATATGATACTTTATCTCACTAGTTTAAAAAAAATAGAGATAGAGAACTCTAAGCACAGTTATCAACAGGGGCATCATAAAGCAGACAGCAAACCTCATTCAGAAGACGTACACCTCACATCACACAATCTCATCACCAAACATATCCAGAACAAGACAATAAGCTCACGCCTAGCTGTGGACGCTACAATAAGGTTGAATGGCTTGTTTCGGCCTTAACTTACTGTTTGGAGTCAAGGAAAGGTCTAGTGGCCATGCAGAACACCGGTTTTCCTTCTTGAATGAGTAGTTAGTCCTGACTCCATAAGTGACCCTGATTATGGGGCGTGATGTGGCTTAGGCAGCACAGCCGGTTTCATGGCCTCAGGAGAGAGGTTGAGAGGGACTGAGGTCTTATTGCATGCACACATACGCGGGCTTCCCTGCCACGACTGAGACTTTATTGGTTCATTATTCAGTGGCCATATTGCTGGACACTATAACAGGCAGGCCACTAAAGGAGGGAAAGGCAACCATTAACCAGAAAGACTGTGTTTTTATTTGCTCAAATGTTCTTGGCATTGAAACAGGGTTCAACAAACCTTCTGTATAGTTTCGTTGTTGGAGTGTTTATGGTTAGATGTGAATTTCCGGAAAATATAGGTCTAATTCTGCTTGAGAGCGGTTACATTTACACACTAGCTCAACAAGAATTTTTCTTTGTCTTTTTCTGACAAAATGATTAACACATGGGTTGTCTCTTCATCTCTGTATAAGTGCGATTCTCCTTTTACTGTCATAGAACTGTCATCATATGTATGGTGCTGAATAAGGCACCACAGCATTTTGAAAAACTCTGTATGAGAGTCAGTGGAGGGGTCTGAGCATTTAAAGTCCCAATCTATCTCTAATATCTTACCAACATCAAGTTGCATCACATCTTTTACTCAAACTAAACTTAGATTAAGACTTTAGTCAGATCGAGACACTGGGCAGGTAACCGCTAGCATGCAGGAGCCTAAGAGACAATAAGTGGTCAGCACTTGTCTGCATGTGTCCAGGAGGCTCAGGGAGCTCAGCACTAATCTGCACGAGCCAGAAAGGAACTAGCACTAAAGTAGTCTGCAGGAATCAAAGAGGCACAAGTACTGAACAGCTTTTGTGCCGAAGTCTAAAAGCCTAAGAGGCACTCACAGCTAACCATTATTCCACTATAGCCAAAGAGCGAACTGCGTGTCTGAAGGAGTCCAAGGGCCAAAGAATGTATTCTCAGGGTGGTCAGAAATGTTTCAGCCCTGACCTGTGACCAGTAGATTTAGCTTTTAGCTCTCCAGTTCCGCAATAGGTAAGCGAACAATGTTGCATTCCTACACAGACACAAGTACTGCGTGCTTAAGAGGCACTAGCAGCATACTGACTGTCTGTGGGAGCCTACAAGCCAACGCAGTAGCCTAAAAGCCTGAGAGACAGAAGTGAATGATTGGTTAATTTTGAGCCTAAGAGGCACTAGCAGCTAACTGTTAGTCTGTCGGAGACAAGAAGAGTGACACCAGCTGCATCATCCATAGTCCACATGAGCCTAAGAGACATTTGCAGGTAAATGCTAGTCTGCAGGAGCCTGAAGGGAAACAGAAATGAAACACTAATCCACAGTGTAAGAAGTTCTGAAACAAAGCCCAGTGAGTAAAATTCAAAACAGGGAAACCGGACCCTGGCGGCCCCCAATTTCAGAGTTTTGTGTCGAAATAATTAGCCTGCTTAACGCGCCATCTGGGCTGTGTACTGCTGGCAAGCAGCGGACACCAGATGCCACCTGGCTAGTCCCGCTGCAGCGCAGGCACTGGAGCTGAAGCAGTTTCTGAAGCTAACTGTATGTTCCCTCTCCGCTGGGCCTCAGACGCTGCTAGAGGAAACTGGAAACCCCTCTGAAAGAGGAGAGGGGGAGCCATTATGTTCAGACTACTTCATTACAGGGTACTTCTGCTGCTTCTGGAGTACCAAATGCAACATCAGCTGCACTATTGGCATTTTCGAACTTTGGCTAATTAAAACCGCTGTGTGAATTCCGACCAATTTTTCAGGCTCTTTTGCCCCGCATGGCTGGCTGGTGTCATCTTAATGACCAAATGAATGAGTCCTGCATAGACGTCCTGAGGTAGCACTTATCCCTCTTAAAGCTTTATTATCTCTGGCATGTTCCCTGCTTAAAGCCGTTTAAGTGCTGATCCTCCACAGTTCCTCAGCCGTCTTTGTAGCACATAACTCGCTTGATTACAAAACAAAGCATCTCCACCCAAATCCTTCCCGTTATCAATGAAGAGCAGGTGCATTTTAATGCCTGCTCTCGGTGCCTTTTAGAGTGCAGCCCAATGACAACGGGCTAAAATATTTCTGCAATTGGAAGAAGACTGGCCTGTAACTTGATAAGGGCCTGAATTTACTCGATGAGGTAAAAAGTTCCTGAGCTCAGCAGCATGTGCTAGCCGGCGTCCCGTGGGGGCCAGGAAACCGTATCTGCCCTGGAGGAGCATCCTCTCTGCAAAGCGCCTGTTATCACGGGGCCATCTCGGCTGGCCGATAGCGCAGGCTAATATCCAGTAACAGCAGCCTCGCGTGAGATCCAATACGTGGATCAATCTCTGGGCCCACAGCACTCTCATTAACCCTTACAGAGTCGCTCTGTCCTTTGTGCAAGGCTAGGGACTTCAAGAATATACAAACACACTGCCTAGTGCAGAATTCATCTGCTGTTAGGTAATAATAAGCATTTCATGTACATGCTACTGTATTATATTAGAATATAAAGTATAAAGAATAACAGTAATGAGTGCTGGAGTATTAAAATGGCCAGCCTGCTTTGCTTTTAGCGCTCCCATCAACCCTTACAGAGTTGCTGTAAGGCCCTTTTTGCAAGGCCAGGGACACCATGGATCATTCTAAGCATACAAATATGGAATACATTGCAAGATGTTGAACATGTGTTCCATAATGTAAAGTATAAAGTGAATATATTTCATTTTTGTATGCGTTAAGTGTCTGAGAGCAACCAAATTATGCGCATGCTGGGCTAGACTTACAAAACCATTATGATATGTACTATTTACAGTTTGAAATATACTGACAACCTATTACAATATATTCCATTTCAATTTCTAAGGATGTGCAACTGGAGGCTTTTTTTTTTCTTTTCTTTTTCCACACATGTAATGAAAAGGCCAGGAAGAAACAGGATCTGCAGAACAGAAAGGGCATATTCTATACATATATCTCAGATTTCAGTTGATAAGTAGCATTCCATGCAACTGTTAAACTATTTGGTCTTCTACGTCATATATGAAAGAATACTTGTAATGAGTGCTGGTCTATGATAATGACCTACCTGCTTGATGAAGACTGCTTAATGTAAACAGCTTTATGTTTACAGGATTTGGATGATGCTCTTATCTAGAGTCATTTGCAGAAAAGTATGTGACATACATATGCAAAATATTTGGGGGAAAATAATTAAAGTTAGGGACTAGAGATTTTGTCTAGTCTAATAGGAAACTCAATTTTAACTAAAATAAAGAGTCTTTAACTTCAGACTTGCAAGATTAACTGTAATAGGTCCAGGTATAGCAGTCAGTGTGGGTTGTTTTGTAAGAGAATGTACTATATTTGCAATAGAAATACATGTAGCATACGCTCTTAAGAATGCTTGATCAGTGCCAAAGAAGAACCATTATGTTTAAAAGTTCCTCACTCTCACACATCTTATTTACAAAAGCGATTCCTTCATTCATTTCTTACTGTTTTTACATTTATTTAACAGTATTTTTACGTATGCATAAAATTTCGAGTAAGACAAATGTCACGGTAGCTCTCCTGCAAATGAACTTCTTACTTGGATGATTAATTGTGAAGCTGGATTGTAAAAGTAGCAGTCCTTTACTTTTTTGCATGGAAGTTTCAGTTTTCCGTGGTGCTAACAGAAGAGTGGTGTAATTGGATATTTATATTCTTTTTATTTACGGCTAAAAAATAGCAGAGAAATTCCGGAAAAAGTGACCATTTTAAACTTTCATCTCACATTTGTATTTATTAGTAGAACAGGAGATGTTTTATTATTTTAATATTATCACAAGTTATTATTGTGCGTACCCTCTTGTTTTGTTTTTTGTTTTTGTTTTTTTCTCATTATATTAAATGTAAAAACATCAGAAGCGCATATTAAAACCTGTCAACGCAGAATGCAAATTAAATGTAAATACTTGTAATTACTTACACAATTAGGCACTGCAAATAAGTATGCGGTTAATTATGCCATTATGTTTAATTGTCTTAAATTAGATTAAATTAATTATAGCATTAAAAGGCAGTAATAGCTGTAATTGTAATTAATATATTTGTATCTAAATATAATGACCAACCTGCCTTGCTTTGGTGATGGTGATACAGCTGCACCCTATATAACACCTAGCTCTGATGACTGAGAGAATGAACCTGCATAATTTAATGCAGGCGGGGGACATGATGTCATGATCTTTCCAATGAAAAGTTCTGTCCCACTGTGCAGAGCGAGCATTCCCTCTAGAGTTAGTTTGCAATGCAGATAGTGTGTGCTTGTGTGCGTGTGTGTGGGTAGCTGGTGTGAGAGGGATGCAAGAGAGTGAATATGGGATTTAGAAAAACGAGAGAGAGAGAGAGAGAGAGAGAGAGAGAGAGAGAGAGAGAGAGAGGCTTCACTTCCATGCCTTTGGGGAGAAAGAGAGTTTTTCCCATGTGGCCAGACACAAGAGTAATTGCCAGTAGTCACTGTCTCTCTCTCTCTCTCTCTCTTACACACACACACACACACACACACACACACACAAACCACCGCTGCATCATACTGCATACTGACTAATTCAGCTGTACCTACTAATAAATATACATATAAATATATGTATGTGTGTGAGTGTGTTTGTGTCTGTGTGTTTACATGGTCTAAGTTCTTAATCAAGTCTGAATAATTGTAGAAACAATTCATTTTGAGATGTTTGTTCGTTTGAGCTCAGTGTTTTTTCTGTATAATTTATTATACCAGCTTAAATGTATTTTACATTTAATTAATTAATCATTTTTATTTTGCACATTTAAATTAGTGTACAACAGCTACATTGTTCAACTTAAGTTCCCAACTAAGCCTAAAAGCACAGCTTCATTTGTCATTTAGAACCTGACTTTGGTGGTCCAGGAGTGATTAAGTGTATTCTAATCAACTCGAGTCAAAAAGGAGTTATTCATTTATTCATTTACTGTTGCATTTTAATGAAAATATTCAATATTGAAATGACAGATGTTGAATAACCATTTTAATCAAAAATGAGCAAGTGCCTTGTCATGGCCTGATAATTGAAATCTATCCAATGTAAATTTCAGAGTTTTGTTAAGAAACTACTCACGTACCAAAGTCACACAACTTGGATCCTGGTTAAAGTTCCAAGAAGATGCTTAAGTCTAAGGCTACTCAGTGCAACAGATTTAACCAAAACATAATAAGTTAAAATGCACAGTGCATTCTCTAAATGGGGACAGCATAACATGCATTGATTTGGTTTTGCTCATTAAGAGCATTGGTGCAATAAGGACTTTTTAACCATAGTATAAATGTATGCAATAACTGTATAAAAACTGATCAGAGCAGCATGCACAGAATCATCTGTTTTAATTCAGCCATTTATAGTGCAAAAAACTATTTATTTCCATGCAAAGTGAAGGTAAATGCAACCAGTGTGTACTCTGGACAGTAAACGTAGCTCCACTGAGACTGGATTAGCATGCACTGGTCTGTCTGGGCTAATTTAGAGCCTTAGCATAACAACCCTTTTTTTCCTTTGCACATAATGAATGCAAATGTAATGCTGGCGTCCAGTAGACAGTAAAAGCAGTAGTAAATGGGTCGGATTAACGTGCACCGGATTAACTTTGCTAATTTAAAGCCTCAGTGCTGATCCTTACCTTGGGTTTGGTGGTCCGTGTGTGGTGGGGGTCAGGACCCCTCAGAGAGGAAACTGTTGCAGGCTGCAGGTTCTGGTCTGGAGGCCGGCAGCGGCATGGGGACGAGAGAAGGCCGGCGAAGTGAGACAGTGGGAAAGGAGGGAAGAGAGGGAGAAAAGAGACGCTCCACGGCGGGCAGAAAAGAGAAAAGAGGAGTGTGTGTGGGGCTCCTTCAGCTTGTGTCTGAATGAAAGCAATCCCTGAGACTGAAAGGGTAATGGGATCCAGGCTCCTGAGATTTTAGCTTTCTTAATCATGTTCATAATTAATTCAAGAACATTGATAATTTCATTACATTCTTTTTGTCTTATCAATAAATGATGTGCCTGCACTTTTGGTCTTGTGTACGGGCGAGAGAGGGAGTGAGAGAGGGAGAGAGAGAGAGAGAGTCAGAGAGAGAGAGGGAAAGAGAGAGAGAGAGAGAGAGAGAGAGAGAGAGCGAGAGAGAGAGAGAGAGAGAGAGAGAGAGAGAAGGAGAGGGTAATATGGTACTAAAAGCAAGAGGAGATGAATACGATACAAACAGCAAAGTGGTAATTATAATCTTTGACCAGGCCACCGGCAGCACAATATGAAGTCAAGTGGCCACAAATAATTAATAAGCCCTCATGGTGTGTGTGTGTGTGTGTGTGTGAGGGGGGTGTAGGGGGGTGTGTGTGTGTATGTGTGTGTGTGTGTGTGTGTGTGTGTGTGTGTTTGTGTTTGGATACAAGAGGGATGCGTGCATGTGTGTCTGTTTTGTAATTGAAAAATGCTGCTGTAATAAAATATTCAAAAGTTTGTACAAAATGGTGAACTGTCTTGTTTTGTGTCAAAAAAAAGTGTCTAACATGACCTTAACGAACTTGAGTCAACTGGACATATCATCTTCTATATATAGACCGTTCCATTACCAGTTCGGCACTAAATATCAGTCTTATTAGCCTAAAAAGAAGAACATGGAGTGAGAAAAATGCAAGCCAAGTCAAGAGTTAATGGGCTATGATGCATTTTTAATAGGTGACTGTGCTGAACTCAGTCTGACCTGAACATTTCACTCATTTGCTAAGGACTTAGTCAAATAGGGGGGCAAGTAATGTGTGAAGTCATCACCAATCATGATCCGTCTGTTTTAAAATGGACGGAAGGAAGAATCAGCGCGGTGTCCGGTCCCTCTGACCGCTCCCTTTACTCAGAGGAAAGACAGAGATGCATGGGAAAAAATAGAGTATAGTAATTTGACGGATGGTCCTGAGCGGGCTTATTGGGCAGTGACTGATAATCCTCTGTGGGAGAGCTAATCTGATAACAAGTCCGACTGAAATATCTGGTAAAGGACTGGACACGATCAGTCAGGCCTAGCAGCTGAGACTGCAGGACAGTAATCCTGCTGTTTGGATGCAGCAGTGTTCTCACTGGCAGCACAGCATCAGTGTCGAATTAGAAGAGGTGAAAAGAAAAAGAGAGGATTATTCTAGTATAGCAGACAAAAAGCGCAGTAGCATGTTTGCCTGCTGGGTATAAATCTATGCAGATGAAAGTGTATTCAGGGTCAGTTAGAAAACTTATGTGGAGACGGGCCGGGCTACACTATTATGCCTGGTATTTAAAATGCAAGGGTAAAAAAACATCCCATTTTTATTAAAAAAAAAAAGTTCTACTGAATTCTAAAAAAAAAACCCTCCTTGCTTCAGTCATAAGATATAAACAATTCAAGTGGTTTGATGTAAAATGGTGCATTATATAGAAACTCTTTAGAATGCCAGTGATAGGAACTTGGGGTCAGATTGACTGGGACACACACGCAGGCGTTTTATGTAGTATCCAATACCACCAATAATTCTACATTTGCCTTCTGAGTTGTATTTGTAATACTGATAATGCTATAATCAGGTTAAATCTGTAAATATTATTTTGTCCTGCATATACATCTTTGCCATGGATGGTCTGTAAAGGACCTGATAAAGGAAAGCATTTTATCGTTATTTTGTTTTTAATAAATGTAAAACATTTGTACTGTTCGAATAAAACCACACAAATTTCCTAACTGGACCCAGCAGGAGTTTTAAAGATACATATTTCAGACCAAATATGATCTCAAATTTAAAACAATGTCTCAAGCCTCAGACAATGTATTTACAACCATTCCATCTTATAACTTTAAAGTGAGGGAGCTTTTAGAGGCATGAAATGCTTTGGAGTCTGGTTTTTATCACCACCTTTTCGAACAATTCTGTCTCTGTAAGCCTCTGAAGAATGGAACAATTTACATCGAACTGCTTATTCGGGGTTATGTGAAAACATAATGCAGGATTTCCCTTTCAGCTGTCCAGAAACGGAACACACATTTGTGTATTAGTCTGTTAGATGTAACCCCTCAGATTAAAGAGTAGAGCCAGTGTGTCTGAACTATCTAGAGAATGATTAAACATGATCAAACAGGGCGAGCAGTTTGGATAATCAGAGAATAATCCTGCTGTTTTTCTGGGGCTTTACAATAAAATGCAACATGGCACTAGTCACAGAAGTAACAGAAGTACAACACCTTACAGCGAGGACTCCCTCCAGTACACGAGACATAAAGCAAATTAATGCTCCAGCTTTAGCACACAAATGGAGAATAATCCTGCTGTTTAAACACTGCGGTATTCTCAGAAGAATTGCAGTGAACTGCAAAACAGCAATACCTGCAGTAAAAAGGAACAGTAAGGGACTAGAGGTTTAAAGCTCTATGTAAATTGACTCGTGACTCACAGCAATTCAACTTCATTATGATTCTTCAGGAAACAATGCATAAGAGAATCAGATCTGATTATTTTGATTTGGGTACAAGTGATCAAAAACTGGTAGAGGAATGCAGACGAAAAGCACATCTTCCTTGTCCCAAAAATGTACATATTTAATGGTGTGTTGTTTGATTATAATCAATTAAAACACTCTAAAATCAATACACCTTCAGAGCAATGCATCACTATGCATTTTACACCTCTGCCTCTGCTAAATGAGACATTAGCGCATTAGCAGCTTCTACCCTGGTGGGCATAAAACTGTTCAGATGAAAGTGTATTTATAGTCTTATTTACAGGTGCCCTGTACCCTTCATATGAAACGACAAGCCCAATATGAGACATCCTTAATAAAAAAAGAAGGTGAAGAAGTGAAATTGGGGATTTATGCATAGGCTTCATATTGAAGATATGATATAAGGCGTTCATAGGAAGTTTTTTTTTTATTTCATTCCCGCTCTCTTGGACACATTTTAATCATGTTTTATGTGATCTATGCGTGCCGCTCTGTGCTCTTACACTCCTGCACGCCCTCTCACACTGCCCTTACCAGAACAGATTGCCACAATACTTGTAATGACGCTTCTCCCCAGCTGTGGAAGGACGGGGCCAGTGGACGATAGCATTTCCATAATAATCTGCCCCATGCTCCCAGGGGCCCCCTGACACTGAGGAGTGTGTGTGTGTGTGTGTGTGTGTGTGTATTGGAGTCACTCACAGGGCCTCAGCTGCTCTGTAAAGGGGTACAGAGAGCACAGGACATTCGCTCGTCTGAGCCAGCCTGCAGGCCATGCAATAAAACCAGCAGCTTCAACAGCACTGCTGCAGAGAGGAATATAGACGGTACTGGCAGACAGAGAGAGACAGAGATGGAGAAACGATATGAAAATGTTCAGTTTTCAGTATTCGTACCTCTGTGCTTTGATAAGTCTTATTTGTTGGTTAAATCTCTACATGTTCATTTGTGTTTTTTCAACAGTGTGTTTTTGCTTACCACAACTGCACCTGCATGTTAGCCTGTCAATACACTCACTGTATGGAATTAAATGAACCAAGACAGAAGACAAAGATACAGAAGAAAGATAAAGTGAGAGAGAGCAAGAGCGAGAATTCTGTTCTTTGAGCGTTTTTAAGTATTCTTTAAAAGTTTATTGTATGTGTGGAAAGTGTGTGTGTGTGTGTGTGTGTGTGTGTGTGTGTGAGAGAGAGAGAGAGAGAGAGAGAGAGAGAGGAAATACAGAATGAGAGAGAGTGTTTGTCCTTCACTGTGGATAATCCCACCTGATCAGAGAAAAATTCACACAAAATCTGGAAAAAAATCTCCACCCATATTTGGGCATTTTGACAGAATCAGAAAAATGACTACATTCTACTCCTTATTATTATTATTATTATTGTTATTATTATTATTATTATTATTATTATTATTATTAT
>JBBPCX010000114.1:8064599-8079599 GCA_037974365.1 Hydrocynus forskahlii
GTGTGTGTGTGTGTGTGTGTGTGAATCTCTGGATGTGTGTTCATTTCCAACTCGTATTTGCTTGGTAATCTGCTGGCTGGGCAGTGTTTACACAGCAACACACTTCAATCACAGGGGGTTAAGAGTCATACCCGAAACCTATTTGTTTAATAAATCCATCATTTTAGTAGAAAAATATTTGATAAGTAGGGTTTGACCCCTGAAGGAGCATTTACTGCAGTGGTCTGAGGAGCAGGAAATGAAGGCTGAGATTTTCCAATGCCCTCAGAAATGGCACATGCAGATGGAAAAGCCATCGGTGCATCCGTAATATGACCTTTGGCCCTTAGAGCATGCAGACAAAGTACTAGACACACGTCTGTCTGATCTGTTTAGCCTTAGCACACACAGCAACCACTTATGAGTCTGTGTGTGTGTGTGTGTGTGTTTCCTGCAAATGGTAAATGTGTAAAACCTATTCAGTCTATAAATGTAAAGGTTTTACACCAATTAAATACTTTTTTCTTCAACAAAAACTCTCTAAACAACATGTCCAAAAGTTTGTAGACAGCTGCTCATCCATTTTTTCTGAAATCAAGTGCAATTATGGACAGTTTGCCCCCTTTTATTGCAGTTTACAACTCTGTATTCTGGAAAGACTTTACACTAGATGTTGTAAGGATTCAGCAGCAAAATGCCAGGTAGTGATGAGTCACTTGTGGGCTTTATTCCTAATCGTTTGCATTTTTTGTTTTGTCCAACATAAGTAGCACTATGTGACCATAAACGTCACCTTCAAATGAATGAAATGTTGAATAAGTTAAAAATAGTCAGACTTGAGCACAAGCAAGACCAAAGAATAGAAACACTTGAAAATGTATAGATATTGAAATGTTGATTTCATACTTTCTAAAGTATATAAGAGACTGTACAAAAATCCTAATGACCAAAATTAAAATGATGACTGAGCTGACACCCAGCAGCCCGCCCTGTTATTTTGAAGTTATTTGATTTTCCTCCATAGGATTGTAAGTGTTCATCTGTCAAGTTTGTCTGTCTTGAGTTGGTGTATAGATGTCAAGTACGCTCTCTCTCTCTCTCTCGCTCTCTCTCTCTCTCTCTCTCTCTCTCTCTCTCTCTCATTCTGTCTCTTTAGCTGTGTGTGTGTGTGTGTGTGTGTGTGTGACAGCCCTGGGCTCTCTGACCCTGTATTGAACACACTCGCCCCTCATCATTATCCCCGTTTCGCCTGCGGACTTCATAAAGGTCCCTCAGCACCACACACAGCGTTTAGCAGGCTGTGCTCTGGGAGGAACACAGTGTTTCCAAAAATGAGCTTTAATACACACTGACTGTAGAAAACAGGAAGAAAGTAGCTTGGGCTCTCTCAACCTGATCATTGTTTTATTTAAGGCAACCTTATTACAGTAGAAAGATTTCTGCAATTAATCACAGGAAAACCACAAACAAGTCCAATTCTGATGTCGAGAATACCTTTACTTGCTCTTTAATTAAAAGACACAAAATGCTTCTGAATGCTTTAGTGGTAAATTGTGTGGTAAAGAAAACCTGTTGTTCATGTTCCAGAAACTGTAAAATATTTTATATTGCTAGTAATAAACAAGGATGCTACAGCAACCAGAGTTCTGTGGGTCCTCAGGCCAATAACACACTAAACAGTTGCAACTTAACCGCATAAAATAAAGCCACCTATTGCATTTAATTGATAATGGTATTTTATAATCTTTGTTAACATTTTAATGCAAAGCTGATTTTGGACACATCACATGGCATGTCTAGCTTTAACACAGATATTTGGTCCTTTGGGGAAAGTAACAATGTTATCCCTGTATGTTGCGCTTTTACTGTAAATGCTTTAGTTTGAAGCTGTTGACTGCTGCTTTGTTGTGTATCTGCTGTACAAAACATGGCAGCAGCGCTTTATGCTGTTGCTGGCAGCGGTATGGAGAAGATGAAAGAAGATAACACTGAGAATATCATTTTCTTTATCATCAACAAACCTGCTTCCCATTGTGTGTTAAAATAGCTCATCAACATAGCAATAAATAACATGACTAAAACTTATATATATATATATATATATATATACACGTTTATAGCATTTTGGATCATTTTTACTGGTTTCACATGAAATTTAACAATGTAAAGAGCTGTTGATATTTCTACATAATCCAAAAATCATGAGAATAAAATGTAAAAATCTATATTTTGTGTTATTTACAGCCTTGTGATTTACTTCGTTACAGTTAAGTTACTGTTAGCAACTTTAGTTTTGTTACACAGTTTTAACACCACTATAATTTTGTTGGCGTACATGTGGGATTTCCAGTGATAACATCAATCTAATCATGGTGTATGTTCACATTTTATAGAAGCTCTTCTAGTTTAAACTATTTTAGAAGCTCATAATATTCAAGAAAAATTGTATTTTCTTCAGATGTTGGAGCTTAGACACTAAGTTGTGATGTAAATTCAAAGCCTGTACGTTACACTGTGCTGTCCATCAGATACATTCGTAAGCGGGCATGGTTATTAGAGCAGGGCCACTCCTAAGAGCCTGTGGAATCATATTCTAAAATAGTTTAGATACTATTCCCAGCAATGTACATATGCACTAACCAAGAAATTGCAACCCTGTCTGTAGTGACGCCTATAAGACAAAAGGGGCCGAACGCATTCTTTAATGCTGAGCACAGTTCTGAATGACTTGCAGAAAAAAGCATGATGTCATCGGATGACATCACTCAGCTTAGTGAGATCAGGGCAAAGTGGAATCAAACACACAGACTACTGTGACGCCGGTTAAAATGACTCAGACACTAGTAAAAGTGGCCTTAAAACACACCTTTTATTTTAGCACAACTTTTACTACTGTTTGAGTGATGAAACACTCTTATAAATGGTATCATAAACACAGTGCTACCCACTTCCATTACATGATAGCTATATTGTTCTGGAAGCACCAGTGCAAAACTTGACTGATTGATTACATTTGTGGTAAGAGGGAAAAAATATCAAAACAGTTGCTTTAAATACATCTAGGTTAAGATATGTTGACATCTCTTTTTAACCCCTTAAAATCAATGTCTATTATTTAGTTCAATCATATTCAAGCATATTAATTCACTAACTATTGTTAATTATTCAGCATCCACTATGAATTACAGTCCATCCTGCTCCAAAGCCATTCACAACAAAAAATAAAACATAAAGCAAAAACTTTTCAAAAGTAAACAAAATACAAACTATTTAGGCCAACTGCTTTCACTAAATAGGTGAAATATAGAATATAAATCAGGTTGTTGTTGTTGCTGTGGGAAACACTGGCAGCTGATCATCTCTTCCAGAGAATGGGTCATTGATTCACACATACTCAGGGGAGGGTAATGATAATGCTATGAATTATGCATCATGAAACACAAACCCAAACATCAGCTGTGACAGCATCTCACAATCTCCCACCAACTCCAAATACACCTGTTTTCATGTACATGAATGGATTCAGGAAAACTTTTTTGAATGAGAGGTTTGAATCTGTATGTGTGTATTTGTGCACGTGTGTCAGAGATGTTCACAAGTCATTTTTACCAAGTCCAAGTCAAGTCTCAAGTCTTTGTGCTCGAGTCCAAGTCAAGTCTCAAGTCCTTGTGCTTGAGTCCGAGTCTAGTCTCAAGTCTTTGAGTGGCAATGTCAAGTCAAGTCTCAAGTCTTTCGTCCCAAGTCCAAGTCTATGGGGTGCCATTTGTAAAAACAGCTTAACAAACTCTAAATGGGAAACTTAACAGTTAGATAGGGCTCGGTGACATCTTTCCAATGACCCCTCGTTTGCCACAATAGCCCCCGGAGATCCAGAGTTACCGTTCACCTCGGACAAAAGTACTGGGACACCGGGGCGAGGTCAAGGGTCTTCAGCTAACAACTCCGGATTATGGCAAATGAAGGGTCGCTGGAAAGAGTGCGAGATATGAATAAATAATTCCATGAAATGAACATTGTTTAAGATTTATGACTCACGAGTCACAACTCACGAGTCAAGTCTCAAGTTGTTGAGGGCAAGTCTAAAGTCAAGTCACAAGTCTTTGTTTGTGCGACTTAAGTATGACTCGAGTCAGAGTCTCAGACTCGAGTCCCCATCTCTGATGTGTTAAAAACTTTTATGGCCTAAAGTATTTTAAACATCTCTCCTTAATATTGATTTTAGATGGTTTAGCCACCTATAGCTAACAGGTGTAAAAATCAAGCAGTCAAGCACACAGCTATTTGATCTCAATTGACAAACACAGTACAGCAAAAAAAGTGATACCGAAGAGCTTTGTCACTTTAAATGTGGCACTGTTATGGGATGGCACAAAAACAGGCAAACTCACAGAGCAGTGTTGCCAAAGTGCCAAATTAAAAACAAGTAAAAAAATAGCCCATCATCTTTTGCTTCACTCACTACTAAGCTCCAAACTACCTCTGATAACAACCTCCACACAGGAACTGTGCTGTAGGAGCTTAGGGCAATTAATTTCCGTGACCTAACTGCTGCAAATGGCAGGAGTGGTGTAAAGTACACCACCACTGGACTCTAAAGCAGTGGAACAACATGTCTGGAGGGATTAATTATGCTTCATTATCTGTCAGGAGAATGATACCAACTGGAATGTGTGGTGGCAAGTTTGGTGGAGGTGGTATAATGGTCTGGTTTTTCAGGGCTTGGCTAGGCCAGTGCCAGTGATGGACACAATTCAGACTATGGCATGCAAATACTTTTTGAGACAGGACACTGACCACAACCCAGTTGAATATGTTTTTGATGAACTGGAATATAGGTTAAAAGCCAGGCCTTGAACTCTTTGTCAAGTTTCTCAAATCATTCTTTCAGTGTGGTGCATTATCCTGCACTAAGAGGCTACTGCCATTCGGGACTAATGTGTTCAGGTAGGTGGTATGTAATAAAGTAACTTGAATGCTAGGACACAAGGTTTCCCAGCAGAACATCGCCCAGAGCATCAAGTTGTCTTAACCTTCTTGATTTCTTTCCACAGTCTATTGTGGAGCCATTTCATCCCCAGGTAAGTCGTACAAACACGCCGCCAACATGATTACCAACACGGCGGCGTGAATAGACATCTGCGCAGTGGCCTCTCCATGTGACTCAAAAACGGTGCTAAATGTTTCATGTCTTTGTTTATAATCATTAGTCATTATTTAAGTGTTCCAGTGCCACGCATGTTTGTGTGTTTGACCGGGAAAGTCTTCATAGCTACTGTAACCACGACAAAACAACACTGGACGTGCCGGTCTTGGAGACACTGCAGGAACTCCACCTGCTATGCGGAGCAGGCCGAGAGACCTCGGAGCAGCATGGGGTCGCCAGCCGCCAGAAGCTTGCCTGTAAGTGATGTGACCGCATCTGGAAGCACAGCAAGCAAGCAGGCCTCCGTGCTAAGCAAAAGGCTAACCCAAACAGACCCGCTCTCCCATCTCTCCTGCTGGCAAACACGTGCTCCCTGGATGACAAGATGGACTACTTAAGGCTCAGACACTCCACACGGAAGGACGTGAAGGACGTTTATGGCAGTGAACTGTCGGCCTTTCTACCTGCCACGGGAGTTCAGCTCGGTTCTTCTGGCTGCTGTGTATGTGATGCCTAGAACTAATGCTAACCAGGCCCTAGCAGACCTGCACGAGGCCGCGAACAACCTGCAGACTGCCCACCTGAATGGGGTTGTTATCGTTGCTGGCGATTTTGAGTGCACAGACTGGTCAGTGTTCAGAGAGGCTGCTACTCAAGGGGGCCACACTGACGTGGAGGAGTACATAGCAGCAGTGACCGGCTTCATCAGCAAGTGCACTGAGGATGTTACTGTCTCTAAAAGGGTGACTATAAGAGTCAATCAGAAACCCTGGATGTCTGCTGAGGTCTGGAGGGAGCTAAAAGCTCGGGATGCTGCCTTCAGATCTGGAGACAAGGCTGCCTCAGAACTGCATGCGCCTGAACCTGGCCAAGGCAGTCAAGAAGGCAAAGTGTGCATATGCCCAAAAATCCAAGGGCACTTTCAGAACTCTGGTGACACTCTGAGCATGTGGAGATGCATCCAAGCCATCACAGACTACAAACCACCATCTCCTCTCTGTAACAGTGATGCCTCTCTCCCCGACGTGTTGAACGCCTTCTACGCGCGATTTGAAGCACTCAATAGGGAGCCCGCAAGGAAATCCACTCCTCTCCATAGATGATGCCATATCCACTGCACTACACCTGTCACTCAACCACCTGGACGAGAGAAACACCCATGTTAGGATGCTGTTCATTGACTTCGGTTCAGCATTCAGTACCATCATCCCACAGAGACTTTCTACCAAGCTGAGCAGGCTGGGTCTCAACACGCCCCTGGTGAACTGGATTTTATACTTTCTGACTGAAAGGCCTCAGTCACTCCATATTGGCACCAACATCTCCAGCACCATCACAATGAGCACAGGAGCACTGTCCTCAGCCCTCCGTTCTTCACACTTCTGTCCCATGACTGCTCAGCAGAGTCCATCTCCAATAAATCATCAAATTTGCAGATGACATGATGGTGGTAGGTCTCATTAAAAACAATGACAACTCAACCTACACATAGGAGGTGACTAGACTGGCTGCCTGGTGGAAGGACAATAATCTCTCTCTCAATGTTGACAAGACAAAGGAGATGATAACTGACTTCAGAAAATCCAGCCCTGTTCACCCACATCTCACCATCGACGGCGCTCCTGTAGAGGGGGTCAACAACACCAAGTTCCTGGGCATCCATATCACGGCAGACCTCTCTTGGACCCTCAACTTTAGCTCCATAGCTAAAAGGGCCTGGCAGTGCATGCACTTGCTATGGAGACTGAAGAGAGTGAGCCTCCCCCACCTCACCCCGTTCTATAGGAGCACCATTGAAAGTCTCCTCTCCTGTTGCATCACTGTCTGGTACGGGAACTACACTTTCGGACTGTAACACACTGCAGCGGATAGTGAGAGCAGCTGAGAAGGTTATTACTGTGCCCCTGCCCCCCCGAAGGACATTTTCCAAACCCGCTGCTTTAATAGAGCCAGTAACATTGTGAAGGACTGTTCCCATCCACTACATGGACTCTTCTCCCCTCTACTGTCTGGTAAACGGTATCGAAGCTTCCGTTCTGGTTCTGCACAGCTGTGCAACCGCTTCATACCACATCAGGGCCCTGAATGCACACAAATGCATATAAATGCATATAAATTAGGGATGCATCGAAATGAGTTTTTTGGACCGAAACCGAAAATAAGGAAACACTTGGCAGAAAACTGAAACCAAAAACCGAAAGAAATTATTTAAAGAATAAATCTGTTACAGAACTATGAAAATATTTATTTAGCATTCAAATAATGCACAATATAAAATAAAATTTGAAATCAAATATTTTACTTGGCCCCACTCATGAATAGCCTAAAAGTAAGATAGCTGAAATATTATACAATTAAATATCTTCTCTCATAAAACTAGTGAATTCAAGTGCATTTTAATATTCTGAACGAAGTGCATGAACAAAGTGCATTCAGAACAAGTGCTTTAAAACTGTTGAAAGATAGAACAACATTCTCTGTAGGCTTATAACATAATAGTGTATTAAAACAAAGACTGGCATAGCCCATATATTGACTGTAATCACTGGATGTGGGTGTGCTCGAAGGGTCTTGCCTCTTCTGTGCTCGATTGGGATGATAAATTAATCCTGACAATGAGAAAATCTTTGTGGATGCACCCCCTCTAGAAATTTCGGCATTCCACACTTTACAAATGGCTTTCCGTGTGTCTTTCTTAGATTTATCGAAATGCGCCCACACGGCAGACATGCTGACTCTAATCCAGTCTGACGCATGCAGGCTGCGCTTGTTGATTGCGTCATCACTGTTTCGGTCGCATTAAAAAAGAATTTTGGCCGAATATTCGGTGCATCCCTAATATAAATGTCTAGTTCCTGGTTGACCAGCTCATTTCAACTACCTCACTTTATGCTAGTAACTACCTCACTTTATGCTATGAACTATCTCACTTTTTGCTATTGATACTGCTTAAAATGTCTATACTTTGTTTTATACTGAGCTACACCTGCACTCTACTGTAACCCTGTTTACTGCCAGTACAGACACCCTAGCAACTAGTCACTGTTATAATTCTACACTTACTCATTGTGGTTTTTCTATGCTGATAAATGTGCAATTAGAATATGATTCCAGTGCAACATTTGCTAATGTGCAATAACGTATATATAGTGCAATAATTAAATTCACTCATTACTGTTACGGTGCTACATTGTCTGATTATTGTTTATTTATTGGAGTGTTCTATCGTCATACCTATAGTGCAATACTAATCACCCCAGAAGGTTTACGCAATGTCCACATTTGCTGTCTATTTATTGTCTGTTGTCCTCTGTTTGTTGTAACTTGCACTCTGCTGAATGTTGTATGTTGCTATAGTTTGCATGATGGTCCATGGAGAAATTGACCTCTCACTTTGTACGTGTAAACAGCTACTGATGACAATAAAGTAACCTTAACCCTTGAACCTTGAACCTTGAACCTTGAACCTTGAACGTGCGGATTTGGACCAGACGGGTTAATATTCTCTCCCCACATTCGTCGCCTTGGTCACTCATGACCCTGTTGCTGGTTCACTAGTTGTCCTTCTTTGAACCACTTTAGGTAGATACTGCAAACCAGGAACACCTCACAAAACCTTCTTTGACCTAATAGTCTAGTCATCACAGTTTGGCGCTTCTCAGAGTAACTAATGTCGCTTAGATCCTTACGACTGCCCATTTTTCCTGCTTCCAAAGCATCAACTTTAAGAACTGACTGATCACTTGTTGCATAATATATTACACCCCTGGCAGGGCTTTTTACCATTGGCCCACCGATAAGTCTGATGGCCAGTCCAGCACTGACCCCTGGACAGGTGCCATTGCAATAAGTTCACTTTGCCTGTCAATAGTTTTATTGTTGAGACTGACTGGTGTAGCTATCTATCCACCAATCTATCCATCTGTCTATTTATCTATCTATCTATCTATATGCAAATATAGATATATGCAGAAGCGTGCATTTGTGTGTGTGAGTGTCTGTGTGTGCAGTAGTGCATGTTGATAATGAGAATGGAGCCTCCACCCTGCTCTCCACCACACCATCAAATATTCATCACTGTTGATTAAACAGGACAACGGCCGCAGATCCGGTGGCACAGCAAGAGAACTCATACACACGTACAAAAAACACACATGGACGGACAGAGGCTGGGGACAAAATGGAGGATGAGGGAAAGAGCAGATAAAACACAAGCTGCAACCTCTTCGCGATCCAGCCACTTCCCTATTAAAGATAAAATTCATGCTGGATGAAAACAGGCAATGTTACTTTTGTTCCTAAAGGTAGATTTGCCGTGACATGTTTGGTGTCTGAAGTTTGTTTTTTTAGTTTCGAGGTACAAGGCAAATAGTTGAAAAGCAATGGTTACAGCTACAAGCTGATTCCACTCCAGCAATTCGCACAGTTCACAATAATTCCTCCTACTTGGGGCAAAATATTTTCATTTACCAAACAACTGAGGACACTCCAATGTGTACCTGTATCTATATCCACTATGTACATATACACATACGTATATGTTATACATGCACATATATGTGCATACACATACAAATGTCTATATTTATATTTTTTGTATTCATTTTAAAGTATACGTTTTATTTTTGTCTTGTTGAATAGCTTTTAATCTATCGTTTTGCTGCGCTTACCTTTGTACTGTCCACTTTCTGCCGTAGCAATGCACATTTCCCACTTGTGGGACTAATAAAGGTTTTTCTTATCTTATCTTATAAAATGTACATTTAAAGAATGTCATTTTAAATGACATTAACTTTGTATTTGTGTAAAAGGTCTATATTAAGAAATGCCTTTTATGTTTTAGGGGAAAAAACCCCATCCATTTAAATTCATGTAAGCTGGCTAAGTTACCCTTTCCCATTCTCTACTGTAGTATGACTGAAGTTACTTTAAAGAATTATCCTGCATAATCTTCTCCATAGTTACAATATACACTGTCGTTCAAATGTTTGAAATCACCACTGTTCATCAATAGTTCAGCATTCAACAATTTATCACCAATCAGTAGTTCGTTACTTCATTAATACAAACCTTTTTAAAAGTAATTCTGTTAATACTACTCTGCTCTACTACTCTAGTTATAGAGTATTCTAACTCATTTTTAATTGAATCTGTAAAAACATTTAGACGTTTTAGATGCATCCTGACTGATGGTCTGATGACGATCAGTTTGATTCTAACATGACTGAGGAAACTGATATTAACAAATAGATCAATGCTGTATATTTATCATTTAACAACTTTTTGATGTTACCCCCAAAATAAAATACTGTTTTCTGGCTTATAGTATTCTAAAATACTCTGTAGAAATTATTATTGTATAAAATATATTTTAACATAAGAAGTGATTCCAAACGTTTGCATGGTAATGTATATCAGTGAAATCAAGCCACACAAACTCAACTCAAAAAACCCCAAAACAAATTAAGATACTTTAGGAAAATGTATGTTCTCATTATATTGAGAAATCAGGTTTTGTTGGGTTACAACATTCTGCAAAGCTCTCATAACAGCAGTTACAAAGGAACACAAATGTGGGCAGGTCGTCTCGCAGCTCCATGCCTGGAAAAGGTGTGTAAATGTCCTGTAACTTCCTGTTGTTGCTGAGGTCATAGAGCCACTTCATAGCGCAGCACCCCGCAGCGCCAGTGAAGTGTAGAGAAAGGACAAGAGGGATGAGAAATGAGAGGAGAGGAAAAACACAGCAGAGAGGATGAAGAAAAGAGCGAGTAAAAGAGGCAAAGCAGTAGAGACTGGAGAGACGAGCAGAGTGGAGCTGACAGGCCAGCAGAGAAGCGAAATGGACGGGGTAGAAAAAAAAATGAATTGAAAAGAAGAAGAGAGAAGAGGAGGTCGGTCACTCCAGAGCATATTAAATATTTCATGAGACGTGTGGTGCAGCAGAGACAGGAAAGAGTGTGGTCAGAGAGGTTAGCCCAACTCATTTACAGAGAGAGAGAGAGAGAGAGAGAGAGAGAGAGAGAGAGAAAGAGAGAGAGAGAGAGAGGGAGAGAGAGAGGGGTATGGCTTTAATGGGGGATGTCCAATGTATGTTTTTGTCTTGTCACACATAGCTACTGCAAGAGCAAGCTGCAATAATGGCTATTCTCTCTTTTAAAACTATGAAATTTAAACATCAATGTTGGTACTAAACACTCTGGCGAATGCTTTATCTCACTTTTTTCAGGGTTTGGGTTGGTGTAGGAGTGGCACACTGATCACACCACCAGAGTTTTATACTAATTATTGAGCGAAGGAAATGTTACACTAGACATATAGTGGGTATGGAAAAGAATCACCCCTTTCAAAATATTCACATTTTGCTGCTTTGCTGCCTAAAATGAAGACACACACACAATAAACATTTTCGAGCTGTATTAACAAAAAGAAGAATGACTAAGATATAGGATCACCTTCCTTGGAACAACCTTTTGCTGTAATTATCACCTTGTATCTAGGATACTTCTTGAGTCTGTATACTCTTCTCTATCAATTGTGCACAACTAGACTGTGCAATGCTTGCCCACCTTTTTTTTTTTTCTATTTAAGCTCAGTTAAATTGGATTGTGACCATTGGTGGACTGAAATCCTCAAGTCATTCCACAGATTTTCAATAAGGTTTAAGTCTGGGCTCTGACTGGACCTCACAAGGACATTCACCTTTTTCTCCTTCAGCCACTGTGTGTTCAGTTTTGCTGTGTGCTTTGGGTCATTGTCATGTTGGAAAGTGAACCTTCTTCCTTTTATCAGATGTCTGGCAGAGGACAGCGGGTTTTCCTCAATAATTTGATAAGTCTGTCCTGATAAGTGCCCCAGTCCCTGGTGCACAGAAACTCCACCACAACATGATGCTACCACCACCATGCTTTACTGTAGGAATGGTGTTCTCTGGGAGATGAGCTGTATTGGTTTTCTGCCAGATGTACCATTTGGTGTTGAGGCCAAATCGTTGGATTTTGGTCTCATCTGACCATAACACCTTTTACCACTTCGCCTCAGAATCTTCAAGATGCATTTTGGCAAAGCTCGACTGAAACTTAATATGACCTTTCTTAAGGAGTGGCTGTTTTCTTGCAGCATTTTTGGAGAACTTGTAATATTGTTGACGCACTCACTCAGTGACCCCTCTTTGCCATGAATTCCTGCTTCAAATTTGCCATTGGTTTCTTGGAAGCCTGTCTGCCCAGTTTCCTCATCACTCTTCATCCAGTTTAGTGGGACAGTCTGATCCAGGGATGGGTCATAGTAGTACCAAACACTTTCTACTTCTTAATTAGGGATTGATACAGCCTTTCAGTTTTTGTATCCATCTCCTGACTTGATTTGCCACTAATTTTGGATTGTTTCAGCCTGCACTACATTTAGAATGAAGCACAGTAAGGGACGACTCTCACTGCCAACCTGGGCCACTGCATACAACAATAAATATGAATCAGATGTTTGAGTAACTGAATGTGTATGTGTATGTGTATGCGAAGTAGTGCTTTCAGTATGTAAAGAGTGTGTTTTTGCAGTTTAGCACACTCTCATACTGATCAAGGAGGAAAAAATGTTCTCTATCAATGAAAGTCATAAACATCAAAGTCCCAAATGATTTATGCAGGCAGCCACAGAGAACCATGCTGCAGCTGAGAATTCAGCAATCATTTACAAGGAGCTAGAGTTTTGAGAAATAATGAAAATACACAATTTCATACGTCAAATGTATCCTTGTCATGTCAAAAGTTTCCTGAAGAAGTAAGATGGAGGCTGATACCCCACCAACCCCACCAAATACCTTGTCTATATTTAGGTTAGCTTTGAGGTCAAACAGACAAAAATATATCTTCAGGGCCCAAATGAAGAGAGCAGTATTTCTGTAGGTGAATCACTGAGTGAAATTTCATGAATGAATCTACAATAAAGGGAACTATTCCCATTAGAGACAGCGGCCCCTTGTTAACAAAAATGATTTACAATCAACACACTAAAGCTCCAGACTACAAGATTAATGATTAATTATAAATGCCTAGTTCATTGTTTGGTGATCACACATACACACACACACCACACAGGATTTTATTTGCTTTGTTATTTGTCAGTCTGTCTGGCCATTTGAATCGAAGGAACTCACCTAATTAACACACACACACACACACACTCACACATACACACACACACACACACACACACACACACACACACACACTCACACACACACACACACTCACACACTTACCCTAGGGCTAATGACCAACAAAATTACTTTTTAAGGTGTATTTTATAAAAGCTCCAAGTTTCATTTTGGCAAACTCAAAGCTTAAAGCTCATACATGCCTATATAAACTACTATATGTCCAAGAATTCATAGTCACCTGTTCCTCCAGAGTTTCTTCTGAAATCAAGAGTATTATCAGGTGGTTTATCTTCTCTTTGCCACAGTAACAGCCTCAGCTCTTCTGGGCATGCTTTATACTAGATGCTGGAACATTGCATTCAACTGCAAGAGCATTAGTGCAGTCAGGTACTGATGTTGGAGGATTAGTTAAAGATCACATTAAACGGCACTCCATCACTCCAGAGATTTCACTGCTCTACCATCCAGTGCTTGGGGGCTTTATACTCCTCTTTTAACCTTAAAAATCTCAGATTTCCAACATGATCTCAGATTTCAGGCCTCAGAACTAAATTGTCATAACTGCCTTATATCTCCAAAGTATTAATTTTACAGGAGAAGGGAAAAAACAGGTATAATGGAAGGTAGTGTAAAACAATTTACACCACGTGACTTGGGACCATTTGTACTGTTCAACTACGGTTTTCAAATTATGCAAAAGGTTAAAAAACACACAAACATAGAGACACAAGGTCTGGTCTTGACCATGGCAGTGCACATACATGTAAATAAATATACACAACCTGAAAAGGTTGTCCCGACAAGGCATAAAAACAAAACTGTGTGGATGTGTTTAACGTCAGTCTGCCAGACTAAAATATCATCCACAAGATTCCACTGTGGGTTCTCTCAAATAGACACACTTGCACACATCAGTTTAGTCTAATGCTGGCCTACAAACTGCAAGTGAAATCCAGCAAGAGCAAACACAGTATTACATCTACATCACCCTGCTCAGAGTAAAACAGTCCAGGCCAGTGGAAGAGTGTGAGCTGAGCTGAACTTCGTTTCCACTCATTTCCGCCTGCCTTCATCAGCCTGGCACCCTGACAGCCGCCCATTGATTACCGCCGTCTGGACGCTGAGGCCGCGGGTCACCAGGAGAGACAGGGGTTGCCCACCAGGGACCTCCCCAAGCCTCTGTGAACGATGTGAAAGCTGACAGGTGAGAGAGCAGTGTGTGTTAGTGAGAGACGCCCATGCTCCCCCAGCTCGCTCTAACACGATCAAGCTGTCAGAGTGAATGCTGGATATCAGCCGGGATCTGGAGGGGCAGAAGCAATGTCTGGGGCAAAAAGAGGGTGAGGAAGGGGGGGCATTGAAAACACCACCACTGAAACATGCACAGACACTGAGATTTGCACAGACACACATTTACAGCAATAGTTTGGTGACAAATCAGATTGACACAATTTCCCCTCTTACACTAAATGTGGTTAAGCAAGACTTGCTTCGGGTCTGAAGTTTGCTTCTTGAACTACGCGGCTCATATAGCTAACCAGTAATGGAAGCCTATTAGAAGAACCAATCAGGCTCATGCAAACTGCCTACCAAAACAACTGAACACTTCCTTCCACTTGTGAGTGTTATGCGAATAGTGGACACGAGGAAGGATCTGGAGGGACAGAAATAGAGCCTAGGGCAAAAAACGAAAGGATGGATGGATGATGGATGGATGTGGACA
>JBBPCX010000114.1:8087099-8109569 GCA_037974365.1 Hydrocynus forskahlii
ATTTGGCTCTCTGCAGAGCAAACAGCAAACGCAGCAACGTTCATAAAGATAATGCAGGATGGCACATTATAGAGGGCAGAATTATCCGAACTGGAATGAACTACTGCAGCCCCATCGCACACACACCCATACACACACACACACACGAACAGCTCAACACACACCAGCCAGCGCTCGCCCACATAAATTATTGAAGATAATTATCGCAGGGTGGGTTACTGCCTGCGATAACAATATATCCTTAAGCAGAGGGAGGGAGGAGGAACCCCAGGCTTTTTCCACTGAAATGTCACAAGAGCATTTTCGCTTTCTTTCGTCCATGGAGCCTCATAGAAAATTCTCCCGCCTCTTACATCAGCTTATCAAATGCATGGAAATGACTGAGAATCTGCCCTTTCCAACATAAGGAGCACTGTTTAGGGAGTCCGCCATTTTGTAGTGGCCCAAAAACATAGTGGAGAAGTACATTCATAACGGAGAAGAACATTCATGGTGGAGAAGAACATTCATAACGGAGAAGAACATTCATGGTGGAGAAGAACATTCATAACAGAGAAGAACATTCATGGTGGAGTGGAACATTCATAGTGGAGAAGAACATTCAAAGTGGAGAAGAACATTCATGGTGGAGAAGAACAATCATAGTGGAGAAGAACACTCATACAGTCCTGCAATGCAATCGCAAGTGTACTGATCCGAATTCCAGGTGCTATAATATGCCCTGGATTCGAGCAGCTGCAAAGAGTACATTCAAAACCCACTGTGGAAATTCAGTCGTAGAAATGAAAGTATGTCCCATTCGCATTACAGTAACTATCCAGTAACTATTCAGTAAAATTTCAACAACAACTGCCTGGTGTTAGGCAGTCATCAAGTGGGCCGATTCCCCACCATCCAGTCATAATGCCCCACTATTTTGTACGTGCATCTATAATGGCAAGTGGCAAAAACAAAGTGAAACTAACATTTGAGCTTTACTTAACATTTACCATCAGCTGTATGTAATGATTGGAATCAGTAGAAATTGAAAGCTGAATTGAAATATCTCATTATACACACACAAACACACCCAAGTGTTGATGTATATACACACAGACTTAAAAATCAATACAGTGAGCACACCACACACACACACACACACGCACACATGCATTATCACACAATCTGAAAATTGAAAAATTGGACAATGTACACAACAACAACAACAGTGAGTTTCTTCTGGATTTCTGCCAGGGGTATTAAAAAACTCTTCTAAGGTTCATAGCCTTCTCCATCTGAAAGATCTTGATAAGACGTGTCCAGAGGAGGCCTGTCAGACTGTGCACTGAAAACTGACAACTGCTTGTTCCCTCTCTCCCTCTTTCTACCTCATGCTCAGGCTTTTCTCTTCAGGTGGATGGGGCACCACGAGACAGTGTGTGAGTTAGTTCATGCTGGAGACATTTTCTCCTTCACATATACTGTAAATCATCTTAAACAGGCATCATAGAAATGATACACAAGCTGGAAGTTAAATTACATATATGTTACATGTATTCATGACAATTTAAGAGAGAGTTGGTGTACAGGTTCAATGCCTACCTAAATGCCAGCACATTTCAAGAACAGAGCAGAGAGATTTAGATTCGACTAGATGAGATTAGATTAGATTAGATTAGATTAGATTCAAGTTTATTGTCTCTGTGCAGAGTACAAGTACTTAGTAACAAACTACAGTCTTACCAAAGTGCAAAAATTATAATCAGTATAGATATAGCCTGAATTAATATAAAAATACTCAATGTACAAGATAAGAATGGTTATGAGCAAGATATAGAAGGCTAGGCTACACTGTATTACCATCGAGACACTGAATTGCATTACAGTGCATAAACTGAAGAGCTGAAATAGGTACAGAACAGTACATATCGGTGTGTAAATGAATGCAAGTTCGATATAGTGCAAGGCTAAGTAGTGCAACCTGAGAAGTTGCAGTCAGAGTGCAAATACGGGTGAATATTCAAGAGTTCAGGAGACTGACAGCTACAGGAAAGAAGCTTTTCCTGAGCCCGAGTGCAGAGACTGCAATATCTCCTTCCAGAGGGAAGCGGGGAAAACACTCTGCGGTCAGGGTGCTACATGTCCTTGATGATGTTTTTCACCCTCTGAAGGCATCTCTGCTGATGAAGGATATCAATGGTGGGGACTTGATGATCCACTGCAGTGCCTTCTAGTCAGCAGCAGAACAGTTGGTGTGCTACACCAATATGCAGTTTGTTAGGATGCTCTTAATGGTACAGCAGTAAAGTTGACCAGTTTACTGAGTTCTTAGCTGGGTCTTCCTTATAGATCCGAGGAAATACAGTAGCAGCATTATTATGCTTTCTTCACCAAGGTGGAAGTGTTATGGGTCTAACTGAGGCCCTCAGAGATGTGCTGGACATATCTTAGTTCCATCGCTGTGGTTCTGAAGTCCACAACAAGTTCCTTTTGTCCTCTTTACACTAAGGATTGGAACTGTACAGCTGGACAGTCCTTGGTCGGTAAATTGAAGTCCATGGTCCAATTGCAGAGCAAGGTGGTGGATCCCAAGGTTTGTGATCATGATGAAGGGAATCCGCTTTGATGGCTGGGTCCATGTTGTCATGGTCAATGTGAATGTAGAAGAAGCATAAGTTCATCCTGGGAGGGAGGTATGTTGGAGGGGATGTAAACCATGAACAAAATGAAAGACATAGTTTCCTCAGACAGTAAATTGTACTTTGGAAAACCATAGAAAGAGAGATTTTTTTATCTTTTGGAGGAAGTGGCTGAGAAAATGTATGTGAGTGTTAGGGCAGCACAATTTAGACATAATTTGTAATTAAAAAACCATAGGCATCTAATCTAGGGTCAGACAAGCAGCTGGTGCATCTAAAAGGCAAAAAGCCACATTTGTAGATGGCTTCAAATCTGATTCAAACTGGACACCAAGGAGTTCTAATCAGTAAAAATAGTGAGTGATGACTTTATGTAGCACTGCTCATTTGTCTTGCTTAATTCCTGCATAGTTACCTATTAGTCCATGTGACAAGTCTGAAAGTCTGGAGATTTGGATTGGGCAGTTCACTCATTAATTCCATTTGTACTGTGGTAGGTCAGGAAGCTTTACACTGATGATTAGATGGCTCATTTTCACATTGTAGCCTTCTGAGATATTGCCATTGCATAGGACAGTATCATATTAACAATTACAAAATGACACATATCATGCAGTCCTAGTTTTGGGGGTGTGGTTGAGGATTTTGGAGTGAAAGGGACCCCTCTTCTCCCAGAGAGAACAAAGAGTGAGTGATGAACAGAAGCTCCCTGCAGAGCTGCTCTCCTCTACTTAATCCCTCCATTAGAGACTCTTTCATCACCGACACCTCACGACTGTCAGCCTGTCAGACAGCTCCTCAAACCACCACCGTCTCTCTTTCACACACAGACATACACACACACAAACCACCTTATTTTCTCCCTGCTTCTCCTTCTCTCTTCCCTCTCACGTGCATACGCTTTTCCTGCTGTCTGTTTCTTCCGCTTGCCACAGAAGTGGTAGAGATGTTTCCATGTTGGAAGCAGATTGGGTGGTGTGTAGAGTCAGGGTGACTGTCAGCGTCAAGCTTTTAATGAATTCAGAGTTTTGGGTGAGAGATGTTCATCTACACCATGTCCTCACCATTTTTATTCAAATAGTCACTCAGGAAGTGGTTATGGCAAAGATCTCTCTGGCCCATCATGTGCTGGAAGTCAGGGACTGACTTTTTTTCAACACGCTGCTATGAACAGCAGCCACTAAACCACCCAAAAACGCATTTGTGGGCTGGCCTGGTGTCAGGGGATCATTTAGTGGCAATGTCCCACTATCCTGTCATAATGCCCCACTGAGTCCACTGTTTCTTTTAAGTGTTTCTACAGGGGCGTGCAGTAAAAACAAAGCGAAACTACCCTTAAATTCAAAAAAGCTACATGCATCACTCTGTACTGACTCAAAGGTAAACCTGCAGAAGGATTTTCAATGCAGCCTTTGGGGATTTCCTGGCTCTTCTGTTGATTCTCTCCAGAATTTTGACTCCATTGGACAGACCTACCATAGACAGTACACCCTGTGTTTTCACTTTCACTCTCAGAAAAAAGTTACTAAACTGTACTTTTTTGACTACAAGCACCGTCACTGGGATGACTTTGCACTCTTACTTAGGGAACACAGCTGTGCCATATTCTGTTTTGTTCTCTTTTGCTTTATTTTTTTCCCTGCTGTGTAGCTGTGCCCCTCAATGATTTTCGGATGCCCCACTCTCGATTCAGTTCTGGCGCTCCGCTTGTTTGTGGGTGGAGCAAGGAAAGGTCAATTCCCAACTGAATGTGAGAAATGCTTATTGCATTTACTTTTCCATTTACATGAGCAATTCCACTGCTCATGAGCACCACCATTTCTCTCTCTCTCTCTCTCTCTCTCTCTCTCTCTCTCTCTCTCACTCTCTCTCTCTCTTATACCTGACGAATAGTAATATCCGTTTGTGCAGAAATGAAATGGTATCAGGTGATGGAGAGGCAGCTGGAGCAGAGTGAATCTGATTTGCTGCACAAGTACGCTGCACCCTCCAAATTGATTGTGCAGCTTCATTGCCTCACGGGCCAGAGGGCGTAGGAGTGCCCGTAATTGAGAGGAGAATTAGCAATGTCTTAAATACAGCCGGCTGATATGTCATTACCCATAAACTTGACCTTTAGTGACCCATCCTCTTTCCCAATGGGACAGAGTCTAGCGCAGGCATCCGAAACGACATGAGCAGTCAGTCTGTGCTTGAGTGATTTCATGAAAAACTCATCATCTATTCATCACACAGATCAAACACACCAGCCGCCCGCAATTATCGGCAAGAGGAACCGGACGAGCTTCGCGCCAGCCAGCCATCCACGGATAATAACCCAGAGATTAAAAAAGAAAACTTCTGACTGCTTCACACACATATACCCCCAATTTCTACCTCATTTCTGACCAGTTCAAGCTAGAAAGCAGTATTATCATTTTTTATTTGTAATTGCTCTCAGCTTTTCAAGGCAGAGGCCACAAATAATCCATTTCTTACACGAGCGTTCAAGGAAGGGATAATAAAAAAGAAAAGACAAACAAATCAGCCAGTCCTGAGCATAGACCGAAAGAGATTTGCGATTAATTTCTATTACATTCTCGTCGTTATCAAAAGAGATCATTTTCAGAGATCATTTTGCTCATGTTTCCATTTGTTTCTCCAGTTTCTCCGCTTATCTGATGATATCACGATGCGGCCCTTCATAAATTATACAGTACAAAGAGGTCCTTCTCCACAAAGGCAGATTTGCATTGCTCATATGTGTTCCTTCTGCCTTTCTAATATGACACGGCAAAGCCCTCGGAACCAGGATGATTCGTGTAATTAAACTGAATGTGATCAGAAGCAGATACAGTAAAGAAAGGCCATTTGAAGCTGACAAATGAACTGTTCTTCAAAACCAATTTCCTTCCCTTTTTATTCTCTCAGCAAACAAAACTGAGAGAAGTTCAGGGTGCAAACTTTTCCCAGCAGTCATGTAGCTCCCCACTGCCAGTCAAAAGTTTGGGGACGCCTACACGAAACATTTTCCTATAGGTTCTCTATTAAAGGCAGTGGTTATATTTAGAGCCATGATATGTTTTACTGTGGAAATGTTTAAATGGTTCTGGACATTTCTTTTTATGTGCACTCTACTAATCATATATTTATGCAGCAATTACCTCCCAAAAACTGCACAAACCCTCACAGAGCACTGATCCAGTTCCATTTAAACAGTTCTCATTAGATTGTAGGCAAGAGTGGCTTGCATTTTCAGTAAACAGGTACAAAATACAGAAATTGGATTAAATGTACATAATCCAAACACCTGCTCTTTCGTTCTTCTGTGAGCTGCCAGCCCCTTTTTAAAATAAAGGTGTAAGCCATTTATTTTCCTCAGTTACTGTCCAACTACAAAAGTTCACTGTGTGTGAAAATTCAAATTACAGATAGGTATTGTTTTCTTGTAATACAACTTATGTCGGTCTTGTACTGACTGGCACTTGAAAATGTTGTGTAAAAGAACTGGCAGTTATGGTTCTCCTCCAAATGCATTAAGCCCTAACTAGGGCGTGGAATTGGGCACAGTTAAATTGGGAATACATTTGGGGAAATAATAAAATGAAAATCAACAAAGGTGTCCCTAAACCTTTAACAACCAATGTGCATTAAAATATCAGTCACACTAACGCTCAAGAAGCGTCTACAGTGAGTGTGTATTTTGAAAATAAAACAAAAGACGAATGATTTATTAATATCAAGCACAAATGCGGCTCTAAAATAATTACAGTTGGCAGGCCGTGTATCACTTAAGCATGAGGCAGAAATAAATAGCCACTATGAGACATTTAATACAGCAGCAAATATAATAACATTTCTGGATTTCCACAAAGTGGACTGCAATGAGATTAGGGCGTCCCTGGTGCATCTAATGAAAAGCAAGGGCCGGCCGATTCAGGGTAATGGATTATGGCACGGCATGGATGTGATAACATGGATCTAAAACCCCTGGCCATCAATCGAGGGCAAAGACAAGAGACAAATATTCATATTGCATCAACTACAGATTTACTTTAACTTACACAGAATTAACTTTATAAAGAACTCTTTTGTACCATTTTGCTTGAAAATTCATCCATTATATTGCTGTCATGTTTTTTGTCATTTATTTGTCATAGAAACAAATGGAAAGTCATGTTTTCGTGGGGAAAAATTCAAAAGAAAAGGCTCAGTCCAGTCAAAATGGCCTGTAGGTGAAGGTAAATGTTATTCATTATGTAACCATGCCACTAGTTATGCAACTGTCATTTTCAATTCCAATTGTGCTGTTAATAAATGAACAGCAAAGTAATAGTAATACCTCTGTATTACTACTGGTTACAATTAGACAATGATTTTTTTTTTTTTGAATGGCCCCCACAATCCGTCTCAGGCTACATTTCTTGTAAGCACTCTTTAGAGAACAGTCTGGCTGTACCAGATCAGGTTTATGTTATGGCCCAATATGGAGGCTCCCTACTGGCCGAGGCCAGATGGACCATGGGAAGTCTCCAGAGGCCCAGACACATATAATACAGCAGTGCTACAATAGAGCCAATAAAGACGACTCCCCAGAGAGCTAGAGTTAGAGTATCACTTCATCTCCTGACAGAATGCCATTCAGGGTTAGTATGCTGGAAATGGATGATAGTTTAAAGCCATAGTTTGGCTAAAAAAAACAAAAAAAACACATTCACACAATACACCTCACCCCAAACGCAGTCTAAAGTAGCTAACAGGAAGGAAATTTGCACCATGCAGGCCCCATTAACTTCTTCATTTCTAGTACACTTGGTTGTGTGGTTTCTGACACTGTAAGACACATATCAGGCTTCAAGGTGGCTGATAATATTTATTTGCTGTGCAAACCTTTTGTTCGGCATTGTTTATAGGTGCCTTTTAAAGTTGCATTTGATAAACTTGCAAAGGGTGCGATGTTGAAAGGGTGTCTGTCTTTCTCTGGACAAACACACAGACACACACACACACACACACACAGACACACACAATCTCCATTATCACCCCAGTCTGATTCTATGGGGGTCATTAAGGGGTGAAAGGGAGGGATCTGATAATCTGTGAATAATGTTAGGGGTGTGTGTGTGTGTTTGTGTGTGAGAGAGAGACTCAGAGCTGGCAAAAAAGGTGGGGGGAGGGGGGGATGGGGTTGGAGTGTCTAGCTAGCAGCTTCATCAATTTTTTATTTGCCACTCAGACAAATGAAACACAAGCCACCCAGAACAAGGGGACCTTTCTGACACTTCAAAGGAAAGCCTATGGGTGGTTCTCCTATTGAAGCGGGGCAGGACCCCCACCCTATTCACGGCTGGGGGGCAGCCCCAGCCTCATTAACCCTTAAACAGGCCTGGCATGAGGCGTCCTAATTACCCCACACCCCACGCCCCACCAGCTTTAGTAGGGGGGTTGGGCAGAGATGCTTCTAGAGCGTTCTGAACATGTGGCTTTAATTGAAAAACCAGATAGTACCTCTTTGCTGTAATTAGCTTGAGTGCGACACCCCTCATTAGTGTAGTTATGATTTGAAGGAGGGGGGCGTGTTCTGTGTATGCGAATGATTAGGAAAGAGTGAATGGACAGGAGGGTCCCTTGGAATGTATCAGTGAGAAAGATTTTTTTAATTGAAACCACTAGGAAATTGAGTTCAATTTACACAAACTTGTCCTATGCTTCGTTAAACCCACCTCTGCTGTTTGTAATGGCACGGCAAATTAATTATGCAAATCAGCTCCCACCTCCCTCTGCAGCCTGGCAGCTGATTAAAAGAATGAAACAAACAGGGAGTGGTTAACACAGGGCAGACTCAGAAGAACAGAAGACAAATACTGACAAACTGTGCTTTACAAGAAAAGCTAGATACATGGGAGGAATCTGTAAATCTTGGGTTCTTTAATAGACATTACAAGGCTGGACAAAAATGATGGTTAATATTCTTTTTAATCTAGTGAGAACTTTTTGTAGAAGTTTTTAGAATTTATAAAGGCATTAAATTTATTAATAATTTATTAGTAAAGTTTCAACTTCTAGGTCAAAATACTGGGCTAGTTTTTTTTTCCAAATATGTAACATCCTTAGGGTTAATCAGTTTTGAACTGGCTAAACTTCTCTTTTTCCTTCTCCATCAATAAAGTCACTTTAACTCGAGGCAACGTGTTCTTACTGTCTTTTGTATGATTTCACCATATTGGACAAGTAGAGTAACTATAGACACACTCCAGTAGCTAATGAGCTAGTTGTAGCATGCTAACTCAACTAGCTGGCAATGTTTAAAGAGCTGAACCTTCATTGGGCTGAATAAGATGTTTGCCAGTGTTCTGCAAAGCTTGTTCAACTTCATTAAAGTAGTTACAAAGAACATATTTGTTTGTGTAGCTTAGGTAAACCAATTGCAGAACACAAGAAAGCGAGCTAGAAGTGATACATGGTTCTACCTGTTAGCCGTAGTTCCTGCAGGTTGACCCATGGATTGGGCAGGTTCGGGTCAGCTTATTCAAAAATTTTGTGAGGATGGCGAACCATGACTTACAGCAACATAATGGGTCAGGTTCAGGGTGGCTCTCATTATGGGCTGAATAGACGCGGGTCATAAAAAACCCTGACCCATGCATCACTAAGAGCTTATCTCTGTTAAGTGGCCCTCCTGTAATGTGACCTGTCCACAGACTTCAGAATTCCAAACCCATAAGAAACGCTTTGATGGCTACTGTTAGGGCCTATGCTTAGCTCATGCAAACTCAAAGCTTTTCCTGTGTCCACATCTGAAGGACATTCATCCAAATCACCCAAAGCAATTCAGAAATGTTAGTGCAGTTCAAGAGGTTTCACTGAGATCAGTCTGATTATAAGATGACTTTAAAGCATGTTTATTCAGTTAAAACTCTTCAGGCTTTAACTAGTCATTCAACACATAATAATGGTGGTGATAAAATTAAAGCCAAACAGTAGTGCCACTTTATTTCTTCAGTGTTTCTGTACAAAAATTGTCTTTTTTATTGTTTTTTTTCAATCTACAGATAAAACAGTAAAGACAAAGTCCAGAACGAGCCTCCACCCATTATACAGCAAATTAGAAAAACAATCGGCGATGTAGATTCATTTTTCCCACATTAATATTTGATACGTGGGATTACGGCGGTGGAGAGCAGCTCGTTTGCATTCAAAGGGAAGAAGCGGCGCTTTGTTCTTTTCTGTGGCTTATTAACTGAAACACCACGCAGGCTAACAACACGTGACACCACTGTCTGCATCGATTTTCCAACCTCCTTGCTAACCCTGTATTGGAATATATGATATGTGCTGTATTAATACAGGGCTCTCTGATTAGGATCATGTTTATGGTAGAGCTTTTTTGTCTTTCCTTTTGATGCCATCGTCACCGTGACCCTTTTTTTTTTTTACAAAAGGTATTAACTGTCATGTCACCGGAGAAGACACTTAAGGCTAATTAAAGGTGCACTGGCAACCAAGGTCTTATGCATACAACACAGCACAACATACAACACAACACAACAGCAGCACACTCAAACAGATCCGCAATGAGGGAAATCTTTTATTGATTTCCAGAAGAGTGCAGCAGTTACATGTGAGTCTTTGTACGCTTCTCACACACATTCTGATGACGAAAAGGCCTACAGACATAGATAAAAACTACAGAAATGCATCTATTTAGGATCCGGAGTAGCCGCTGCAGCCTAGCGCGCTGCCATCTTGGATTCTCTCCATCATACATCATAACATGCTCACTTCAAACCGTGCTGATTTAAATAATCTCACAGTCATCAATAAAAAAACAGAGAAATGGACAGAAATAATTTAGGCCTATACCGAACGGCTACTCTTGTCCAGTTGGTAGTTTATCATGCATGCCACTTGCATAAGGCTAATATGGTGGGGTATAATATGACATTACTTGTTAGCTGTTAGCTACATTAGCTTCGTTGCTCTTGTGTAAAACTAAAGAAGCAAACTTCAGACACCAAACATGTTTTGTATGACTGGCTACACATTGAGTAAAAGAGGAAAGTGTGAAAATGATCTTTTTCTTTAAACTGTGAGCCTGCAGCTGCACAAACACATCTCTCTCTCTCTCTCTTTTCCACTGTTTTCTTCTAGCCTTGGCAATCAGCTCCGTTTTATTGAATGGTTGCTATTGTGGAATCGTGTTCAGGATTGTTGCTGAAAATAGGATGATGTTGAGCAGATACACACACGGCCCAGATCATATAACCCAGTTAATGTATTATTTACCAGTTATTCACACCGCTGCACTGCTACGCTATTGATTACCTGTGTTCAAGACCCAGAGCTTAGTCTGCTCTGGGTCTTGCTTCAGCTAATATGTAGTTTGGTTCTAAAGAGTAGACCTAAATATAATGTTCACACTATTCATCTAAAATAATTTAAAGGTTTTTACATATAATAATACATATTCTAAACTATTTTGTGTGTGTGTGTGTGTGTGTGTGTGTTGTCGTTGTGTGGCCTAGGTTAGTGCACCTATATGTGGATGATTAACTGAACGGGTAAGGTGAAAGTAAAAGAAAGCATCCTTGTACGATTTGAAGGAGTATTTGTGAAATATCACATTTACCTAGTTTCCCTTTTGCACCAAATGTAGTCGATCAGCCCAGAGATGTTTGGTGGCTAAAAATCTAACAAGTAATGGCAGTATGGACCCCACTAATTAGCAACATGCAACCTACGAGAGAGAGACAGAGAGAGAAAGACAGACAGAGTGAGAGAGTGAGAGAGAGAGAGAGAGAAAGAGAGAGAGAGAGAGAGAGAGAGAGGAGAAGAACAAGGGGGGAGAAACTGAAAGAGAAATAACAGAATGAGATACAAATAAAAAGAAGATAAAGAAAGACAGTGAGAGAGAAACTGTAAAAGAGAAAAAGAGAAAAGAGAGTGAGAGAGAGAAATTGTAAAAATGAGAAAAAAGAGAAGAGAGCCAGAGAGAGTGAGAGACATGGAGAGAGATAGTGTGAGTGATAAACTCTCTGCCCCAGGCCTCCTCTTCCTGTCTCTGTGTGTGTATGAGCAGGTGAATATTGAGAGGAAAATGAATGTAGTCCAGCGACACACACACATACATACACACACACACCCACGCACACACACACACAGACACACACAGATTAACTTGCTGAGGGTAGATCTCACACTCCTTTTGTTGCAGTGCTGTGTGTGTGTTTGTATTGTGCTCATGTGTGTCACTGTGTCTTTTTGTAAGTTATGAAGCTGTGTGGTCTATATTATACAGCTCACATTGTTTTTTGATGTTTGTACCTTTTGTGTGTGTGTCTGTCCATTAATGTGTTTAGATGTGTGTTGGACCATTCCGTTCAGTGTAAGCGCGTGTCACTGTTTGTGTGTGTGTGTGTGTGTTAGAGTAACTGCTGTTCCCTGGCAGTTCCTGAATGAATAGATTATGAGCTGTAATTAGACGGTACATGGAAATCAATGTGCTTATGGCTGAGCGCTGGAGGCTATAGAAGAGATGAGAGAGAGAGCCTGCAGCACACACACACATACACACACCCGCACACACACACACACACACACTCTTCAGGAGCCTGAGTGACAGGCCTAGGGCAGACATATGTGTGTGTGAAAGAGAGAAAGAGAGAGACAGAAACAGAGACAGAGAGGAAATAGACAGACAGAAAAGAGATATAAAGATATAGTGAGAGGAAATAGACTTAAAGAGTAGGAGGCTAGAAACAGTGAACAGAAAATGAGAGAGGGAGAAAAGTGATAAGACAAATAAACATGTAGAGTGACAAAAGACAAAAGAGCGAAAAGTATGCATTTTTCATTTCTAATCTCTCTGATCGCTCATCAGTTTCTTTTTCTTTCTTTCTTTCTTTTTTTCTTTCTCCAACATGTATAGTCGTTTATTAAATATTTAAGGAAATGCTGCAGTGTATGACTTTGTGTATGAGAGTTTATGTGTACAGCTGATGTGTGTGAATGTGTGCCCAAGGATGGGATCTAGATGCCAAAATATTTGTATGGACCCTCATCTTCACTGTTATTACAAAAAGTAAAGAGGATGAAGCTGCTCTTTTGAGGTTAAGAATAGGGTGGGATTAGGTGGAGCACAGTTTACACACACACACACACACACACACACACACACACACACACACAGACACCATTGCACAGTAGCACAACAACATTTACACACACAAGAGTGTTGCCCCTCTTTTTTGCCCCCATTCCCCCTGCAGCCACATTGTTTCTGTCTTGTGTGTGCGTGCCTTGGGCTGGGAGTGCGTATGATTGTGGCTAATGAACATATGGGTCTGCCTCTGATTTCACACACATGCTTCATTCATATATCAAGCACACACACCCACACATGCAACGCCTCACTGAGTTGTACTTACAGCCTTACACCCCTGCGGTGTGTTATTCTCATAATGTGCCATGAAGCTTAGATGAGAAAAGGATGTTAAATTAATGAATAAAAACCAGAAAAAGACAAGTGTGAAGTATAAATCAACCATTTAAAGCCTGATAAAAAAACCTAATGCTGAATCGAGTCAAGTTTCAGTGTTAGGGGTTGGAAATGGGAGAAAAAGAGGCAGTGGATGAAAAAAATAATTGGATCTGTGACATCCAATATGATGTAACCTCATGGAAATATTAAACAAAACACACTTCTATAATGAAGCAGAACTTTTAGTATAAACAATTTATAGGAATGTCAGATGTGTTATTGCTTTAAAATGCATTCAGATGTATGGATGGATTTATTAAAATGTGTGAATAAATGTTATGTACGTGTACTGAATGTTTTGTTCCAGATTACAAAATAGGACACTTGAAATAAGCAGTTTAGTTGTATACTATTACAGACTACCATTATTCAATACAGTGTTTGTAGTTCAGCCAGTATCTCAGTGAATAAGTAAAAATCCCAGCTACCCAGTTTTCTCCTTACCTCAAAATTGGGCTGCAACCTTTTTAACTTTAGCTTTTAACTTATATTCTTGCTGATTTTTATAGATAACAGTATGTCATATTGTGTCAGAAACGTGTTTTGTCCTTAAAGGGGGGTAAACTGTTCATTTAGTTTTTGCTCATAATTTTTTTTGCTAAACTATTGCTTTAATGTCTAGACTAAATATTCCACTGACCAATAGTGGCCTTCATGAGCAGTGTATGGATTCCGCCTGACAGCTGAGGAGTGTGTTTGCATGCCGTGCCGAGATGATGTTTGTTGAGTTTAAAGCCCAATTCCCATCATTTAGCCCCAGCCTGAGAGGATCACTCTCAATATCTCAGATGTGACTGGACAAATTTGCACAGAAAATGGTCTGAAGGCCGTTTTTGTCCCAAATAAACTCTGTTTAAACAGATCATCACTGTGATGAAGCCACGACCCGCCACTGCCTGTAACCTCATTACACATAGGCCGGCGGATCACAGAGTGTGTGTGTTCATCACAGGCTGAAGGTAATTAACATGTACAGATGTGGCTTAAACACACGTCTAGGAGAAAATTACGTATCACAGTCCTGACAGCTGCTGATGGCTTGATTTGGGAATCGGGCTAATGCATTTGATGCAAAATATTAACTAGGGTCTGTTCTTTGAAATATTCTTACTGTTCATAAAAAACTGCTCAAACGCACAAAAAAAAAAACTGCTCAAACTGCTCAAATAACACTTTTATTTTGAAAGACATCCAGAGCTTACCTGCCACTGTAATTCTAATCCTACACAATAACATACAAACCTGCAGTAAAATTAGCATATAGTCTAAGCAGAATGGGTCATATATAGTATCAGAAAATGTTACTTGATTATAACAATAGTGTAACATTTATTGTTACTTTATTGTGACAATTTTTAATGGTTCTTTCTCCATAAAGAAGAACCTTTCATCCATGCAAATAATCAGTCAAATACTCAAATAGTTCTATAATCATTCAGATATTCAAATTGTTCTATGTCAGGATACTATCTAAAACCTTTGCTTTTATTAGAACTTATCAAAACCAAAAGCTACCTGACTGCTAGTTTTCTACCTTGTGGGGAAGATTCAGCCTGCTAAACATGAGTGAATGACCTACAAGCCAGATTTGTGTTTCTCAATGAGAGAAACTGGCATCACTGTTGGTTTAGATCAGGGGAACCTGCTTCTGGAGGGCTGTTGTCCAGCACAGTTTGGTGATATCAAGTGCATCTGGTTCAGCTCGCCTTTTAATTGTCAGGTTTAGTGAGTGTGATTGAGGAGAGGAACTTCCAAACTGTGCTGGATGCTATCCTGAACACTTGAAGCACCTCTGGTTTAGGGTTTAAACCAGGGGTGCTTGTTTTCTTCCACTACTCATTTGTCCGATATTAACTTGTTTAATAATCTTTGTTAATCACTGGTTGGTGTGTAGCTACATAGTCTTGCTAGTTTTTCACAATATGCATTTTAGGATGGTTGTAACTTAGTGGGTAAAACACTTGCATGCGAACCCAGTAACCACAAAGTTGCAGGTTTGAATTCCCACTTTCTACCATTGTGTCCTTGAGCAAGAGACTTAACCCTCAGTCCCTCCAGGGGAGCGGTCCCTGTAACTAATGACTGTAAGTCGCTCTGGAGAAGAGCGTCAGGCAAATGCAACTTTACAGTTAAACATAAGTATTCATGTGTAAATAGAATAGAATTAACTCAACATTTATTTTCTTTGAGCCAGTTTAGGAATGCAATGTTGGAACACAAGAATAGTAACATTAACATATCAGTCATTTAAAGCAGTTTACCAAAAAAAACAAAAAAACAAACCCAAAAAATTAGATTCACACTCTAGCATTAAGTGCACAAATAGATGCATGCCTTCAAAAATTCAGAACATGTTTAGCTGTGCAGCATGTTTTTGTCTCTTTTTACACAAAACAGTGTGTCCGAAACCACATGAGCAAGTCTGTTAGAGGTTAGTTAGCACGATTGGAGGCAAGTGTGATTTAGGCATGCAGTTTGCATAATGTGATGCTAATTGGTGGGCTTCCATTACTTCTTTCCATTACATGAGCCTCGCAGCCCCACTGCAAAACTAAAGAAGAAAACATGTCTTGACTGACTGACTGCATTTGGGTTAAGGGGGGAAATTATGTAAATTTAATTTTGGGCCAAAGTATCACTTTAAATGATAAAGGAGACACAGGTTCTGAGGCAAGAGCAGATGTGTAGCACTCATCTAGATCATCATGGTGACGGTTCAAATAGGGGTTTGTGTTTGGATCCAAAGCATTGTGGGTACACTGGGGCTTTAAAGTGAAGGATCAGAACACAGACAGTGAAACACTCAGGACAGTACAGGGCTCGTACTGTATATTTGTGTGGTGTGTGTGTGTGTGTGTGTGTGTGTGTGTGTGTGTGTGTGTACGTGTTTGTTTTTTTCCCTTTTCTTGTTGGCTGAATGACATCAAAGAGCGACTCTCGCATTGAGCCTTTGGCATCTGCCTTATACTTCCATTCTCTGTGTGTGTTTCAAGCAGAGAGAGACAGGAGAGGAAGAGACAGGGAGAAAGAAATGAGAGACAGAAAAGAGAAAGGAGAAGGTGAGAGAAAAGAGACAAGAGAGAGAGAGACAGGGAAGGAGAGACAGAAAAGGGATGAGAGAGAGAGAGAAAGAGAGAGAGAGAGGAAACAGGGACAGAGAGAAGAAAGAGAGGGAGGCATATGAAAGCATACTTATTTGAAAGGACCGAAACTATTTGAGCTTGTGCATGTGTGTGTTTGTGTGTGTGTGTGTGTGTGTGTGTGTGTTAAGAGGTTGCACTGGCTGCTTCTAAACATTTTTTATTTCCCTATGTGAAGTTAAAGATGTAACCATAACGATTATCAGATCATCAAACGTGGAGTGTTCCTTTGCACTGGACTCCAAAAACCCCAACTAACACAGTGTTCTATAAGAAATGTACACACACACACACACACACACACACACACATTACTTGAAATCAATTTGTGACTTTCTGCTGCCGTACCTTGTTCTTCTACACTAGCAAAAGTCGTTTGACCCAGAGCTTTCATTAGGCTTGAAGTTTGGGCCTGAATCCAAGTGCAGCTCATGGAGTTTTTGAAACCCACCTTCATGTTTTATGTCTACAGGGCTGTGAGGATGCAGAAAGTGTCCATGCTGATCCCTTTCCACCACCAAAACTGCCTATAATCATAGTCATATGAGCATCAAGACTGGACCATAGAGCAATGGATGAAGGTGGCCTGGTCTGATACAGTAAATCACGTTTTCTTTTACATTTTTACATTTTACATGTGATTTTTTCTTAGAATCTAACTAATAATTGTTTGTGGAAACTGCAGTCCTCCTCCGCATTTTTTTTTTGGTCGCTTTCCCGTGGCAATATATAAGGAGCAACCTCGCAACTTACAGGACTTAAAAGATCTGCTGATGTTTTGCTCCCAGGCACAACAGCACACCGTCAGAGGTGTTGTGGAGTGCATGCCTGGATGGTTTAGAGCGGCTTGGAGGACACAAAGAGGACCTACACAGTTTCAGGTGAGTGGTTTGAATGTCATAAGTTTACTTGGACTTTGACAAGGCCAAACTCTGACAGCTTGGCGACTCAATCTGAGCATTTTCAAAATGGTAGGTCTTGTGCGCAGTGGCTAGTATGAGAAATGGTACAGTACCAGCATGCACTATGGGAAGAAGGCAAGCCAGCAAAGATGGGGTGATACTCTGGGCCACATTCTGCTGGGAAACCTTGGGCCCTGGCATTCATGTGGATGTTACTTTGATAAGAAACACCTACCTAAACACTGCTGCAGAGTAATTCTCCAGATCTCAGTCTGATGGGATGAGCATCTGTGGGATGTGCTGGACAAACTAGTCCGATCCATGGAGGCCACAGCTCACAGCTTAGAGGGCTTAAAGGATCTGCTGCTAATGTCTTGGTATCAGATCCCACAGAATGCCCCCATAACAGAGGGCTTGTGGAATTCATGCCTTGATGAGTCAGAGCTGGGTTGGCAGCAAAAGGGGGACTTCTACACTATTAGGCAGGTGGTTTTATTGTGCATCCTGAAAATGCTATAAAATGTTCTGTTATGTTTTGCCGCATGTCCCTCACTTAGATAAAGTTTCTTATAAAAACACAGAAACCCTAGTTGTTGAATTATAAGGACACTTCTGAACCAAAATGGAAAGAAAGAGTACCGCACACACACACATACACACACACACACACACACACACACATTGATGTGAAATAGTGCAGGAGGTGGCCAGGAGAAATGAGACGCATAAGGATCTCCTCTTACACAGAGATACTGTTACACTTATGGGGGGAGAGAGAGAGAGACAAAGAGAGAGAATGGGGGGGGAGAAAAGGAGTGAAAGAGGAAGAGAGGGGAGAAACAGAGAGAGAGAAAGGTCACAGAGGGGAGAGACGTATAACGGTATTACAGTGCATTAATACTCTGCGCCGACCTAAGGTCTGACTGATCTCACTGCACACACACACACACACACACACACACACCCTCGTATTCCATGTTTATGGGAGTTTTCCACTGGGGTATACATTAGTGTAACTAAATACTAAGATAAATACATACTACTATATCTTCATAACTAACATATAAAAAAGCAAAGCATGCATAATATTCAAAAAATGTGAAGAAACAAAGAAACATATCTGGTACGAGCAAAAAATTCCCAGGACATCATAACTGACATATTATGCTTTATTGTTTATAAAAGGACATTTGGTCCCTCCATATAATTTAAAACTCTTGTTATTTGGTTTCCTGTAATGATAAAGGTATAACACAGGATAAGCATTTTTGTTATGTGAAATATGAATTAATTAAATAATAGTTAAATGAGTCAAACATTTGGAGCTGCTGCCTGTTCACAACTGTGTGAGCATGTCAGATCACATCATAACTCAAAGATGCTGAGAGACAGATGTGCTGACTGGACTTCTGCTTACTGAGACAGCAGCGATTTTACAGAAGTTCAGGGCGTAGATTAGAGATGTGTTTTCATAGTCGGTTTAGTTGCTTTACTGAATGGAGAGCCAAGTTTATATTCCATTACTAACTTTGTGCTCAAAGTGTAGTTCCATCCAGTAAAACAACTTTAATAGTTCACCATACATTTATAAGAAGCCAACCTGAGCCTTGTTATCTAGAAGCTCTAGAATGTCACACAGCCTCACGTTATGAGTTGGCACTGTCGTACAACATGGCCTAAGTGCAAAGAAAAAATGTGATTTAAACTAGCATATCCCCTGCTCTCGCAGCTGACCTGAACACGCCACTGACTCTGATTGGTTCTCTGGCAGATCTGATGTCACAAAAAACAAATTTAGTCTGACCAGAATCAAATCGTACCAAAGAAAAGGGAAGAAATGATAGTGATCAAATTATTATTTGATCATTATTATTATACTATACTTGGCAGCTGGCGCCCTAGTGGTTAGGGAGTTCACCCTGCGATCAGAAAGTCATGGGTTCGAATCTCAAGACTGCTAGTGACACCACTGAGGTAGCCTTGAGTGAGGTACTGTCACAACACACTGCTCCTCGGGCGATGTGTTCCTGGCTGCTCACTGTTTCACTTGGTGAATGGGCTAAACACAGAGAAGAATTTCACACTGTTCACACTGCGTGCTGTGATGTGTTCACGTATGGCAAAATTATCACTATACTAACAAATAATAATTCTTCTCCAGTTTATAGAAATTTCATCACAGAACAGGTAATAGAAGATAACTAAGAAGATGTGTAGGCAAAGGCTTTAAGGTGGCTGCTGCTACTGCTTTAAGCTATGCAAAGGGCTTTTTCTGTATTTCAATAGACAAAGAGCGTCATACAGTATCAGAAACAAATAAACAAAGGTACTAGTGGTTACTTAACTTGATGAAAGCAAGAGTGTGTCGGCATGCAGTTTGCAAGCTTTCATTATTTCTTAGCTACTTTAGTCTCGTAGCTCCAGTGCAAAACTTCAGAAACAAACTTCAGACAACAAACATGGGCTGCATTCGGGGTAATGGGGGAAAGTACTGTAAATTACAACTGTCTCTTTAAAAGCTGCAGGTCAGAGGCCACAAGCTGACCAACATTAATAGAGAGGCACTAAAAAAAGAGAGGAAGAAAAGTGCAGAGACTGAAAGTGAGTATAGCTAACCTAAAGCCAAAAAGCAACTAGCCAAATCATGATGGTCATGGAGCGGAAAAGAGAGAGAGAGAGAGAGAGAGAGAGAGGGAAATGGAAAGTAAGGGATCGAGCGAGAGCAGAAGGGAGGGGGAAACTAAAAAGCCTGGTTCAATTAGCATCGTAAAAGAAAATACTTTGTAAAAGGAAATAAATGCTGCAGCAAGGAGAAAGATTCATGCTCTCAAATAAACTAGGAGCTGCTGAATTTTTAATTGGAGAGAGGTCCTAATTACGGTCATCAGACAGCACTTCCAAACACATTCCACCCCGCCCCCCCCCCACTTCTCTCTCTGCAGCAGTGGCAGTAGTCGAGTGTTGCTCCAGCCCTCGGCCCTTAGTGTGTGCTTCCATTTCATTAATATTTGATGAAAATGGGCACGGCTGCATCAGCTGCTGCCTCCATTACGCATGCCGCTGTCCTACGGCCCGCTACATTAGCGCACACACGACGTTGTTGGGGGGGGGTTTGGGGGTGGATTGGTGGTGAGGGGGAGTTTAAGAGGTGGGGTGGTGTCTCGTCAACCAGTCCTGTCGATTGATGCTATTAGATGGTCGAAAAACACTCCAGTGTGAGCTATAATTGAGCTGACACCAATAATGAAACCAGATAGTGTCTCAGAGCCGTAGCCAATATGCTAAAGATATTGATGCCCCTAATAATTCTGGGGGATTAAGTGAACAGGCAAAAAGAAGCTTAGGCAGGAGACTTTTACAAAAACAGGAGCTCAAACTGCTGGTATGCAGTGTTGTAGTCCAGTTCGAACTAGTATACTGTGACTAGTCCAATCGTTGTCACCTTGATCATGGTTTAACAGACTAGCATGTAACACAGTAACTAAAATGCTTAGCTTGCAACAAAAATATCCATGCTATCCTACCCATTAAGATAATTCCATCTTGTAATTACACTGCAGATTTAATTCTGAAAGCTTTTCTTTTAATAGAACTACAGTGTTAAGTGTTTTCCTTAATTTAGCTACAACCTACAAGGCCAGCTAAATGTTCCCGATATATGTTTTTCCTGCATCCCCCCACTGATGCGCATTGAACTGACATTCATAATAGCAACATACTTCGACAAATGGTAAGTGAGTTGCTTTAGCAGTGGTAGACTATAGTTTCGGTAGCTGGAGTTGCTATATACTAGCATTCAAGCCTTGCTTAGGAATTATTTTCATGCTATCAGTACAAAGTCCCAGAGCCTAAGCTTACCTATAGAGTGGACATAGCAATGTTTGTACTTTAAACTTTAAAATTCCAATGACATTACGTATAGGACCAAAACGTGTTGAGTTTGGAACATTTTAGCTGGCTACTGGACAGGACAACTGCAATTTTGACCCATGAAGTATTTTCTCATAAAGAAAAACACAAGAATTTCACACAATTTCATTGCGTCTGTACATGTTATTTTTCACCACCTTTCAGGACGTGTCACGTAATCCTACATATATATACACATGATGTTACATGTGTCTGCATCACTGTTGGTATAATCCTGTACATTCTGTAGTGAGGTGGCTGTTTGTAGTTCTATGCTGTCCACTAGAATCAGAATCACTATTGTACATGTCAGGTCCAGCAACTCTGTTTGGAAAGAGAAGATTATGCTGTAAAGTGCTTTTGCATTATTGACAGATTTGTCTTCAAGCAACAAGTATACAACACAAACACAAGAACAGAACTCACATTCTCTCTGTCATTATATCACATATATATAATATAGTCGCGAATGAAACTTTAAAATATGTAAATGAGATTTGATTCCAGGCCTTTTAAGTGTTTTCTAACGGTTCATAATTACATATTCATAAAATGTAAAGTGCAGCTACTGTTATCAAATGGTGCTAAAGCAGACTTTGATATGACAGCAACCATGTACATTTCTGTGTATAAAATAGAATGCATGACAAAATACAGCTGTACAAACACATATTAAGGCATGTATACCTGTCATTTATCTACATAAGATATTAGCTCCAGCAAGCTTTTATATATAAGCTTATAGGATATTAATAAGTTAGCATCTGATAAAGGCTACTCATTTCTTAAACACAGATAACACGTTTTCATAGTTTGACCTTTCGATCCATCTGCTCGCACACTATGTTGCGGCAATAGAATCCGAATCGCAGGCCTCTCGATAAAACACAGCTTTTAAATGGCTGTTAAACATTACCTTCAGGAAATTGTGCTGGACATTGCTCACATGACACCTATAGATAAATCACCAAGCAGAAAACCAGCAAAAGTGAACAGTGAAGATAGCCTTTCCCTCAAGACCTCTACTGTAACAAGAGTCCACAAGCTCTACGACTGGAGTGAGAATGAGAGGCTACAACCATAAATGAGCTCAACCTCTGACTGACAAATATGATATATTTGACATATTAACTGGAACATGCAGCATATTAACTGGAACATATATAGAGAACAAAAGTCATGTTAGGGCTGGTCATGTTAACGCGTTATCATCACGTTAGTGCATTATTTACTTAACGGTGACGATTATTTTATCACGTGTTTTTGTTTTTTTAACTTTTTTATTTTGAAAGTTTGTTGCTTTTTTGTGTTTTTGTGCTCGTGGGCGTGTGCAGCACACAGCTCTAGGCCTCAGCTGGTTTTTGTGTGGATCAGGCTGTGCA
>JBBPCX010000114.1:8121606-8134513 GCA_037974365.1 Hydrocynus forskahlii
CTCTCTCTCTCTCTCTCACTCTCTCTCTCTCTCTCTCTCTCTCTCTCTCTCCCTCTCTCTCTCTCTCTCTCTCTCTCCCTCTCTCAACAGAGAGACAGGCCTTGCACAAGATAAATTAATTTAATGCCAAAGTCAATGTGTCAGTCTGGTTGTCAGCTTAGTTTGTCTGTGAACGGTCATCTTAATCAAACACTTATCACTGATTCCTGAATAATGGTCTACACCGACAGCTGGATGATCAACTACACGTCAACCTCCTTTTATATTTCATGGCGGTGGGTAATACATTTAAGTGAGATTTGGGCAAAAACAACTGTACTCATTTTGTAAATACTTTATTATTAATTTTGACTCCAGTTTTGTCGTCATTTTTCCCCTAGCTGTCTTTGTAATTGTGTCCACTTTATTGTGTCCACTTTTACCCACTTGCTCAGAATATCCAAATTACACAATGCCACTAACACTATTAGGGTGAAGACTAGCGCATGCTTCCTCCAGTTCAAAAGAAGTGCAACCACATCTTTTCAAACTAAGGAGAAGGCTTACCGCTGATTCTGTTATACAGCCATGTTCACTGTTTGTACAATTTCCAGCAGTGTGTGTGTATAAAATGCACAGCTTGTTATTCTTTAATGAACAATTGCAGTGTGAGCTGTGTTGCAATAAGAAATGCCTCCATATGTGTTGTGAGTGCAGCAGCGTTTGTACACTAGCTGGATCTTCTCCAACTACTCCGACTACCCCTATCTAGCAGGGATGATCAAGGTCAGCATATGCTTCCTCCAAGACATGTGAAGCATCTTTTCAAAGGTCTGCTAATGCAGCCTTATCAAACAGCTCAACATGCTTCGAGGAGATCACTAGCTGCTAAATCTGTGACAAAAGCAATTGGGGCAGAGGGAAGAACATCCAGTCCATCCAGTCCAGTTATGCTGTCTTGGGTCCAGTTATGCTGTCTTGGACACGTGAGAAATAATGTATATACATTTTTAGCAATGTAATTCATTCACATTTTAATTTGTGACAGATATGCATGCGTTGCTTCTGTAAAAATATTGACTGTATACTGAAAGCCACTGCTGGTATTGTTATCAAGTGATGTCAAGTCAGTTCTGACTCCAGGTAAGCATATGGAGGGTGTTTATCCAGAATATCCATTTGGGGCCTTCATGCTTTTAAAGACTTGTTTTCTGTTTATATTCATCTTATCTTCATCCATCTGGCTGTCCTCTTCATATTTTACCTTCAACTGTTCCAAGTTTACTTGATTTTTTGCAATGATTTGGTTCTCCACTTTATTTTTCCAAAATTCAAAGCTTCTATTTGATGGCCTGGGCTTTGAGTGAAGTAAGATTTCATTACATGATTGCAGAAGGACAACAATAACAGTTTAGAAATATTTTCAAGTTTTCATTCCTTCACCCTGCGCAACAAGTACATGACCTTTTATCTGTATCAAGATCAAAAATCGGAAATCATAGCCTAGAGATTTTACCGCTTGAAAAATTGCATTGCTTTTAACTGAACTGCTTGTACATCAAGAATATTCGTAGAGGGTACATTTCATTATTTTATTTATTTATTATCTCTTATAATGTTTGTGTTATTTGTATCACAACTGTTGTACCAAAACATACATAATTTTCTGACCCATTTTTGTCCTTTAGAATTAAACAGGCCATTTATGACACAATGCCTTTAACACTAGCATCTATTCTACATCATGCTGTCACGTTCCCCCTCTTCTCCAGATAGAGAGCAGGCATGGTAGCAGACATACTTGTTCATCTTTCTTTATTATTCAAAACAAAACTAAAACAAAAGGCTCGGGGTCCTGATACACAGCTCACAGCTATTGACTCAAACCAAAGAAGAGAAACATAAACTTAGCTGGATGGTTGACCCACAACAAACAACCGAAACACCATTACATAAATCCCTGTAAACCAAAACCCACCCACCAATCGCAAAACACAAGTACTTAATATTAACCAGCCCCAGCTGAAACTATTAAACACAAACCTCATCTTTCAAAATAAAAGTGCAAAAACAAACCCCTATAACAACTTAAATAAGGGTGGCCCCTAGCGGCCACCCACCGTCATAGACCTCAACCCTGACAGTACTCCCGCTCCTACAGCGCACCACCGGGGCGCCCAGGAAACACCCAAAGGTGGAGGTGGGGAGGTGGAGGCAAAGGGCAGCATCCCATGCACCCCCACCGGCCGTCAGTCCCAGGGAGAGTCTCCTGGGACGCTCCCCCTTGAGAGTCCCCATCCGCACCCACAGAGCCCCTACTATGGAGCCCCTACTGGGGAGTCCTTTACTGTCCTCGGGGGCGGAGCCCCCTACCAGGAGCCCCTCCCAGGAGGGGGCTTCGGCCCCTCACTGTCCTTGGGGCCGGAGCCCCCTACCTGGAGCTCCTCCTTGTCCTCGGGGGCGGAGTCACCTCCCGGGAGCCCCTCACTGTCCTTGGCGCCGGAACCCCATACCTGGAGCCCCTCACTGTCCTCGGGGGTGGAGCCCCCTACCTGGAGCTCCTCCTTGTCCTCAGGGGCAGAGCCCCCTCCTGGGAGCCCCTCACTGTCCTTGGGGCCCGGAAACCCCATACCTGGAGCCCTTCATTGTCCTCGGGGGTGGAGCCCTCTTCGTGGACTCCTCCAGAGCCCTCAGGAAGCCCCTTGCTGTTCTCAGAGGCTGAGTTCCCTCCGTGAAGTTCCCTCCTGGGAGCCCTTTCTTGGTCCCCAGGTCCCAAGCCACGTCGGGGAGCACCTCTGGAGCCCTCATTAACCCGAGTACACTACCTCAAAAATATTCAGGGGAAGGCCCCCCACCCCTAGTGGGATTAATGCCCCCTCTTTCCCCACAACAGGCCCCTCGCTAGCCCTCCTAGGCCCTTCATTAGCTTCCCTGAGCCCTTCGCTAGCCTTTCTAGGCCCTTCGCTAGCCTCCATAGGCCCTTCCTGAGCGGCTACTGGCCCTTAGGCTGCTGTCCCAAGGCCCCCAAAACACCCCTCTGTGGCTACCTGCCTCACTCTTAGGCTTAGCGGCTAGGCTAACGTGTCTACCGACAGGGCTACTGGGTTTAGCGGCTGAGCTAAAAAGCTAAGCTGCTGGGCTACCGTGGGTCATAAAGGTTCTAGTAAGGAGCCTAGCGGCTCCTCCAACGGGCCCAACAAGTCTGCGGCCTCTGCTCTGCCAGCCCTCTCCCCTACACTAACCCTTACTGCGCTACCTGGCACTGGGGGTTGAAGCCGGGGGGCTGGTGTTGGAGGCTGCAGCCGTCTCCGGGGTGCCGGCACAGGTTTCCGGAGAGCACCCTCGTCGCTCTGGAGTGTAGTCTCAGCGCTTGAGAGCGTGCTCTTTGTGTTGGTGAGCGTGGACTCGGAGCTTGGGAGCACGGTTGTGGTGCTTGAGAGCACGGTCTCGGCACTTGGAAGCGTGGTCTTGGTGCTTGAGAGCGCGGTCTCAGCATTAGGGAGCGCGGTGGTGGCGCTTGCGATTGCGGTCTCGGCGTTTGGGAGCGCTGGGATGGACCATGGAAGTACGGCTGCGGATGTTTGGCTTGGAGCCATGGCCGCAAGGGGTAGTGAGGCAGGTTGCATCCCTTCGAGGAGGGGCAAGATGTGCTGAGTTGCTTCCATGCTCGGGAATTTGGCTGATGTGGGCTGCTGGCCGAAATACACAACCAGCCCAGCCACACACCTTTCCAGTTCGTCCAACCATCTACCCTGCTCTTTGACCCACTGAGTGAAATTCCCCAAAGCCAGCGGGAGGCCCTGAAGAGCAACAGGGACTCTATCCCTCGTGGCTGGCGCCCTCGCCAGTGTGCTCCCTGTGAGACTCTCGACTTGCTTCCTCCCCGTTGGTTGCAGGTTTTGGCAGGGCTCCAGCGGGAGGTCCTGAGGCTCCTTCATCGGTGTGCTCCAGGTGGGCTTCTGTGCCCGCCTCCTCTTATCTGGCTGAGTGGTTCGCTGGTTGGCTCTGGGGCTGGCTGCCATGTCCCTCACTATGAGCTCCTGGGAGAGTGCAGAGAGTTCTCCCAGGATCCATTCCTCTTCTTCCTCTGGGGTGAGCTCCACGCTCCCCCACTCCATGTCTGCAGCGCCTGCCATTGGTGGGTGGTGTGTCAATCTGTCACGTTCCCCCTCTTCTCCAGATAGAGAGCAGGCACGGTAGCAGACGTACTTGTTCATCTTTCTTTATTATGCAAAACAAAACCAAAACAAAAGGCTCGAGGTCCTGATACACAGCTCACAGCTATTGAACCAAAGAGGAGGAACATAAACTTAGCTGGACAGTTGACCCACAACGAACAACCGAAACACCATTACTTAAATCCCTGTAAACTAAAACCCACCCACCAATCGCAAAACACAAATACTTAACATTAACCAGCCCCAGCTGAAACTATTAAACACGAACCTCATCTTTCAAAATAAAAGTGCAAAAACAAACCCCTATAACAACTTAAATAAGGGTGGCCTCTAGCGGCCACCCACCGTCATAGACCTCAACCCTGACACATGCCTACCGGCTGGCATGGCATTTTGTTTGTGTTTGTCCTCTTCAACAGAAATAGTACGCCTGGCTGAAATAGTACGCCTGGCAGTTCCTATTCAGGAAGATCCTGACTGATTAGATCTAAGCAGCTTGGCCTGGCATTTCCAGGGCTTTCATCCTCTGCACCATGGTGGGCTTCAAGAGGCTTCTGGAACTGTTTTGGTTATACTGTTTAGCCGAAGCAGTGCTGTAACCTGAAATAAAATGTGACAAGTAAAATAAAATCTCACAAGTACCTTCTGTGAGTTGCTTGGTTAGCTGGGCTAGCCTGAAAATGACTGAAGAACGGATCACTCCATACGCAGCAGAATTGCCACTCACACCAGATGAGGTTCCAGTGGCAGCTGGTCACCCTGGGATGCCCCACCACCGGGCCTCTTCCGGTACATTCAGTGCTGCCCTCACCCACCAGTCCGACCCGGTCAAGTCAGGGTCACCTTACCAAAGCATTCCTGGAGAGATCCAGCTGGATGCCAAACTTTCCTTTTGAGCCTGAACCTGTTCTTCCCAGACCTGCCTGATTCCAAGAAAAAAATCCATCACCATTATGATCCAGACAGTTGACTGGCAACCAACTTTTTCATATATAAGTATTTTCTTTATCCATCACTATTGTTGCTCCAACTCATCTTCTTACGGTTCATGCCCTAAATGGTAACCCAGACAGAGACAGGCCTGTCACTCATGTCATGGCCCCAGCGCGATTGACTATTTCCCTTCACTACTGCAAAACTCTGCTCCTTCCCCAATCCCAACAACAACTGATTTTAGGCTTACCTTTATTCACATGAGCCTTGTGATGCCTGATGGGCAAATGTCCCTCTGTCTTTCAGGTGTTTATGAATGGCACATTCCATGATATGTTAAACAGGTTTTCCATTTTATACATTGACAATATTCTCATACATTCAAAATTACTTATGGAATGCATCACTCATATGCACCAGGTCCTCTCCCGCTGTTGTTCAGGGGATGCCGCTCCCAAAACTCCTGAGCCCATTTTGCCTGCATTCACACTTCTTGCTTTGGGCTTTCCTCCTCTGCACCATGGTGGGCTTCAAGAGGGTTTCGGAACTGTTTCTGGTTTACTGTTTAACTGACGCAATGGCGTATCCTGTGCTTTGGACTGGTCCTGTTTAGCTGTTTTTTAGAACCTAAGCTGTGCTCAGCATCTCCTTTGTTTACATTTGGAATAAAATCTCATGAGTAACTGCTGTGTTTACCAATAACAAATGCAAACAAATAATAAGGCGGTAAAAAAGTTTCAAGATTAAATAATAAGGCGGTAAAAAAGTTTCACCCTGGTGGCACAGGTAGCCTGTTGCCTCACACTGCCAGGGCTGGGGTTGTGAATCCAGGTCCTTGCCTTGTGTCTGTGGAGTTTGCATGTGTTCCTTGTGGTGGTGTGGGTTTCCTCCAGGGTTTCCGGTTGCTCCCACAGTCCAGAGACATGCTTGTTAGGTGATTTGGGGTTTCTAATTTGACCATAGGTGTGAGTAAATGGTGTGTGTTCCCTGCAGTGGGCTGGTGCTCTGCCCAATGTAAGTCCCTGCCTCGTACACGTAGAGCCCTGGACAGGCTACGTGTACCCGTGACTTTGGTAAGGATTAAGTGTTTACAGAAAATGAATGAATATTTCTAAAAAGTAGTATTAATTTTGTGAGCTGTTTAGAAGAACAAATGTTTGGTTCCAGATTTTTCTGTATTGACTACACCCGTTCCATGGCTTTGTAAAATACCATGAGCAGCACATCTGTTTGAATCTAGTCAAACACTGATTGAGGCAAACTAGGTATTTGATGCCAACAAGAAGTAACACTGGACTTCCACGAGAAGTCTGAAAATGATTAGGCAAACACATACACAGCGTTGTAGTATTCCAGTCTCAGACTGGAATCTGGACTCATAACTTGTTTTGTGGTCTCAGACTGGGCTTGGACTTGCTGGTTATTGGGCTTAGACTGGTCTCAGACTTAGCCAACAGTCTCGCCAAATATCCTTGTTGTTCTTGAGTTCAGCAGGCTTTAAAAAACAGTGTTTTCATCAGTAATATTTGCTTGTGCTGACCGTGGCAAACTCACTGCCATTAGACAAATTAAAAACATAAAAAAATCCATTGACCAAATTGAAGCACCTGCAACAGGTGACAACACAACCCTTCGCCTCCTTAACAAAATGAAAAAGCAACTGTCAACAAAATCAGTACTTAAGCAAGAAAACTTGTTCAGAAAACTTTCTCATTTTGACACAGTCTTGACTTCAGTTTTGACTTGGACTTTTCTGGAACACAACAAATGTGGTCTTGACTATAAACACAAACCTCTGCACATACATAAACTCTGTACATACCTACATACATATATAAATACATACATAAATTATATTAAAATTACAATTATTACAAAAAATACTAATTTTATTTAATGATATTAAAATGAAAGTCATTGTATTTTGTTATTTACTGCCAGAGACTTTTGTACATTACTACTATTGTGAGGTGAGGGGTGCTCTGGCCAGTGTAATCATGGACTCCAAAAGTCCTCTCCAGTGTGCTAGCTGTAGAGCCTATAAGAGAGAGTGACCATTCTGTCATACGTAAACACACCACAGCACACAGTGTGAACAGCACAAAATTCCTCCTCTGCATTTAACCCATTCACCAAGTGAAGCAGCGGGCAGCCAGGAACACAGCACCTGGGGAGCAGTATGTGGGGATTGTACCTTGCTCAGGGTACCTCAGGGGTGTTTAGCAGTCTTAGGAATCAAACCCATGACTTCCTGATCACAGGGTGAACTCCCTAACCACTAGCTTACCAGCTGCCCCTATAAGTTGAGAGGTTGGGCCTCCATGAATCAGACTAGTTTATTCAGCACATCCCACAAATACCAAATGTAATTGACATCTGGGGAAATTGGAAGCCAACACTTTGAAATCTTTGTTTTTCAAACCATTCCTGAACCTTTTTGGAGTGTGTCAGGGTGCATTATCTTCCTGAAAGAGGCCACTTGCATTACTGTTGCCATGAACGGGTACATATGGTCTGCAGCAATATTTTGGTGTTTTGTCTCAAAATAATTTCCACATGAATGCCAGGACCCAAGATTTCACAGCAGACCATTACCCAGAGCATTACATTGCCTCCACTGGCTCGCCTTCTTTCTTTAGTGCATCTTGGTGCCATCTCTTCCCCACATAATTGCCCAGACAACCACATGAAGTAAAAGAAAACCCTGACCCGTGTGCCTCTACATAGCCCTGGGGAGCGGAGACCACGTGGATTGGCCTCCACTCCCCAGACAAATCAATGAGTCTTGGGCCCCCACAACCCTGTTGCTGTTTCACTGGTTGTCCTTCCTTGGATAACATTTGGTGGGTATTAAACACTGCATACTGGGAACACTCCTCAGGACCTGCTGTTTTGGAGATGCTCTGACCTAATCATCAAGCCATCACAGTTTCTCAGATGCTTCCCCTTGCCCATTTTTCCTGCCTCCAGCACATCAACTTCAAGAACTGACGGTTCATTTGCTGGCTAAAATATCCCACTCTGTAAAAGGTACAGTTGTAATGAGATAATCAATGTGGCTCCATCTGTCGGTAATTTTAATATTTTGGCTGATCAGTGTGTGTATAATTTGTTTCTGATTTTGTACATGTACTCCTTATTATTCCACAATTTGAGTCCTTAAAAATGTATATTTGATGTTGTTCCAGAATCACTCATACTTGACATGTATATGTACTGCCATCTGCTCCTGCTATGTCCAGCCCTGCAGGTCACATGACCCCCCCTCCTAACATGGCTGCGCATTCTGGTGGCGCCCAGCTGCTGCTGTGGACCTTTTGCAGGTCAGCCTGAAAAGTCGTAGTATTTCTGCATGATTTGCACTTTCCTGCAGCCTGGTGAACTCCAGCACTTCGATCTCCAGCCCATCATCTATTCCCCCTGTTTTAGCCCCTTTTTGACTCCTTGTACATTTTTTGCACTCGATGCAAAGACTTCAAAGACCCCATATGCACTGCCCTGCTGTTTCAGTGGTTAGGTGAGCTATCTTTGATGATGAGGGCCACAGTGAGTAATTATCATAACTCGGAAGCTGCACATGAATCACTCCAGCATGCGCATGCAGACACACACGCATGCCTGCTCATGTTACTGTTACGTGTAATGCTAATATATGAGATATTTCATTTCGCATTCTCATTTCGTGAGATTTTCTGATGTCCTGGTGTATCAGCAATATCTTGAACTTGATTTTTTTCTTTAAGATATTCTTCTTTAAGATATTATGGCAGTGGTTCAGTTTTTGCAAAGTGAAGCCTCTTTTCTCATCATCTCAGCTCTGGAACTCTATGTTCCATGGAAGAGCTTCAAGATGTTTTTGACCATTTTAGCTATGTAATAGATATTGAATTTTAGTCCATGTTTATAGATACCATTGTGTCTGAATCACAAAAGCAAGTCTATTAGAGAGATCTTGGCAGACCACTTCTCTTGCTATATAGTGCCCCTGATTTTCCAGTGCAGGGAATAGTGACTATGGGACCGTTTTTTTCCCCAGTGTTAAATGTTATTTTTAGTGTTCTATCTAGCTGACTTTCATTCTGGGAAATAGTGATTATGGAAATATTTTTAAAACAGTAAGCGTGCTGTATTAATGCAGGACATTCCCCTACTTCCTCTTACCCATTAGCGGTGAGCTATGAGATGTAATTATCACAGATTTTGCTGCTTCTTTAAAACTGGGGCCTCTGGTTGGCCTTTGGAGCCAAAAAAGTCTGTCCCACTCTCCTGCAGGGAAAAAATAGTGTGACCTGGATCTATTTTATGGGTTCTACATTTTAGGCCACATGCCTCTCATGAGTAGTTGGGCTTCATTTTTTTTTTTTTTTTGCTTTTTTCCTCTCTGCTCTCTCTCTCTGTCTCACTTGCTCATGCTCATAATTCCATATTTGCTGTTGCATTTTGATTTTTTTCTTTGTCCTCTATCATTTATCATGTAATTTCCTGTAATTTCCATCTCTGGTGGTAAGACAGTGTGCATTGCAGCAGTAAATATGGACTGTTTTTCCTGGGATTGAATATGATTATGGCTTGCATACGGTAAATTTGTTCAGTAGCATCATCTGATAAACATTATGAAACTGTGTGAAACTCTGATGGGGGTTCATTTTAGTATCTGCAGCAGATGTGCTCTGCTTATAATTTGGACATGTAAGGACGCCTATTAGGGTAAATATTTTGATGTTGATCCGCAACATGTATAGCCACTCTGCACAGTTTCAGTGCCAGCTTTGTAAGCTAATTGCATGCTATGATCTATCAGATGATGCCAAAAAATTCTCAGGCAGAGTCTGTACACACTACAGTACACACCATTTATGTTTACATGTGCATGCCACCTTATTCATTAAGTCGATTCAGTCAATTCCAAACTGAAAAAAGTTACTTAAAATGATAAAATGATAAATTCTTATAGACCAAACAATGTATACTAAAAAGAATCTCTAGCAGCATTTGTGGCACTTTTCAGTTGTTTTTTTACATGAAAGTAGTTCTCTCTATTTTGGAGAGAATACTTTAGAACTCATGTCTGAATATCTGATGAATGTTCAGTGCTGTTAGTAACCCATATCTAGATAACAGTTAAACTGAGGTCACAAAAGAGCCAACATCATGCAATATGTTCTGCACCAAAAAGTGATTTCAATGCTTAGTTATTAGTTGTGCTATTAAACAATTATTAGTAGTGACATTGCTATTGTTATAACTGCTCCATTACTAAATTAATAGGAAACCCAGACTCTGTGTTGTTTAATAAACACTCTACAACCATCACTAGTTGACTATCCTGTTAGCAGAGATCCGTCTGAGGGCCCCCCTCTTTCTAATGACCAGATTTCAGTTGGGGAAGCCCTACTGTAATAGTATGCTGGGTAACTTATTCGGAACTTACGTAACAATCATGAATAAGCCTGCCTTTCAATACGAAGCTTTGTTTGCACTTTTTCTTTAAAAATGTCCATTAATAATGTTAATTTTGTAATGGGTAAAATGAAGCTTAAATTGTATGTTACTAATGGCGAGCAGCCATGCCTAGCTAAATGGATGTGTAAACGCAACAGCCATTGTTAGCTCCTTTTTTTAATACGTGCACAAAGGAAGATAAAGATACTATCCCATACACCAGTACAACAACTAAACTGTCACAACTAAACATTCACACTCAAACCTTCCCCCCAGCAGTGGATCCAGTCTTTTTAAATGGGACATCCACTTATGTGCACAGTCAAAGTGTTGTTTTTATGTGCAGATGATGTTTTTAGATAATTTTTTGACAACCCCTCCTCATTTTTTAAAATTGATGTTGATGTTATCAAGTGAAATGCCCGATTTTCATCAGCTCCTTTTGTGGCTCACATTAGCTGTTCTAGCAGACCGAGCCAAATGCTGGACAGCTATGCGGTTCACTGTGGTTCCTTTTCATTTGCAGGTGAACATAACATAGCATTTAAAATGTCAAATTGTAAGCATGTTTTTCTTGTACTTTGAGAATTAATTCTGGGGTGGAATTCTTTGCCAAGGGCACCTTAAAGGCAAGCGCCAGCCCTGCTTGTGTTTAGTATGGTTGGATTTCATTTGGGTTCAGCATGGCCAAGAACATTTTTAATGACTAGGTTATGCATCAGACAAACATTGTGGATGAAACAGGTGTCCTTGACCCTGTTCACACCTGGTCGTTTCATGCGACATCTGGATTGTAACCTCTTTTCAACCCCATGCATTTATACTTGGCAGTCAAATGCATCTCCAGTAAACGAGGTTGAAATCCAATTACTGTGTGGCGAGTCGGTTCATATACTCGACCCAGCTGCCTGAGTAGCACAACATTTTTCTGTTCTTTTAAAAAGAAAATCACTAATTTGCAAAATACTGTTCATTCCCTCACACCAGCAATCAGTGTTTAAAACAAGGAGGCTGTTTAAAATAATTAGCCTCCAGTGTAATGAACAAAGCTGATGGTTGGTTAAAATGCAAGATGGTGAACAAAAGGCAAGGTACAGTGGTGCCTGAAAGTTTGTGAGCCCTTTAGAATGTCTACATTTCTGCCTAAATATGACCTGAAACATCATTGGTTTTTCACACAAGGCCTCAAAGTAGATTAAGAGAACCCAGTTAAATAAATGAGACTAAAATATTTCATTGGTCATTTATTTATTCAGGAAAATGATCCAATATTACATATCTGTCAGTGGCAAAAGTATGTGAATCTTTCATTTCAGTATCTGGTTTGACCACCTTTTGAAACAATAACTGCAACTAAAGGTTTCAGGCAACAGTTGAGCAGTCCTGCACGACGGCTTGGAGGAATTTTAGTTCATTCCTCCTTACAGAACAGCTTCAGCTCTGGGATGTTGGTGGGTTTTCTTGCATGAACTGCTCAGTTCAGGTCCTTCCACAACATCTCAGTTGGATTAACGTCAGGACTTTGACTAAAGGTTAACCAAACTGGACATTACCAGCTCAGCCAAGGCAGGCTATTGAATTAAACTCAGAGGAGTAACTCATGTTAGGAGATGAACTGAGAAGTGGTGAAACCCATGGGCACAGTCTGAAGGGCGGTCTCTTCCCATAAGCTGAACAGCAGGGGGAGGTGCTATCACAGGATTGGATCTGGCTAAAATGCATCTCAGACCACCTAAAGTGGTGTGAGTGATCGGATTTTAAATATGCTTCGGTTGCGTTCATGTCCTCATTCTTATGATAAGCCCTATCCCGATATAATCGTGATACTCAAGACGTATGAAGTGATTAGGTGTAAAAGAGGTTCTTGTCATCTTGCCTGCAAACCCCCTTTATAACAACGAGCTTTGTCACATGGAAAAATCTCTGGGCGTTTTCAGACATGCTCATAAATGCTCCCATACTAGGCAACAATGGCTGAGCCAACTCTGGCCTCTCTCTCTCACTCACTCAAGCTGTTCTCAGCGGTGCTGTATTGAAAAAGATGTTGGGGATACTGTGGCTGCAGAACGTTTAATCACGCTTCTCCCAACTTTCCAATTAATGTGCGGCCGATCTGTCACCATCCATCATAATCACTTTAATAGCGTCTCCTGTTGACCCCATCATCTGGATTACCTGCTGCAACCCTTTCGCATTTTTCAGCCCATTAATTTAACAAATTTTAATTGTGTATGTTTTTGACAGTTTTAATTTCCCCTGTGAAATTTGCCTTGTCCCTTTTTGAAGGTAGAGTGACTTCTTTCAGTTTCTTTTGCTTTTCTTTTCTATTTTTTTTAAGTAACTGTCAGCCATGAATAAAGGCCTACCCCCACACG
>JBBPCX010000114.1:8140753-8150779 GCA_037974365.1 Hydrocynus forskahlii
TACTCTAATAGTTGATGACTGGAAAATTACAATGACTGCAATTCATAAAGGTAATTTGGAAAATCTAAGAAAAATATAATTTGCATAATAATTTGGAACGCAGTGTATATGTAGCATCACGCAAATTATGCTGCATACACTCAAATGAATTAATCTGTGCAACTTGGATGGCTGTTTTGAAGTATGTTCAGTTTTCAATTTTCAGTGGTAAGTTACAGCAGTAAAACAGAGAACCAAACATTCAAATGCTGCCAAAAAGTCAGTCTTCACTACTCAAATATCCAGCCCACTCAGATATATCTTCTCCGTAAGCCTCAAGGCCTGATCATACTGAGTTTGATTTTTTCAGAGCAAACAAATTCATGAGATTTTTAATCATAGTGGAACCGTCACACCAATTTCAGTGGTTTTGTTTTCTACCGCTCTGGGAAGAAGATGGAAAAATTGATTCCTGCAGTGCTAGTGATGATGTATCTTTTTCTTTTAAGCACTACAACCTAACAGCGCACACCCCAGTCTACAGAAAGCCAGACTTAAACAAGATACATTAAAAGACTTCTATAATAGTGGCTGTGTTGTACGAAGGTATTCACTATCATTGTATGCTGTTCAAAGCCAATGTGAAGGATGCCATGAAAATGTTCGTTTTCAAAAACTGACGTGATTTTTTCAGCTGTAAAAATCAGACTTGGTGTGAATAGGACTCAAGCGTGGATCTGTGGATATGTGTTAGGGAATCCAAAAAACCTGCCAAATCTACCTCAACAGCTCAGACTTCTGAATAAATATTTTAGGCTTTACAGGGTGACTCACGACAGTGTGAGCACACCTTGCTTTAGTGTGTTTTGGTTCTCCCCACAGCTCCTTTTTCTTCATTTTTAACACATTTTTAACATTTATACTCTCACTCACTCACTCATTTTTTGTCACCGTTTATTTCACATTCGGGTCGCTGGTACCCGGAGGACTAATGCCAGGACCAATGGACACGAGGCAGGGACTCATCTTGGACTGGGGAGCCAGCCCACCATGGAGCGCACACACACCTTTACACATTTATGCATTACACAAATCTTGCTCCTTTTTTTAGCTGCAATGATTAATGTTGCTAATAAAAACCACAGTTATCACCCAAATAGCCCGCAATGTTCCTGTTTTCATTTTCATAAAAATACATCATCAAAACTTATCCTACCCCACTCAAATCACATCCAGGTTTTCAAAAAGGTGGAGCAGACTTGTCTATGTGTGTTAGGATACTCCATGACTAACTCTCAGCAGTGCAAAATGGAACAAAACAGGCAGCCACTGACAATACCAGAGCTGCAATTCAAATTAGAGGACTGTGTCCTAAACCACATCTACGAGCAAAATTTGTACACCAAACATGTCTTCATTGCTCAACTACATTTGGGGTAAGTGAAAAATAGAGTAATTTTTTTTTGCCAAAGTATTCCTTTAAGCAGTGCCTGAAGGTGTTTGAAGTTAACTAGCTAACCAAGTATTGTATGTGTAGAAACCTCATAAGCTAGTCTATTTGACATCTCTGTCCAATTTTTTTTTTACTGAATCCCTTAACATTCTCATCAAGTTCATAATGTTTGTCTTATGATCTTTCATTCGTTTTTTCTTCCAAAAGCTTTGAGGAGCCAGGCTTGGTCAGTGCCGCAGCTGCTTTTCGATCAGCAAGGCTGTTTCTTCTGTATCTTGGGCTTCTAAATTCCGCTTTCTGGCCGTCGTGTTTCTGCGGGACCTATTAGCGCTGACACAGCCGCCTCGCAAACACACTCCGGAAATGAGGCGTGTCAAAGTCACTATCGTTTCCCTCGTTTTCTCTTTTTCCTCCTCTTAATACCAAACTCTCTCTCACTCTCTCTCTCTCTCTTTTGCTTCCAACAGCCATTTTTTAAAACCCCTCTTCCTTTTACCATCCTCCTCCTTGTTTGTTTTATCAGTTTGTCAAGCTGCTGCCATCCATCTTCATGAGGGGTTTTATTTTGAGCTTTTTTTCCTCCGCCTTTTGGCTCCTTTTGTTGCTTTGTTTCTTGTTGTTTGATACCCATCGTTTCGCAGCATAGCTTTGCTTTATCAGGAGATTTGAGTTGAATGCCTGACCGATCCAAATGATAAGGCCTTCCGTCTATAAAGTGACAAGCCATCCTCCACTTTTTTCCTTCCGTCTCGTCTGATCTCCTTTCTTCTATCTTTTCTTCTCTCTTCTTTTCTTTTTTGCTCTTCTCTTTTTCAGCCGGTTCACTTCTTCTCTTTCTCTGCTTTTCTCTCTCCTTTGCTCCCTTCTCACCCAGTCTTTTTGCTACTTCTTTTTTCTCATCTTCTCTTTTTCTGCATTCTCTCTTTTCTTCATTACTCCACTCCAGTATTCTTCTTTTCTTCCATTCACCTCTCCTTTTTCTAATCTCTTCTTTACTCTGCTCCTCTCTTTACTTCTCCACTCCACTTCTTTCACCTTCTTCCATTCCTCTCATTTTTCTCTTTCTCATCTCCTGTCCCGTATTCTGTACTGTCCTCTCATCACCTCTTCTGCTCCTCTTTTCTCTCTTCTCATCTCTTTCACTCACATTTCTTTCCCCCTCTCCTCTGTTCCACTTTCTTCTCCTTTATTTCTCTCCTCTCCCTTGTCCTCTAAAGTTTCTCTCCTAATTTCTTCCTTCTAAACTTTTCATTCCAGCTCCTCTTTCCCTTCTTTCCTTCTATTCTTTTGTCCTTTTCTTTATTCTTTACTTGTCCTCATCTCTTTTTTCCCTTTTCTTTTCCTCATGCCATTCACCTGTCAGTCCTCCTTGAGTTGGACTGTGAGGGAAGTTCCTGTGGTTGTCAGGGGAAAAACAATGGACAGAACAGCGAGTATAGTAAAGGAGTAGAAAACATTGGATTTCTGGGATTTGTGATGAATCAGTTGTATTATCTATACTTGTATTTTAAACCGTTGCTGATTTTTTTCAGCAGAATACTCTTCAATTTAGCTCTCCTCTCATTTGTTCTCTCCTTTACTCTGCTTTCTTCTTCTCCCAATTTTCTCCCCTCTCTTTTGCTTTTTCTTTTACTTTCCCACCTTGCCTCTCATTTTCTGGACTATGTGTGGTGGTTTGGTGAAATCACACTGGCGACAGTGGTTTTAGTAGAAAAAGTCAAAAATGTTATTTTTCTCTCAGCTGTAGTCTAGTTTAGATTTCTCTGCTTTGTTAATTTTGTGGTTTGCTTTCAGAGGAACTATGCACAGGTTTCTTCCCACTCTTCATCTCATCTTTCTTCTTCTCTTCTTCCCTACCTCTTTTCTCTACTGTCCTCTCATCACTTTCCCCCTCTAAATGTCTTCTCTTCTTTTCTTCTCTTTGCCTTCACTCTCCTGTCTCATATCGTATCTTCTCTTTCACGTTCTTCTCGCATTGTCTTCTTTTTACTTATTTACTTATTTTCATCTTTTATTCTCTTCTCTCCCCTTTTCCCCCATCATCTTTACAACATTCATCTGTCGTTCTTCTCTTACCTCTTTTTATTGTCTTCTCTTCCTTCATTTTTAATCTCTGGTTCTCTTGTCACTTTACCTTTCCTCTACACTCCTCTACTTTCTGAGTGGGCTGGATCTACATCAGTTGTTTTCTTCATGTCCTCTGGTCTCCTCTCCTCTTCTCTGCCCTGTTTGGCTTTGCTTAAAAGGTTCTTAGTGGTTAGCAAACAGTGAAACTTTATAGTGTAAAGAGAAAAGTTTGGACCTTTTTTTGTGATGAATCAGTTGCATCTCATCATTCCATACAACATTCTGCTTTTGTTGCTTTTAGCTTGCTATTGTGTTGATTTTAGCAGGTTTTTCTTGCCTCCCATCTGATATTTTCCCCTGAGGTGTAAACACACAGAAACTGTACACAGTTTATATCTGGAGCTAGACTGAAGGGGTCATCAGTGGAGAATCAGTACTGACAGTATCTACCGAATGCCAGGGCTAATCCAATATTTTCAATTGCATTACGCTTTTCAGCAAATGATCCCAAGGCAGCAGCTTACAGTGTAAACATGTCCATCTGCTCACGCTGCAAAAAAAGAGAAAAAAAATCTGCATCAATGTGTGTGTGTGTGCGTGTGTGTGTGCGTTTGTGTGTGTAGTATAAGCATGAGAAGATCTTCACAATGCCCAGCTCATTGTAATTCTAATGAAGAAACCAATCACTAATGGAATACAAAGGTTAAGGACATACGTGACTATACCAGGTTCTTCAGGGGTTCTTCAGCTGAGTTGATGGCTCTATATAAAACCACAATTCATAGAAACATCTGATAATAACAACAATAGCATTCTTCTTCTTCTTCTTCTTCTTCTTATTATTATTATTATTGTTGTTATTATTATTATTATTATTATTATTATTATTATTATTATTATTATTATTGTTGCTGCTATTATTGCCATGTATAAGTTTTAAGAATGTGAATAATATGTCCACATAATATGTCCACATACCAATTGTATAAAAAAAAACAACAACAACAGCATTTAAACACATACACACACACACACACACAAATACACGGTACAAACACATAATTCTGTGTAGGAAGGCAACCTCTTCTGCAAGTCAATAGACATACTATTTTCTCAACAACAAACTACACGGAAATTGGATTCAGAAGTATGAACGCTCAGAAGAAGCATTTCTTATGGAACCAGGTCGATGTGATAAGGGATTCATATAAGTATGATTGATTTGGAAAATAAATAATTTCTCTGCTGTGGATGGTATTGGCAGAGCTGATATTAAAATTGAAAGCAGGATGGGGAGAGGACAGGAAGAGAGATGGAAAGAAAGAAAGGAAAAGAAAGGAGGAGAGAACGAAGAGGGAGGTCACAGAGTGCCCGGCACTCATCCAGCATCCTAAACAGTGTATGACCTTGAGGGGGGGACGTAAACACATCCACTCAGATGAAGAGAGGTAAAGCAAGGACAGGTGGTGAAACTGACCCACCGCATAAAAAACACAGTACATCATCAATGCAAGTGCTCATTAGCTTACAGAGGAGCAAAAAAACAGGCTTAAAAGGGCCATATTCTACATTTTGTTGATAAGGCACTTACAGTGTTCATGGGGTTTTATGTACTAATACATTTCCATAAAACCTGATTGTGGGATATGAACGAGAATTGGTAGGGGTAAACATCTCTAGGTGTTCAAGGTCATGACATTGCTGGCATGATAAATATAATGTTGGACAGATTTAGTAAACGACTTTCACACCGGAATGACTGATGCTCATGTCTGTTGAGTCCATGCTAGCCTAAAAGCTAAAGCTGGCCACGCAGCTACCCTTTCTGTCCAATTAGCCAGTATCTGCTCCCTCAACAATAAACCGGACTACATCCCACTCCAGGGAACTATTCAGCATGAGTTCAGAGACCGTTGCATTTTTGTTTTTACGGAAACATGGCTCAGCAACAGTGTTCTGGAGGTGGCTGCTGGATGGATTGCCTGTTAGCACACAGACTGAAATGCATCTCTTACTAATAAAACTCAAGCAGGAGGCTTGTATGTCTACATAAATGCTGGTCTCTAGTTAGTGCTCAACACTGCTAGGTATTGCTACTTTATTTAGCATGGGAATTTACCACCATGCTCATAGTTGCAGTGTACATCCCACCCAGTGCAAATGCTAACAACACTTTGGTCGAACATTACAGAAGCAGCAGTGAAGTTCAAAACTCACACCTGAATGCATGGGCATCTATAACACTTATCCAGCAATTGTGCCCCACCCCCCAGATGAAGACCTGTCCTCAAGAGTCTTCAGGACTGCTTTGAGCACGCTGACTGGTGCATGTCTAGAGAGGCTATCACTTACGGCATCTCTGCTAACCTGGAGAAGTACACAGTGTCAGTCACTGACTATATGAGCAAGTGCATTGATGACATTACTGCCATCTATATCCCCTCATACCACAAGCAGAAGCTGTGGATGACTACGGAAATGGGCTTGCTGCTGAGAATGGGAGATATCACTTTCAGATCAAGTGATAAGGCTACCCTCAAGGACCATCAGCAAAGTATGCACAGGATCATAAAATCCATGACCACTTTCAGAACACTGGGGACAAATGGAACATATGGCACAGCATCCAGGCCATCATCAACTACAGGGCATCTCCATCTGCCTGTGATGGTGAGGCCTCCTTTCCAGATGCATTGAATCACTTCTAGCCATAATTTGAAGTGCAATATGACATGAAAGTTGAGGAGACCACCCTGTTGCTCCCAATGACCAGGTGCTCTGTCTGGTCATGGCTCATGTAAGGAAAACTTTTAGAGTCAAACCACGGAAGCCTGCCAAACCAGACAACGTTTTTGGTCGTGTGCTGAGGGGACGTGCAAACCAGCTGGCAGATGTTTGCACAGACATCTTCAGTATCTCTCTGAGCACGCCCATCATTCCAGCATGCTTCACAGCCACCACCACAATCCCAGTGCCACAGAAGTGTCAGTATCCTGAATCAGTGACCTGCCATCACAATCATAATCTTGAAGGGCTTATCATGAGGCACATAAAATCACAGCTGCTCCGTTCAATGGACCCCCTGTGAATTGTCCCAAAGACTAAGTGTATGACACGATTAACACCACCCTTCACTTGGTCCTCACCCATCTGGACAAAATGAACACTTCTGTGAGGAGACTTCAGTTCAAAATTCAACATCATCATTCCCCAGCATCCGACTGAGAAGCTGAGAATGCTGGTTCCAAAATCTTCTCAGAAGCAACATTTCCAGTACCAAGACACTGAGCAAAGGGCCCCCAGTGCTGTATGCTCAGCCCTCTCCTGACCCACAACTGTGCAGCAATACACAGCTCAAACCACATAATCAAATTAGTTGATGATATGACTGTGGTGAGGACGTGGTGTGTAGAGAGGAGGTGCAATGTCTAACGGACTGGTACAGAGCCAACAAACTGTCTTTGAATGTGGACAGGACAAAAGTGATGGTTGTTGACTGGATGTGGCATGATGTGATCACTCTCTGCTGAACATCAACACCTCCTCAGTGGAGATTATCCAGAGCACCGGGGTTCTTGGCATTCACAACACAGAGAAACTCACATGAACCCTCAACACCAGCTCTATCGCCTTTAAGGCTCAGCAGAATCCTTACTTTCTTCCAAGAATAAGGAAAGCACAACCAACCCTCACCACATTCTCCAAAGGGACAATAGAGAATATTCTCTGTAGCTGCATCACGGCGTGGTACAGAAATTGTTCCTTTTCAGATTGCAAGACCCTACCGAGGATGGTGAGGACGGCTGAGAATATCAGTGTCTCTCTCCACTCACATGTTGCAGCATTGTGGATGACTGCACAAACCCCTCCCACACCTTCTTCTCTCTCCTCTTCTTAGGCAAAAGGTTCCACAGCACATGGCCCTCCACTGCCAGAATGGGAAACGGCATCTTCCTCCTTCCTTTCGTCCTTCTTCCTTCCTTTCTTCTACTCAGAGCTGAAACAGAATACCATATCTGCTTTTATCAACTACTCTAAATGTCATCTCATCATGTTATATTGTTGCTCTTGTGTTTTTCTCGCACTCTTTCTCTTGCTCTCTTGACACCCTGTGTATTTTATCCCATCTACACTAATGCAGTTTATGTCGTGGTGTTCTGTTTTTGTTCTTGTGTTGCACCATGGTCCTGGAGGAACGTTGTTTAGTTTCACTGGGCACTGTGGGGCTGAAATGACAATAAACCTACTTGACTTGACTTGACTTGAAGATGAAAGCCTAGCAAAACTCCTACCTTTGCACTTTGCTAATGAGGAATGACACTTCACACCAAACACACAGCGTCCTCCACTCAGAGAATAAAAAAGGTTTTAAGCACTCTGCACACACCCAGGTTCTGTGAAGTGCATTATCTCAAACAAAGCACTGGGGGGGATCTCTGACACCAACAGAAGAAAGAAGGGGGAGAGAGAGAGATAAAAAGATACAGAGATGAAGAGACATAGGGAGAAATAGAGAGGGAAGAGAGAGACTGATAGAGAACAGCAAGACAAAAAGATGAGAGAGTGAATGAGAGACAGGGAGAGAGAGATAGAGAAATACAGAAAAAAACAGACTGAGTGAGAGGGAGAGATAAAGAGAGAGAGACTTTTTGGCTATCGCAGATAAAGCTGCTCTCTGTGGGAGTCTGAACGACTGTGAAAGCTGTGAGTCAAAGGTTTTCTGCTGACTGTCCACATTCTTAACACACACACACACACACAAACACACACAAACACACACACACACAGACACACACAGAGAACCCAAAAAACATGGCCTCCCAGCACACACACGTAAACAGCATGTAAGAAGTTGCTGTAAAGGCTTTATTATGAGGTGCATTGAGCAGAGTCAACAAGCTGTGTCTGAACGGTCCTTTTCTGACCCTTCTCTATCCAGTGCTCTTGTGCTGAAGGAGCCTATTATGACTGCTGTAAATACATGTTGAGCCGCTGTAATTTTCCCCCGGTGTCCGGCTCTATACACCTCACACAGCTCAAAAACGCCACACACACTTTTCACCCAAAAATTCTCCTATTCAGCTATCAGGAGAAAATAGGAACGCTTTAAAAACGTATCTTTCAATTATGCTTTCGCATGCTCTGCAGTGGCCCCGGCTGTGAACATAATTTACCAAAATGAGGTACGCTTACACACAAGCTCAAAAATTAGCCACCTCGGCTGCTTGCTTGCATAGGGAGTGTGATGTTTTTCCAGCTTGCCAAATAAGACTCATAGTAGTTGACAGAGAGACAGTAAATTGGAAACAGCCAAAAAGATCCAAAAAGGCCTGAATGAGAAATGCAGTTTTTGGAGTGTCATTCACAGCGCAGAAGTTTTGGATGACGCAAACTTTTACCCGACGCAGCAACGCGACCAAGCAGCCGGATTTCACTTCAACTCCTGAATGGAGGCATGCTGCAAAAAGCTGAGCTAATCCTCAGAAGTTAGTGTTAGTGAGTTAATCCGAGACCTGTAAGTGTCATCTCCCGATATTATTTACATGTAATTATACAAATAATGACATATTATTTTACTACATTTACATACAATTTCTGTTGGTCCATTCATAAAATTTCACACAATGGTAAAGCATCTGCTGTGTCGAAATGATGTAGAAAAACAATGTGTAATACATGGTTTTCTTTGGACAGTAACAGTATTCATAGCATGTACCGATAAGTATTACATGTTTAATCATTAATTACTATGTTGTGTACTATAACAAAGTACTATCAAAATATCTCCTCTTCTAAAATAATAATAATAATAATAATAATAATACATTTTATTTAAAAAGCGCCTTTCAAAACACTCATGGACACGGTACACAACAAAATGATAAAAAGAACAAGCATAAGCGCAGACAATACAAAATAATATGGTAGAGTAGAGAAGATTATGTTGAATTAGCTATTTTGAACAGGTGAGTTTTAAGTCTAGATTTTATAATAATAATAATAATAATAATCATAATAATAATCATAATAATAATATATTTTATTTATAGTGCCCTTTTCATCACAAGATCTCAGGCATTGAAAAATAGAAAGATTATTAACCAACAAATACAGAAAACATCTAAGAGGGAAATGTCCTAAGACGTTTTTCAAAACAGTAGGTTGTGGTTCCCCCAGGACATCCACGGCAAGAACCCTGTGCGCGACAACCAAAGTATTGGGGACCATAAGCACAGTTAGTTTAAGCGGTAAGCGGTACGGCGGGCCAGCTGAATATCCTTAGGCATGATGGTGACTCTCTTGGCATGGATGCCGCACAGGTTCGTGTCCTCGAACAGACCCACCAGGTTAGGCCTCACTGAACAGACCCACCAGGTTAGGCCTCGCTAAACAGACCCACCAGGTTAGGCCTCGCTGAACACACCCACCAGGTTAGGCCTCGCTGAACACACCCACCAGGTTAGGCCTCGCTGGCTTCCTGCAGGGCCGTGACGGCGGAGCTCTGGAAGCGGAGGTCGGTCTTGAAA
>JBBPCX010000114.1:8150879-8162176 GCA_037974365.1 Hydrocynus forskahlii
ATATGTGTCTGCGTGTGTGTCTGTGGGATTCCCTTCTTGTCCATCCATCATGCAAGGCTAAACAGCTTGGAGTTATTATCATCTCACATCACAGAATGTCCATGAGCAGATCATGCTGTTTTCTACTCCACAACACAACTGCCAGCTTCTTTTTCAAGCTCTAGTCTTGTCTAGTGCAATTCCATCCTCGCTTGTCTTTCCACCTATGCCATTTCACCTCGACAGGGTACTGCAGCTTCTAGCCCACTGAATTCTCCCATGTGACCAGTCTGCCAGAATCAGATACAAAGCTCTACAAAGGGCTTTAGGCTTCAAGGGTGCAGCTCCCCGCTACCTTGGTCCAAAACTACACGCCTGCATACCATTTTAGGTCCTCAGCTCTAGGCCCTTGACCTGCACCTCTTTAAAATCTAAGCATGCCTGTAAGGCTCTCTCTCACGGCTTTTGTGTCTTGGCACCTCTGTGGTGGAATGAACTTCCTCACTGAACTCTCTGCACTGAATGGTCATTTCACCGTGGCCTGAAGACTCAGCTAGGTTACAGCTTTCTGTCCTCTTTCACCCTTAGTGTGTGATGTCTCTGCAATCGTCTGCACTTAACCTGTCTATCAACAATGACCATTAGGGGCTGGGACTTCTAACACAGTTCCCTTGTGAAAGTGTCCAGAGTAAAAGGGATAATCATGACAAACTTGAACTAAATTGAATGAAATTGATATGAATTTGAATTGAACTGAAACGAATTGCCCTGCTTAGTAGTTTAATTTCATCTGAAGTACCTGTGCTGTGGCAGGACAGACCACATGCCCTCTGACTTTTCCCGTTTCTGAGCCATTCGCCCTTCCAGCACACCCCCCATCCCCATCTGTCTTCCTACCTCTCCTCCACCTGTGACATTCCTCCACCTCCCCAGCCCTCTGTTGGTGGCTCAGAGTGGCAGACGCCTCTCTCCTCCATCTCTGAGCCAAAGTGTCTAATGAAGCTCGCACTCCGCTTCCTAAACGCCCTAACACTTCAGCAAAAAAAAGCGACCTCTACCTCCACGGGGGGTCGTACATCTACATCAACACAGCTCTTAGTGTCTGGCAGCTCAATTTGGAAGTGGACTAAACTGGTGATCATGACGTATTACACAGTTATTTCTGAAATCAGACTGTGTTGTATAACTGAAAACAGTAGCATCCGTCTTAAAGCCTACAGCACCTCTGTTCATATTTATCGATAATGGAATGTCATACAAACCACACAAGCAAGTCTATTTCCAATTACTTAACAGCTCAGCATAATATGATGTAAGTGTGTGATAACTCAAGCATGCAATTTGCACCATGCTAAATTGGCTTTACTAATAAGCTTCCATTACTTGCTAGCTATTAGTAGTTCCAGTGCAAAGCATGGATGATGTCCTGAATGGCTGACTAAATATGAGATAAGGGAGAAAATTGCTTCAGTATGATGTGTTGCTAAACTGTTGCTTAAAATCAGATGTTTTAGAATGACAGTGACAATAAACATATATAAATAAAATTGAAGATGGGCAAGACTGCATATGTTTCAGATGGAATGTATAGGAGAAGAGGGTTAGCACTGGAACCAAGTATTAAATACATTATATAGACAAAAGTGTGTGGACACCTGACAATCACACCCATATGAGCTCGTTTAACAGTTTGGAGCTCCGTAGTGAGTGATGCAACAGAGGACAGATGCTTTTTGAGTGATGCAAAAGAAGGACAGACAATTTTTGCATGCTGTGCTCAGCCACCCACTCTGTAAATTGCTGTTTTGAGCTGTCATTGCTCCTATTTGCTTCCATTTCACAACAATATCAATTATAGTTGACTGGGGTGTATCTGTCAGGGTAGAAATTACACCGACTTGTGGCAGAGGTGGTTTCCCGTGACAGTTAAAGTCAATGAGCTCTTCGGTACGACCCATTATACTGAGAGAAGGATATCGTTGTGCTAAAGATCTCAAACTCATCGTATCCTTTCCACTCACAGCCAATCAATATTATGCATTATTCTGAGAGTGTTTTTTGTTGATAGGGATTATATGTCTATAGAGATGTGCTTGCTTTTATACACCTGCTTGCAATGGGTGTGGCTGACACACCTAAACTCAATAATTAGGAGAAGTGTCCACATACTTTTGACCACTGGTGCACAAGAAAATGTATAACTGCAAATACAATCATGAAGAAGAAAATGAAGTTTATAAAGAATCACAGGCAGGTTTCCAGTTTAAGGAAACAGTCTCAAAGTGAAAGGTTCCTAAGGGTTATTGGCACTGCCATTCAGTTCTTCAGCTAGTATAGAACATTTAAAAGGCTCTTCACACTCATACCTCACTTTTACAAATCTAGTTCTTTAATGAACCATCCACTGATGGGAGGAGCTGTTGTGATTCTTCTGTTTCACCAGTTATGTCACCTTTATGTTAAAGTGTACAACTGGGGTTCTCTATGTTGTTCTTAAACAGAAAGTGTGCAATCATGCATTAACACTGTCTGCTTAATAAAGGTGTTTTATTTGCGAATTACACCACTCACTTATGCAGAATCAAACTGAGCGCTTTAACAAAAAACGACGAGAGACAGCGGTGCATAAATTAGAGTGAAGTGGAACAATTTGCATCAGCAAACATGCATTTATTGACTAATTTCACTGTAAGATGAGGTTTTAATTCAAACAGTGGCTTGTCAAAACAAAAATATCTCCGCAGCTCAATGAAAAGTGGCCATTTATCTCATTTATCTCCACTTTTTGGACTCTTTCCTGCCCCCGGGTTGTGTAACGTTTGTGTCTGTGTTGCTGTATAAATGCAATACACACTGAAAGCTACTCTGCATCCTCCTCAGCTGACTTCTGCTGGTGTGTGTGCGTGTGAATGTGCGCGCGTTTGGGCTGGTGGGTGCAGGGCAAACACTCTTCACCTTGCAGCAGGAACAGAAACCCACACAGAGGCAAAATCCTCCCGCAGGTCAGTGGTTGGAGGTTATTACTGTTAGACTGACTCACTCTGGATGAACCTGCTTTGCTTTTTTTGTATTTATGGCACTTCAAAAAGTAACAGTGCTCTCAAGCATCTTAATTAGGGCCCTTGCCAACATAATAACATCTACGCTTTGAAAAATAAAGGTGGCTTTTAAAAATAAAGGTAGTTTGATTTCACCGTCATTCAAAGTATGGTGCCAGACTTTATACAGTGTAACAGAAACGAAGTAGTTGCTATGGGCATTTTCAGTAAAGTCAAGCTACGTAGACAAAGAGATCAATTTGAAATTGTGGGCCATTGCAGCAGAAGACGGTTAACACAAATTGTGCATCAACAGATGGGCTACAGTCCGTACACCATAGAAATGCAGCTACGAGGGAGAGGTTTCTAATAAAGTGGCCAGGGCGCATATGCTGAAGGTGACTTTGTGCGGATTTGTATAGGATAAGATGGATGTTCAGTGTCATCAGGGAGTCTAATGTTGTGTAATTATGTAACTTTGGCGTCAAAGATTTTCTCCTGTAAGTGTTCGGTGTGCACATTTTGTTTAGCCACTGGAAGCTGATGTTAATCCTCTTTTTTAATCCCTTTTGATTACATTTTACTGTTCTTATAATAACACTCAGTGGGTGCTGCATTAAGTACTTCTGTGTTATCAACATTTTTGCACCTTTCTCTCTCTCTTTCTCTCTCTCTCTCTTTCTGTCTCTGTGTCCCTCTCTTATTCTCCCGCTTTATTTCTCTCACCCTCTCTCTATTTCCCTACTTCTCTACCTGTCTCTCTCTCTCTTGTCTCTCTCTCTCTTTCTTTCTCTCTCCTGTTTGTCTTTTCTTTCTCATTTTCTTTCTCTCCATCCCTCTTTCTTTACTCTCTCTCTTTACTTTCTTTCTCTCTTCTTCTCTCTCCCCATTTCTTGCCATCCCTCTTTCCTCTCTCTCCTTCTTTTCACTTTGTTGTTCCTCTTGTGCAGGGAGAAGCTGATGAAGTAGATAATTATCTGTTGTATTCCTCCGTGTCTCTGTCTAAGGATCTCATTGTGCTAAAGATCTCAAACTCATTGTGTCCTTTCCACTCACAGCCAATCAATATTATGCAACTGCTGCGTCAAAAGGTTACACGTTATTAAGCACACAATTCCCTTCCTTTTCTCCGGCACAAATGTGAATGCAAATTCTGTCCTGTTTACTGTACAGCCGCCGTGTAATTATCCATATTTATGAAGCAGTTCTGGTGAGATATGCACTTGTGTTAAAGGACAGCAACAACAATTTGGTAAATAATCTCATGTTTCACTCTTTTGTCTTGTCATTCTTTATTTCTTTCTGTCCTTTAAGTAGATTTACAGCAAGTTAGTTAATAGGGGTGAGTGTGTCTTTATTAGTATTATTATTGCTGTTGTTGTTGTTGTTATAATAATATTATACACACCTGCACGCACAAACATATGGATGACACGGATGAACTTATAGTTTAAAGCTTTGTGAAATTGCACTACCATTTCCACTGTACACCGATGAGCTGGCACATAAATGGTAGGACTCAACCAGAACGTTGCCCAGAGTGTCACACTGCCCCCGCTAGCTTGTCTTCTTCACATAGTGCATCCTAGTGCCATCTCAAGTCAAGTCAAGTCAAGTAGTCAAGTAGTTTTTTTGTCATTTCAACCTTTTACACAGTGCACAGTGATACAAAACAAGGTTCCTCCAGGACCAACACAAGAACAGAAACAGAAGACCACAAGTGCAGACAGGACAAAATAATAAACACAAGAGCAGCCAAATTACAGGACAAGACAACATTTAGTGCAGTCAACAACAGCTGCAGTACTGGTCTGAATTAAAACAGTGTCATAATAGATACTGTATTCTAGCACCGGAGAATCACCTGTGAAAAAATGCAGAACAGAGGTAGACAGCACTGTATATGACTGTGCAAATATAGCAACAGCAGGACAGATGCAGTATGATAAATAGTATAATTTACAAAAGTGGTTCAAGTCTGAGTTGTTTGAGTTGTTTGCTTAAGGCAGAAAAGATGCATATGCATCGTGTTAGGAGGAGGAAAGGGAAGTTCGGGGAGGGGGGGGATGTAGGATGGTGGTGTGAATGTTGTCCAGTCCATGATGTAAAAGAAAATGTGATACCTCAAACTAAACCACCTTTCTTCCTTTGCTCAGTGGTGCAATGCTGGTGCTCACATGTCTTTTAAAGGCACTTCTGTCAGTGAACAGGGGTCAGCATGGGCTCTCTGGCAGGTCTGTGGCTATTCAGCCACCATACACAGCAGGTGTGTTGTTTTTGTGACACGCTCTTATCATAAACAGTATTTTGGTGACATATGACATGGTAGCCCTTCTGAGGACCAGACAGAACAGCCTTAGCTGTCCTGGTCCAGACCGTGACATGCACAGTCATAATTAAATGATCATTGTTTTTTGCTTCATTTGTCAGTGGTTTTAATGCTTTGGCTCATCAGTTTCAATTCAAACGAAACAACCGTCAGGGTTTGTAGGTCCATCTTGCAGAAACAGGTCTCAGAGCATCTTACAGAAGTGATTTCTGCTCAGAATCAACAAGCTGCACTAAAACAAACCAGTCAGCAGTTCAGGCGAAAGGAAACTCATGGCAGGTCCAGTACAGTCCAGTAATTATACAGATCCAGTACAGCAATGCTTACTAGCAAAAGTATATTTAGACATATCTTCGTCTTTATAGCGGTTTGTGTGAAGAGCAGAGGTTACTAACCAAGGCCATGTACTGTCTTGCATTTTTACAAATGTATTCAGAGAGGTCTCTTTATTTTTGGAAACCAAAACCACCAAAAAGCATTTTATCTATGCAAATAATAAGCAGTAGAAACACAATTGTTTTCTTTCACTGTATGTCTGGGTAAGCAGCCAAGCACATCTTCCATTAGTTAAGCCTTCAGGAGCTGGATAGAAGCCATGAAGAGCATGATCAGCAACCAGCATAATTAAGAATTCTTATAATAAACACAATGCAAACTACAGTGAGTTCATAAATTACAAGGTAGAAATTTTGCAAATTCAAGGGACAAAATTCTTCAGTTTCTTGTAATCCACTTATAGTTTGTGTGGTTTTAAGCGCCAAAACCCCCCCCCCAAAAAACAGTCAGACAACCACTTTTCAACCTCTCATTAAGCACTAGAATTAAACAGGCTTGTTTTGTTACTGCTCTTTTATGACTTATGCATATAAATGAGCTCTATTTTGATTGCTTGTCCTGTCTTGTGCCTTTTTCAAAAAGCAATCCAGGCTGAACCACTCCTCAAATCTAAAGTTTGAATGGATGGGACTAAACTGTATTCTGTAGCAGGCTGATATAAGTGAATGCATTGTCATGATATCACAGACACAATGAATTCAAAGCGGGCTGTTTTTGCAGTCTTGGAAACGTACATGGGAGTGAATGGTACATTTTAAAACAGTTTGTCTCTGCGTATTCCATGAAATGCTGGTCTTTCACAATGGCCCCAAAAACAAAGATACACATTTATTTTTCATGATATGGGCCCTTTAAAGAGATAAGTTGAAAATAACCACAAGTCATGATATCCCTGTTGCCAAAGCCAGCAACAACACCCCAACCCGTCCCACTCCACTCTCCCTTTCCCCAAAGTCCATACAGCAGTATGTGGCATTAGGAGTGTATTGTGCTTCTGTGATAATTATGCCACTGCGATGTTTAATGTTCAATCAGCAATGACTCGCCAAACTCATTCTGGACCATCATTATATAATTTCAGTGTGTGTGTGTGTGTGTGTGTGTGTGTGTGTATGTATGTGTGTGTGTATTTACGCTGATGAATGAGCATACACACATGAGCAGTCACTCCATTGATTATGCTCACACAGTCATTCAAGCATCACATTGCTGCCTCCTTCAAATCACCGAGATGTTCCCAATAATGCAGCGACGATATGACAGTCATTTCGCTTATGGAAATGATACACACTCACACAGTCTTAGAATCTTATTGTGCATCAGTGGAGGTGATGAAATGAAATGCTTCTGTATATTGACTTTGTGTGTGTGTGCGTGCGTGTGTGTGTGTGTGTGTGTGTGTGTGTGTGTGTGTGTGTGTGTGTGTGTTTGCGTGTGTGTGAGTGTGAGCATATTTATACGCTGGGAAAAATAATACACAGTAGAGTATATGTTTGTAAATGTTTAGAAAGGAAAGCTGTTATTCAGTTGCATAAAAGTGGGTTCACAATGTTTACTGAAGAAAATGATGAAATAAACATATTATGTATAGAAAATGTCAGAAAGAATGAATTTATGGCAATTTTCCTCTTTCCCCAAGTACTTGATAATGTCTGAAATGTGCTTCTTTAGTGATGCACAAAGCCAAGAAGCACAGAGGCATATTAGCATTCTTCAGATGGCTAAATCATCACACTGTCCTCAAAATGGGTCGAGCTATTAAGTCATTCCTAATGGATTCAGTTTTGTAGTTTCTGACGCTGTTTGGCTCATGATTTATCTACAAAAATGGACAAAAGCACAGACAAAATGTATGTTTCAAGAATGATTGGTACAGTTTTTTGCTGTTTTCTTTAGATAACAGTGTGTTATTTCATGCCAAAAGCCACATAATGAGGTCTATAAGAGATTTGTTTACATCTAATACACTCCTATTTCATTTAACCAACAATCTTATGAAAACATGAAAGGCTGAAAGGCTTCCTTTTAAGTGTATGTGCCTATTTATTTATTTTTTTGTAAGTTTAAGGAACCTCCACATAATGTAAAGGTTGTGTATAAAATCAATTTAACTTCATCAACCCCCTAGTGGGAAAATTAGGCTTGCAGCTTAGACAACTCTAAAACAACAGAGCACATCAGAGACAAAGGCATAGCTTGTCCCCACCCCCTCAAAAAAAGGGAAAGAAAGAAAAAGAAAAACCTTAAGCATCTTCAGCGGTCCTATTCTATGACCCAGAATGTGTAAGAGTTCAGCGTGTAGGTGGATAATTGCTTGAGTTCAAAAGATCAGGGGTTGTAGAAACAAAGAGGGCTTTAATACATTTAGCTCTTCTAGCGGATGTTCCAAAATGCCGGGAAATTATAGAAAATGGTCAGAATGAAACTGAAGGTTTATCCTAGAACCTCGTAGTCAAAAAGCAGAAGCCGTTACTTTTGGGAGCATTCTAAAACCACCAAAAACCACATACATTTCTTAAATGCCTGACATGCCTTGACTGATCATGTAGTGATCATGAAGGGCATTTGGCTGATGCTCTTATCCAGAGCGAGAGGGACAGCCCCCTGGAGCAACTGAGGGTTAAGTGTCTTGCTCAGAGTGGGCGTTCAAACCTGCTACAACCACCCTACCATCATTTGGTGTGAAATGCAGAACTCTGAAATGATTTTGAGTGTTGCTTTAAGAAGGAACGCCTGAACTACAAACTCAACAGAACGCGCCTTCCATCGAAACTGTAGCGTGCGTGAAAGCGCAACTATTCTAACTCTCTCTCTCTCTCTTCATTTCGTACTCCACTAGTCAGGTCCAGGAAAGCCTCTGAATCACCTGCCGTGTTTGTCAGTTATGTTTTGAATAACCACATATGGCAGAGCAGATAAGCCAAACGCTTTATGGGCTTATCAGCCAAATAAACTCAAAACTAGAGATAATGCCAGTATGCAAACGGAGCCTGTCAGAGAGAGCCACGCGTCAGGGGAATACAGAACAAACACATTTCGTATATTTAAGGAGATGCACACAAGTAGATGCAGAGTGGTGTGTTGTATTTAAGGGATGTGTGTGTGTGTGTTTGTTTGTGTGTGTGTGTGTGTGTGTGTGTGTGTGTGTGTGTGTAGTTTGAGGTTTAGTTTCTGGTTCCTTTAGATTAAACTTTCTGTTTCTAAAACTGCTGTTTTTCAAGATGCAGAAGTGCAATTCAAGCCAAAGTTTTACAGCAACTAGAACAGTTTTTTTTTTATCTTTACCATTTATATGACAAGCTTTCAGGTTGTAAGAAAAAAATGGAAGCTTTAATTCTACTAAATTCAACGGCTGAGATCTTTGAAAGTAGTTTGATGTGAAAAGAGAAATATACAGTCTTAAATTTCATCACAGTGGTTTCGGTAGGAACCAGGGGTTGCAATGTCCCACAAACATAAAAATGTTATATTATTAAAACTTTAAGTTATTCTTTTATTGTCTATGTAACAGACTGTTATACTCCTAAAAACTGATTGGCTGAGCCATGTTGGAAACCTTTGCAAAATAATCAAAATGTAAAAACCTATTACCTCCCAGCAACTCAATAAGAGTCCTTCGACATAACGTCTGTAGCGTGAGCCGCTCTGGATAAGAGTGTCTGACGAATGTATAAATGTAAATGCAATGTGCCAAGTCACTAAAAGACTGTGAATGGAATGAAATTTGACTGTTACACTATTTGTATGGAGTGAACTGGTAACAACATTTCATATATATACTTTAAACTTCCCACTATACTTAATCTCTAATTGACTTGCTTTATGGTTTCTGAGACTGATATAAAACTGGCAAAAGTATGAAAAACTTCAGGCTTTAAGGCGACTGTTGTTTGGGACCTACATTATGTTTTAATTACGGTAAATTTTTTGATTTAACTTTTTTTTTTTTTCACCTTTCCATAAGGCTAATTAGTTTGATTAGTAAGCTTCCATGACTTGTTAGCAACATTTCCCATCAAACTAAAGAAGGAAACTTCAGACTCTGCACATGTTTAGCCAATCCCTTACACTTGAGGATAGTTGTTTATTTTTGGTTGTTGTTGTTTTGTTGTCACTGTAAACTACTCTGCATGCTTACCTTGATTTTGGAGGGATGTTTTTGGAAAGAATTAGGGCTGAGTACCAGTTGTTTTCCGGCCAATACTCCTCAGAGCCGTTTTGTTTGATTTTACAAAACGTCACATGAAATATAGTCTGAATGTTTGCATAAAACTAGGATAGGAGCAGCCATGATATCATGTTACACATATTTATGCTTGTGTCAAACACGGAGGCGTGTGGTTTGGCTCTTTGTTTTTACTTTTTCCCCGCGCTCTGCCCTGAGGGGGAATTGGCAGCTGGTGTTTAGGATGGGATGGAACGCTGTGGGCCCAAAGCCAAACACACCAACCCCACAGACAGTGAGTGACAATTAAAAAAACAGGTTCAGACAGACTGGCCAGCTGTGTGTGTGTGTGTGTGTGTGTGTGTGTGTGTCTGTGTGTCTAGCTGGATAAACAGTGGAAACAGTATCTACAGTAAATTCTGAAATTCACTCCAGTAACACACCGTTCTTTACAGGAATAGTTCAAATAGAATAATCAAATTACTCAGTGCTACACCGCAAAAGTAATGGCTATTATTCTAAGTACATTTAACAACACTAAAACCACTGTCAGGCGAAGTGAATAATGTCATCTCTTTACAGTGGCACCTGTCAAGGGGGCTGATATATTAGGAAGCAAGTGAACTGTCATTTCTTTTAGTTGAAAAATGGGAAAGCTTAAGGACTTGAGCAACTTTGACAAGGGCCATATTGTGTTGACTTGGTAAAAGTGGGAGGGTCTGGTGGGATGTTCTCGTTTTGCAGTGGTTAGTATCTACCAAAAGTGTTCCAAAGAAGGAGAACAGATGAACTACCAATCAGGTTATGGAGGAAGGCGGCCAGGTCAAATGAATTCAGTTTCCAATCCAGTTGCTGGGGCGCATGCGTCACTTACCTGAGGAAGAGATGGCATGAGAACATGCAATATGAACTTTCTGCTGGGATATTTTAGGTTCTGGCATTCATGTGGATGTATTTGACATGTACCACCTCTGTTTTCCCAGATCTCAATCTGAAGCAACATCTGTAGGACAGTACTGGACAAACTAGTCTGATCCATGGAGGGCCCACCTTGCAGCTTGCAGGACTTAAGGATTTGCTGCTAAGGTCTTGGTGACATATCCTTCAGCACACCCTCAGGGGGTCCATGCCTTGTTTTAATGTTACCTTCTGAAGAAGGGTCATAATGCGCAAGTGTGTGTGTGTTGAAAAAAAAGCTTATTTGAAAAAACACCTTTTCCTCACTTTCTGTACCTGTGATTGTGTGTGTGTGTGTGTGTGTGTGTGTGTGTGTGTGTGTGTGTCTGTCCGTGTGTCTGTGTAAGCTTCGGAGACTGGCTGCAGGGGTATGCATGTATAGTATAAAGAGTGTAAAAGTGTAAAGAGTGTGTAAAGGGTTAGTGTACTATGCTTTTTCTTTCTGCTCATTGATCTCTTTCTCTCTCTCTCTCTCTCTCACTCTCTCTCTCTC
>JBBPCX010000114.1:8171593-8190981 GCA_037974365.1 Hydrocynus forskahlii
ACTGGGACACAGTCATGCTGGAATAGAAAAGGTTCTTCCTCAAACTGGGTCCACAGAGTTGGAAGCATGGCGCCGACCGAAATGTCTTGGTCTGATGAAGCATTAAGGTTGTCCTTCACTGGAAGTAAGGGGCCACCATAATTTATGTACTTACATCCGTATATATATATATATATATATATATATATACACTAGATGCAACTGTTATTGGTTTTAACAAGGGAGATTCTTGTTTCAAGGTAAAAGTTAAACCTTTTCATCCCACCTGAAATGGGACTAAAGTAAATCAGTAACTCAAATTTGGAAACGTACAAAGATTAGAAACTATTTACTGTACAAAGTATTCACTTTGAAAAATCTAGATGGCAAGATTCCCCAGGTGGGACTTTAAAGGTTTTTGTTTTTGTGCTCCCTGCTTTCAGTTTATTTCCCCCAACTGTGTGCAGATTTATGCATAATCATCCTGTACATGCTAACCACATACATCGATACTGTTTAGCTTTACAGTAAAAGGACACCAGGACATCGACTCTTTTGTTCTAAGGAGAAAAAAGTGCCCTGAGGGACGAGACGGTCCGACTGACATGATAAATCATTAACACGTGAAATTAATACACGAAAATTTTGGGACATTTTAACTCCTCACGGTCTGTTGACCGGGTTGAGGGAGGTCAGCTTATGGTGTTTGTTTACTATGCTTATGCTGGTTATCCCATTATCGTTGAATTTATGGAAAACAGATCAGGGTCGTAAGCCTCTAATGACCCTTTACATAATGCTGGCTCAGGAGAAATGATTAAGTATTTGAAATTCTATGTTCATTCAGGCGTTACGAGGGCCTGTTAAAAAAAGGAAACAGGTGGTTTGTCAGCCAGAGTGCGCTACAGTAGTGCTATGGAAAATTTCACAGCTGTCAAAGTGCAAGCTCAAATTACGATGTTTCTCTTTCAGTGTGTTTAAACATGGCCATAGGAGCATGCTTAGGTTCAAGAGGGTACTCACAGACTTAAAGCACAACACACACACACACACACACACACACACACTAACAGAGACTGATTACACAAATTTTCCGTCACCCATGGCGCCAAAGCTGTCTCGGCTACCATGCCTCACGTCCAGCCTCCTCTCATGTGATTAGTATTAGTGGCCTCATTAATAAGGTGAGGAATGACTCGTGAGTGTGCCAGTCTAGTGAATATCTCAGTCGGGTGCTCACCGTGGAGTTAGACATTCAGAACTGTAGAAGGGAATGTCTGGACATCATTTCAGCGTATGGACAGTGAATCAAAGCTACAGTCCATGACACACGACAAGCTAAACTCAGTTGCATAAGATTACCAAGCTTCTGACATCAATCACCAAATTCACCAAGACAGCTTGCAGACTTTAGCACTGGTTAGCATCATGCAGAGCGATGAGGGAAAGAGAGGACCATCCTCCCCTGAAGAAGCCAGGACTCCTGGCCATGGCCAGCTGTGGATCATAATCTCCCTATGCCAGTGCTTAGACACCAAGATATCTTCTTTTTTTTTTTTTTTGCAGTGCAGGGTTAGACTTAGAACCAGGGCGAAGGCTAGGTTTAGGTTTTGAGTCGAGGTGGAGGATGGAGTTAGGCAATACGTTTGCAGGTTCTGAGGTTTCCAGTCGCCTCTCCTCGTGGATGGAAGCCCACCACCTGAAGCTGAGGCCCAGATCGTACCACAAACATCCCTGAGAAGTTCTCACAATGATCTGTACATCTCAGTCAGGAACTTCTTGGTCAGTCAGAATCAGAATCAGAATCAGAAAAGAGGATCAACTGTATAGACTCACAGAAACACAAAGACAAGAATAATATAAAACATAGTACAAGTCAAATAAGTCAAAACAAAACTCGACAGAAACGCTCAGAAAAGGTTTAGCATTAAACACACTTTGCTTTGTAAACAGCAATTCTTTGGTCAGTAAGAGAAGTGGATATAAATACTACACACAAACCTGGATGATCAGTGATAGCTCTTGGTTCTTGTTACTGGAGAAAGGTCGCCCAGTTTCTTGTTCAGTCTATTGTCATCTCAAGGCTTGATTACTGAACCTTCCTGTGGCTGCCCACAGATTTACAGTCTAAAATAGATCAGCACCTATCTGCTAGATAACATAGTCAAAACTCTGGGCCTCAAGCACTTTGAGCCTCAAGCACTGCTTGGTTTGATCCACCATCCTTTAAGGCACACGGAGGAAACACATCCAGGCTCTTATCAGTCCTGGCACCCTGCTGGTGGAGAAAATTTCCACTGGCTGTCTGAACAGCAGAGTCCCTCGTGGTCTTCAAACACTGACTGAAGACTCATTTTTAATGAAGCATTTGAATGAACACTAATACAGGACCTAAATATTTTGTGCTGCACTTGCATCTTATTTCTGTGCTGTGTATTTTTCTTTCATTTTACGAACAGTCCTGCGCACATCTTTTACACTTTTGGCCCATTTTTTTCTTGACATCAAAAAACAGAATTAATGCAGACTGTTTGTACTGAATATAGTTGTAATGAATTACTATTTACAGTGGTAATTATCTGAATACATTTGAATAGCATTGCAAAACACAGCACTGTAGAGTTATAATAGTCCAAAACATCTACAACATCACTTTTCTAGACATTTAAAGCATCACTTTTATTCATTTATGTTTTTACAATTCTCTTGACCAGCAATTTTACTGTCTTGCCCAAGTGAATGAACATATTGTATTTCATGAATGATAGTATAAAGTGCATTTATATTTCAGTAACGCTGGAGTGAACGCGCCTGTAGATTTAAGAGCTGCCACAAACATTGTCATGTAGACAGAGCCCAGCTGAATGGAAGGAACTATTTTACGCCTCAACCCGCTTTGAACACACAGCAGTATTGACCGAGGTGCAATAAGAGAAAGATGACGAGTCATGTTTGATTTCATGTCATGTAACTCATGGTAATGCAGCAAACAGCAGAAAGAAAATAAATCAACATTACAGTGAAGGGATGACAGATCTCTGTTATATAATGCAGTACAGTATGCCAGACAATTCGGGGAGACACTACGGTTAAACTAGGTCAAGCAGTGAGTCAGTGAGTGGTGTCACTTGACATTACTGAGTCTCTGTTGGTCACTGTCTCTCTGACAGTGTCTCTGAGAAACTCTGTAGTTCTGTAGAGTGTGCATGTGCATTTAAAGTAGAAACAATTTCAGGAACAGTTGCTAGATTGAACAAGCTGTACAGAACTGACAAAAATAAATATAAAAATAAAAAAACTAATTTTTTTGTAATGTAAACCACAATAAAGTTCAGTTTATTGGCACAGACATTGCAAATGTTCAGGGGAAGCAGGGATAAAGGGGCTAATATGGCTAACCCCAGGAACAAATATATTTAAATAAGCTTTAATCTTTGACATCCACATAGTTTTACTTGCTGTTAATAAATGATTTAAAACAAGTTTTTCTGGACATCTGTGATCCCTATAAATTAAAAATGGCTAAGACGGGGCTGATTTATAACTAGCCCAAACTATAGACTCTCACAGCCTGTCTGTACATGAAAGGTCCCCTACATCCGTTCTCCATTTGGGTAAATTCTTTAAAAGTGAAATTTCCAGCTATGCTTTTCTGCAGTTTGTGGAGTCAGGATTAGTAGGTGCAAATAGGTTCGGTTCTAAAATTTGATCAGCCGAGCCACTGGAAAACACTCCCTATACACACATAAAAATGGACTAATTTAGTTTATGCTGATCCAGCAAATCCAGCAAAATGATGAGTGTGTCATTACATAGTATCACAAAAAGCTTTTCACTACAGATTTTTCATCACACATTAACATGGCAATCATTTATAATGAGATAAGGGCGGATAAGGGTGTCTGCCAAATGCCCCTTAAATAAGTATTATTGCAGAGGTACAGATGACAAATTGCAGTTCTGCTGTACATTTTTCTAGCAGTCAGGCACTGTAACACACCAACTGTTAAACCATCGAACTGTAACCTGTGATTAGACAGTTCATCTCATTGTTTCATTTCTGTAAATGGGATCAATCGCATTAGAAATCATATCTTATTGAAACCAATTGTACTATAGTTTCTGGGACAGAATGAGGATTTGTGCCAATGGCCCATCCAACCTGGTGACGGTTTCTGTGGAAGACCACGTTAGTGGGAGGAGCAAAGATAGGTCTCTTGAAGGAAAGCACAGTGCTCGATGTGAACAGGGCAGCATAAAATCACCGCACTATTTCAAAGAGGAAAGAAAAAACAATGACTGTGCATGACCACAAACTGCTACTATGTGGATCCACAAAGAGACACGTTCTCAAGCCATTCTAGGTCCCGATAGAGTATCTGTCTCGACCCCAATTAGTTCATTGTAACAGATAAACACCCCACTGTTTTCCCAGCACACAGAGGATTGTTGTTACTGGGAATTAAACAACAGAATGAAATTAGCCTCGATCTCTAGTCCACAGAATCACCAGGACTCCATGTATCACTGCGCTGGAATCGGTCTTCATCCTTCGAAAGGAACAGAGAGGTCATTTAAGGCTCGGACACTCAAAGTTGGCTGGACAGGCTGTGTTGTCAAGCACACACTTTAAAAACCCTCCGCTGGCTCTTGAAATTGACTTGCTGCATTCAGTTGTGGAGCAAGTCTTCAAGACGTCTCTTGTGGGTGACTGGAATCAGGCTAAGAATGGAATAAACCAATGCCAAGCTTCTCCATCCATCCATCTGTGGAACGTGTCAGTGTCTGAGCTGTCTTCATAAACGATGAATGGGTTCCAAGCATAATCCTTTCCATATCTCAGTTTGTTTTGTGAACTGAGCTATGCAGGCTAATGATTCAAAGCTGATACTTTCTCAGGCCTGATGAAGAGTGAAGATTCTCAGTTCTTTCCACAGATCTCTGGATTAGGTCGCTCAAACCTGACTTGTCTAATGCCAGGTCAAGGCCTATGAGCTCATGGAAGATATCAGATTGTATTATTGGTCTGAGGTTTAGTTCCATGTAAACATCTGTCAAACAACTCATACTAATGAGTTTTACACAGACGCGGGGGCCCTTCAGTCACTGCCAGGGCTGATTTTTCTGTCACTGTAGAGTCATTTACCAGTTTTGAAGGTCTACGTTTCTAGGTAGGCCTTGGTAATGTCAGTTTATTGGTTGTTTTGTAATCTACTGTTTAACCAACAATAGTACATGCATAACCCCCCCATTCCCCTTTCATGGTTGATAGGTTTCTACAGTTCACAAGGTTCGTGTGAGCGATGTGCATTCCATTCTCTCAGTGGTAGTGCTGGGTATAGTGTTAGTTTCAGTGGAAGAAGCAACTCCAACTGAATCCTCTGAACAGCTCCATCTGTTACGTCCTGCATGGCCTTACCTGGTGTTTCCAGCAGGCTGTGAACCATGCAAACTCCATTCAGCTTAGTCAGCTGTGCAGAAACCGGTCCATATGGTGTCTATGTCTGTCACAAACTCTCTGTTTTATACAAACTGGCCTTGATTTCATTTAAGAAAGAAGAAAGAGTTGAAAGGAAGAAGCAGTTTGCTGACACTACCGGTTAAATGAACATCGTGCAGTCTTACTGAAGTGGCATATTGGTTTTAAAAAAAGAATATCCATCCATCTTCTACCCCTTTGTCCCGCAGTCCGGGTCGGGGGTGGGGGGGCGGTGGTTGGTGCTGGGGACTGGAGCCTATCCCAGCTGCAGTGGGTGAAGGCGGGGTACTCTGGACAGTCGCCAGCACGTCGCAGGGCCACATCCAGAGACAGACGACCAGTCACACTCACACCTAGGGGCACTTCAGTGCGTTCAACTGACCGATCCCCAATGCAGGCATGTTTTTGGCGGTGGAGGAAACGCATGCTGTCACGGGGAGAACACGCAAACTCCACACAGAGAGACCCTGCGCCCAACCCGGGAGTCGAACCCAGGACCTTCTTGCTGTGCGGCAACAGCGCTAACCCCTGCGCCACCCTGCCGCCCACATTATGTTGTTGTATATTTTAATATTTTCTTTCATCTTTTATGGTCTCATTGCTTTCCCAAGGTTTATGGCCTCTTTACATTAACTCTTCTTTATATTTCTTTCTTTTCTTCTATTTCCATTTTCGGCTGCTCCCGATTAGGGATCGACCGTCTCCATCTCCTTCTCTCCTCTGCACCTTCCTCTCTCACACCACCTGCCTGCATGTCCTCTTTCTTTTTCCTTCCATTCCTGTTCATTCTCTCTGTCTTCCTCTATTTGTATTTTTAGGGGGGGTGGTTGTTTTACAGTTTAGTTGATAAATAGACACTCTGTTCCGTTCCGTTCCATCCGCTCGGGTGGTTCAACCGGTAAGGCTGTTGCTTTCTACCCGAACAAACAGAGGTTCAATCACCAGGCCTGCCACTGCAGACAGATCTCTCCACCTGCGACACGGGTTCGTTCCCTCTGTCTGTCACTACTCAATGGTTTTTTCCTCTCTTCCTTTCCTCACTCTTCCTCTCCCTTTTCTTTGGTTGTCCATTTCATCCTTATAGGCATCTTTTTTCCCCTAATATCTCCTACTTTTTTCTCTCTCCCTTTTCTTTATGTCACTTCTCCACATCCTTCACATCTCTCGCTCTCTCTCTCTCTCTCTCTCTCGCTCCATTTCCTTTTTTATTTCACTTCTGCAAATCCTTTCTCCTTCATCTCTCTCTCCCTCTTTCTCTCTCTCCCTCCCTCTCTCCCTCTCTCTCCCTGCCTCTCTCTCCCTCTTACCCTCTCTCTCCCTGCCTCTCTCCCTTTCTCTCTCTCTCTCTCTCCCTCTCTCCCTGCCCCTCTCTCTCTCTCTCCCGCTCTCTCTCTCTCTCTCTCTCTCTCTCTCTGCAGATTTCTTTTTTGAGCCGTTTTGGAGTAAACGAGCTGCGGCTGTTCGACCTTTCTCCAGCGAACATCCTGAAAGCGATCTGCGCAATGAGAGTGAGTGTAAACGAATGGGAGAAAAAAAGAAAGAGCGTGATAAAGGAGGAGGGGCTGAGGAAAAAAAAATAGAGAAAGAAAAAAGAGGAAAAAGACAGAGAGTGAAGAGCAGGTGTGTGAGAAGGACAGAGATGGAGAGGTAGAGATGGGGGGAGAGAGAGAGAGAGATGAAGAGATAAAGCTGCAGATGGAGAGAGATGGTGGAGAATGCAGAGAAAACAGGAGGGTGAGGGAAGGAGAGAGAGGACGAGACATGGAGAGAAGGATGGGTTTCTGAAGCCCTTGTTGCTGTGGTGTGTGAAGGGTATCTGTATCGATCGGGCTGAGTGTCAATCGCCTGCTCAATAGACTATTTATGTACGAAGCATCACCTTTGAACAGCTGCAGATAACCCTCAGCTCCAGGTGAAACTTTCAAAGTTTAGCTGAGTGCCCTCGCCTCTGCTTCATCAGACTATGCTCCTGATCAATCAGTCAATCACGAGCATCAGACTCACCTGTCTCAGCTGCACAGTGTGCATGTGTGTGTATGCGTGTGAGCAAATTATACCATGACTTTGGCTACTTTCAATGTCAACAAGGGCTTAGCTTAGGAATGAGGGAAATTTAACGCTAGATTTATATCTGCACACATACACTATATGGACAAAAGTATTAGGACATGCCTGTTTTCCAGGGATTTGGTCTAGGCCCCCTACTTGAAGGACAATCTTAATGCTTCAGTATGCCATGACATTTTGGACAACATCATGCTTCCAACTTTGTGGACACAGTTTGGGGAAGAACCTTTTCTATTCCAGCATGACTGTGTCCCAGCACACAAAGGAAAGTCCGTTAAGACGTGGCTGGATGAGTTCGGTGTGGAAGAACTTGACTGGCCTTCACAGAGCCCTGGCCTCAACCCCATCCAACAGCTTTGGGATGAACTGGAATGGAGATTGCTAACCAGACCTTCTCATCCAACATCAGTGCCTGACCTCGTAAGGGGACATTTGGCTGACGTCCTTATCCAGGGCAACTTACAGTCATTAATTACAGCAGCTGAGGGTTAAGTGTCTTGCTCAAGCACAAAATGATAGAACGCGGGGGTTCCTGCAACTTTACGGTCATTAGGTTCACAAGGAAATGGCTACAACCACCTCATAAATGCTCTGCAGAATGAATGGGCACAAGTTACCACAGAAAGAAATCTTGTGGAAAGCCTTCCAAGAAGAGTGGAAGCTCTTATAGCTGCAAAGGGGGGACCAACTCCGTATCAAAATCTATGTATTTGAATGCCGTCTCATTGAAAGCTCTGTTGGTGTAGCGATCAGGCGTCCCAATACTTTTGTCCATATAGTGCACTTACAAGTCGACCTGAATGCTAGGAAGCAGTGTTGCCTTTACAAAACCTTAATATACAAAAAAAAAACTCGTAATGCAATCTGCGTTCTCCCCTTGAAATATTGACATTTACTACAGAAAGAATGGATAGAAGAAGGACATATATAGGCTGTGGTAGGATAGTTATGGCACTTGGAATTTTATTTAATTAGGTTTGCTCCTATCCTGATGCTATTTTCTTTCTTTCCTCTACCTATCAATATTCACTCATTCATTTATTCACTAAAACTCTTATTTGAACTTTATTTGCAATGTGGCCAGAGAGACAAAGAAATCAAAATGAGAATAAAACAAGCAAAAAAGTAATACAATAAAAAAACAATCAAATACTTCTATTTTAAACTCCCCTAAAAGAAACCGAAAGTGTCTGAAAAGTGCACATTTAAATCCGTACAGAATAAATGCACAAGGATGTACAGTATAACGTTGCATAATAAAATGACCACAGCATTGTTACTGTGGCAGTGATTATTCTGATCAACATTTAAACCTCAGACAGGTGAAGTGGAAACATTGATTATCTCGCTACAATGGGACCTGTCAAGAGGTGGGATATATAAAGCAGCAATTAACTGGCAGTTCTTGGAGTTGATGTGTTGAAAGAAAGAAAAATAGGCAAGCATGAGGACCTGAGCGCCTTTGATAAGAGTTACACTGTGATGGCCAGAACGCTGAGTCAGAGCATCTCCAAAAACATCAGGTCTTTCGGGAGCATCTACCAAAAGTGGTCCAAAGAAGGACAAGCAGTGAAATGGTAACAGGGTAATGGGCACCGGCAGAGGCAGTGTGACACTCTGGGCAATGTTCTGCTGGGAAACCTTGGATCCTTTCTTTCATGTGGATGTTATCTATACACATTCGTCTAGACCAAGTGCATCCCTTCATGGTAATGGTATTCCCTAATGGCAGTTGCCTCTTTCAGCAGGATAATGCACCTTACCACACTGCAAAAAATCTTCATTAATAATTTGAGGAACATGTGAAAGAGTTCAAGGCCTCCAAATTCAAGCAAACAGTGTCGCACATCCTTGTACCCTACACTGGAGCTGAATCTCAATAGATCCCTAGTCCCTACATAGTGCATTAAGAATTAAAATACCGTCTCCTCCAGCTAAACACCGCATGATATGTATAACAGCCATCTGGCATTCAGGACACTATTTGGGTGTAGAAGCCAGAATTTCACAAATTAAATAATGCACTATATAGGGAGTAAGGAGTCATTTGAGATTCAGCTTGGGTTTAAAGCTACTTAAGGCAGATCCATCTAAAGGTGTGTGGGGAAATTCAAACGCCATGCTCTTTGCTTTCTTTTATTGCACTTTACACAGAATCACGCAGCACAGTAAGTGCTTTAATTTAAAGCCTATGACATTAAATGGATGAGCAATTTAGTCTGATGGCTAACTTTTAGCCTGTTAGCTAGCTGATCAGCCTAGTTGGAGTTAAGAAGCCCCTCATTTTAGGTACAACTATGTTCTGCCTTCATCTTATCCTTTACTTAGTGGTCCATGGACAGTAGTCCAGGGTAATTCCATTCACAGCGCAGTGGATTTTAGTACATTGACAAATGAAAACAGAGTACAGTTCTTTTGAGGTCATAGGTGTGCGTATATTGAATATTTTACAACGTTTAATGTGGCTCAACCCGTCAGATGGAAATGCTTGTTGTACAATCTTCAGAGGAGCCCACCATTGCTTCCTTTCTCTTGCAGAGGGACTCGGGCAAAAATGAGTGTAAATTCAGGCAGCAGGATGATGTCATAAGGACTTGGTGAGAGATTAAGTAATTATGTCATTTTGTAACTGTTTCCAGACGGGAACTTTGATCCACATCGGTCTAGTTCCTGAATTTCATGGTGCGCTGGACATGTTTGGTTTCACCATACCATCTCCCACACCCATCTCGCATTTTTATGTTATTTGTATTTTTATAGTAAGTAACACTTTGTTTAGGTGGTCCACTGCACGTCCTTCAGCCAAATATCTGTTAAATTCAGCTTGAGTTGTCTGAAACTCTGACCTCTGGGTCCTGACCCCAGGTTCAGTTCTCCAGGGGCTGTGGAGGCTGGGGGCGTGGCACAGCCATAAGATTGGTTTCAGCGTGTTTTCTAGACAAACTTACAAAAGAATTAAAAACAAACAGTGAGCTAATGAAATGAAAATTCTCAAATCTCCAAAAAGACTTACGGAAGGAAAAATGTAAAACACACCATCTATAAATAGAAACTAGTTTTATCCCAAATAATTTTGGAGTATTTATGTTGGTAGATTCATCATAAAATATTCACACAATAAAACCATAGACAACTGTTCAGATACATCTATCTACCTAGAGAGAGAGAGAGAGAGAGAGAGAGACTTATACAGATTGCAAATTATTGGATTGGATTTATATAAATATGACTGGAAGTCGAAATTTTAGAGGCTATACCTTTTCAAGCCATATAAGCATTAGGTTATTTTAAGATTAAGAAAATATGAGGTTTTTTTTCAGATTCTTCATGAGAGAAAAGCTTAAAAACAAATAGGGAAAACTGAAAAAAGACATTCAGAACGTTTAATGAGGTATGTCTGTAAATGAAAGGTTATTAGTTCATAAAACATGTCTGACTCCTACTTTTTTTTTTCTTGACATAAAAAGGGTTTAGATTGACCTGGCAGGAAATTATAACCCAAGATGTGACATTCCTGAAAAGGGAGAGTGACATTCTTTAAAAGAACCTCAATGGTAACTAATGGCAACTAATAGCAGAGAGAAATTATCCTCACACGAAGTTAACATACTGTGGCGTTTTTCACTCCATAGGCACTCACGGCATAATCATAGCAGTATTTTTAGTTGTAATTGAATGGCCTTACACTGTAATCATTTTAGAAGCTGTTGACTCACCTCATGTTCACAACAACCACTCTCTCTAAGCATTTTCCCTTCATCTGTAAAGCACCAACAAATCTGCAGCAACCTGGTCCATACATGAGCAAAGTTCCTGAGAATTCCCTTTCTGAATGTAACCCATGTGAGCAAACTGTAAAGCACACTTTTGGGTTATCGAATTTGTCATGATTGACATGCAAAAAAAAAAAAAAAGACTGAAAGACTAAGTGCTCAAACATAAAGGCTTAAAACAGCAGGGATTCACAGAGAATGTGACACATTACTTTTTTACACATTGTTTTACTGGAAGAAACTATACTATTCATCATCATCATCATCATCATCATTATTATTATTATTATTATTATTAGCATTTATGTGGGCTTATTTACTAGTTGCAGCTCCCTTTTATCTTTATACCTTAAAATTAATCAATGCTTCAGTACACTTCCAGTAACTTAGAGATAGAGCTACACTACCCATATATACAAATGTGTTTGTGGTGTTTTTGGAGTTTAGTGTCGAATCCATCACTGTCAAAATTCAATTCTTTTCTTTTTCATGATTTGAAAGAAGCGGCTGACCTTTACACTTAACACCCAACAACACCTGCAGTTCTGAAGATGCTCCCTGACCCACTTGTCTCGTCATCACAGTTTAGGCCTTCTCACAGTCACTCAAACCCTTATGCTTTTTTTGCTTCCAACACATCAGCTTCAAGAACGGACCTTCACTTGCTGCCTAACATATTCCTCCCATTGACAAGTGCCACTCTAATGAGATGATTTTCACTTCACCTGTCAGTGATCAATTGTGGCCGATCAGCGTTTATTTAAAAAAGTAGTTTGAATCATCTATCGGTGTCTATCAGAATACCCCCAGACAGTCCATTTTTTGCTCTATTCCTATGTATTGTAATCTGAGTTGAATCAAAAATGTAGACTGTCTGGGGGACCCTTTTGGATGTCCAAAAGTAGCCAAAGGTGCACCCATTGCTATCACAGGAGTTTAGTTACACACACAGAGAGCAACGCTGATATAATGGGACGCTCTGTAGCAGCTACACATGAGCCTCAAGTCATCTTGACCAATGCCAAGGTAGAAATCCCCCAGCACGGGGTTGTGAAACTGGAAATGTGTTCTCTGGAGTGATGAAGCACCTTCTAATACCTCTGGGATGACTTTGTGATCCACTCTAATCATACATCTCAAGGATCTGAAGACACTAAAGCTCTTGTGACTGAAGGCAATCAAATGCTTACAGCAATGTTCTAGCATTTAGTGTAAAGTCTTCCCAGATGAGCTGAGTCTGTTACTGCAGACATGTTCCCTGTTAATACCCTTGATTCAGAAGAAACACTGGAGCTGGTGTCTACAAATATATGGACAGGTAGTGTACACTGACTAGACACTTACTCATGTATTGTCTGTTGTATTACAGTCTGGGTTGTCGGGGTGTGAGTGCGTGTGTGTGTGTGTGTGTGTTTGTGTGTGTGTGTGTGTGTTTGTGTGTATGTGAATTGTAGACAGTTTGCGTATATGTAAACTCTTGCACAATACGTGTGTATGCTACAAGCCTCTATAGATAGAAAAAAGGTGGAAGAAGTGAACACCTGGTGTTAACTGTGTGTGAGAGAGAGAGTGTGTGTGTGTGTGTGTGTGTGTGTGTGAGTGACTCACTCTGTGGCTAATCAGTGCTTTATCTCTCTCTCCCACTTCCAGCTGCTCCAATCTGCTCCACAAGCTGCGGATTACAAAATTGTAAAAAATGTGAAACATACTCGCATTAACAAATGTCACAAGAAGCCTGAAAAAAAAAAATGAAAGAGCAAGAGACGAATAAAAAAAATCCTTTTTGTCTGCTGACATTTCCTTCTCGGGAAGCAAATTGAAAAGGAGAAATTTTAATTTTGTCTGATTTCAATAGCCGCGCATCAGGATTGTAATTAATATACACTGGCTGGTTCCCCACAGGCCGAGCAGATGAAATTCCATTTGGAAGGGGAAAAGATTATTATTGTTAGAGGGAAAAAAAAAGCCATATTCACTCTGTCTCTCCTACTGCAGCTAATTTCCTCTCTGCCTTCTCTTCTCTCAATACTTTCCTCTCCCTCTGTTTCTCTTGCTTCTCACTCTAGCTCTCACACTCCCTTTTTCACTTGGGCCTTTCTATCCATCTCTTTCGGTCTCTTCTCACTCTCCCTCTCTTTCAGATTCAGTCTCTCATCCCTCCACTCTTTCTTTTCTATAATTTCTTACTGATTTCTATTCCTCCCATTCTGTCTTTGCCTCTCTCTCCCTCCCTCTCTCTCTCTCTCTCTCTCTCTCTCTCTCTCTTTTTCTCTCTCTTTCTCTCTCTTCTGCCACTTTTTTAAAGTATGCATGTATTTCTCCCTTTTTCTTTCTCATCTCTCTACTTGTTTTAAAATACATCTCTCTCTCTCTCTCTCTCTCTCTCTCTCTCTCTCTCTCTCTCTCTCTCCTTCCCCTTTTCTAAGAATGCATGCATTTCTCTCTCACACTCTTTCTATATGCGCTTTTTTCAGTATTTGTTTCTCACTTTTCATGATTCTTCTGTTTCTGTCTCTTTTTTCTTGCTTTGATTTGATTGTAAAACCTCTGCCTTAATGAGAGAAAAACAGAATTTGGCGGATTACGAGAGAGAGAGAGGGAGAGAGAGAGAAACACAGATTGTATACGTCCCAGTGAGCCCTATAATTTACATTTGTTCTTTTATTCAGTTGTTTCCCCAAAGTCCACTAATAACTGCAGTTTGTTTTTGTGTGCCAAACCAGCAGTTATTCATTTTTTACATGACCATTTTCTCTTTATACTTCAGAATAATTGTGCTTTTAGGACTGATCTATGTAAATCAGCTCTGTTCTTTTTGGCTACCTTTAGCCAGCTTGTGCCTTTGTGATTTGTGCCACACTGAATAAAAGAAGTCCAGAATGACATATGGATAAAATTATTCAGACTAAAATACTAAGGGGCACTGGAAAAAAGTAACTTTAACTGCTCCTTTCAGAAGTGGGGGATCATCTGGAATGTTGCACTGATCCATTTGCTTGCTGACAACCAGGAGCACAACAATTTGTTAACGTTTTCCTCCAATAGCTCCACCATTGACTGTAGAATCAACTTTCTGAATCACTTCTGCAGTGGGCTACTGTAACATGAATGGGTGGAGCTAAACCACTGTAAGATGAATGGGTGGAGCTAAATTGCTGTGGCATTCATGGGTGGAGCTAAACTGCTGTAGCATTCATGGGTGGAGCTAAACTACTGTAAGATGAATGGATGGAGCGAAACTACTATAAAATGAATGGGTGGAGCTAAACTGCTGTAAAATGAATGGGTGGAGCTAAACCACTGTAAGATGAATGGGTGGAACTAAACTACTGTAAGATGAATGGGTGGAGCTAAACTGCTGTAAGCTGAATTGGTGAGGTTAAAGTGTTGGCTGAAGCGCTATTTTATGCTAAAACACTATTATTATGTGCAATATCTTATCATGTGCAGTAGTCTTACCATATGCAGTATGATGTGAAGTTTTCTAAATGAGTGCTAAATCATTTCATTCAATATCTTACTATGTGCAATAGTCTTTTCATGTGAAATTTTCTGTATGGGTGGTAAATCATTTATAGTCTTATGAACTACTTATCACTACTTGTGTCAATATTACTTATATACTACTGGTGCACTACTGTGCAATAACATACTCCTAGCCACCATTCGTTTTTATTGGTAATTCACTTAACTATAAGTTACTTATCTATAGTATTTATACCCCAGCATTTGTGTTTTTCATTTTTGGGGGATTTATTTAGATTTTAGTTTTTTATTGCTCATGTCTCTGTATGTCTGTGCAGTCTTACCATTAGCAATTTCCACCAGGATCATTAAAGGTTGCTGATTCTGATTCTGAATAGGTAGAGCTAAACTGCTATAGGCTGACATGGAGGGGTTAAACTTGAATGGTTGGGGTTAATGGAAAAGACTAAACTGACTCAATATGTGAGGCTAATCTCCGTAGGCTCAATGGGTTGGGACAAATTGTAGGATAAATAGTTAAGACTAAACTGTAAACTGAATGGGTGGGGCTAAACTGTAAACCAAATGGGCATGGTTAACTACTGGAGGCTGAATGGGTGGGGCTAAACTGAATGGGTGGGGTTAAACTGCCGTAGGCCTAATGGAAAAGACTGAGCCGTGGGCTCAATACGTGAGGTTAATCTCCTGTAGGCTGAATGGAAAAGACTAAACTGGCTTAATATGTGAGGCTAATCTCCTGTAGGTTAAATGGGTTGGGATAAATTGTAGGATAAATAGTTAAGACTAAACTGTAAATTGAACAGGTGGGGCTAAACTGTAAACAAAGTGGGCGTGGTTAAATACTGGAGGCTGAATGGGTGGGGCTAAACTGTAAACCAAGTGGGTGTGGTTAACTACAGAGGCTGAATGGGTGGGGCTAAACTGTAAACCATGTGGGTGTGGTTAACTACGGAGGCTGAATGGGTGGGGCTAAACTGTAAACCAACTGGGTGTGGTTAACTACGGAAGCTGAATGGGTGGGGCTAAATTGCAGTATGCTGCTGTCGGCTGTATGGAGGAAGGTTAGACTTCTGTTGGAAGAATGGATACAGTTACTCTATTATGCTTTAAAGCTGTGAAGCTCACACCACCTGATTTGTGGTGAAGACAAAAGAAAAGACACACTAGCTTGTCACTCATAGGTTCACTCAAACAATAATGGAATAATGGAATACACTTTTTTCAGTGTTGTAAAATATCAGCATTTTCAGGCATGTTTTGGACCTGTTGATTTGTCTGGAGAAAATGTTCAGTTTCACATCCTTCACTCTTCCTTTCCTGTTGTCGTGCTTTAGTGTGTGTGTGTGTGTGTGTGTGTGTGTGCGTTTGTGTAGTGTGAGTTGCTCTGAATGTCAAAGTCAGTGTTACGGTGACACACTCAGCATACACCCTGGTGCTGAAGTTCTTCCTGGTGTGTGTGTGTGTGTGTGTGGTGTGTGGAACATTTATCACTCTCCAGCCCACTCTGTCCAATACTGCTCCAGCCCAGATTGTGCCTAAAGATAGCAAGACTGTCCAGAACCCTGGAGACACAGACACACACACACACACACACACACACACACCGACAGTAGGGTACCTGCCTGCAGCCAACTGACTATACAGCTATAGGTTACTTGCTGTATGTGCATTTGTGTGTGTGAGTGTGTGTGTGTGTATAACAGTACCTTGTTTCTTTCCCTGAATGCCAAACACTCCACCAGCATTAACCGTTGTATTAGCCAGCAGCACTGAGGCTAAAAGCTTCTGAAGCTTTGCCCCTGAGCTGCTCTGTCATTTCACTTTCGCTAAAATATTTATTCCCTTCGGTGCAGTTAAGAGAACAGCCAGAATGCAGCAGGTTAGTACTGGGCTTTTGGAACTGGGGAGCTCTTTTAAACATTCAAATCTGTCTTAATCCTGCTTTTCTAGTCACCATTGACAGTTGTTATATATCTGTTATATATCAGAATTAACATTTAGTGTATTTGTAATATAGTATTATAAAAAGCTTTCTTTCCAAAATGAGATTTTCTGAACTGTGCTTAAAGCTGTTGTGAAATACACATTAAACCCACATGAATGAGCTCATTACAATAACTTAATTCTGTATTAAGTCACTTACCTTATGCTGCTCTTACAGACCACCGAGTAAACTAGTAGATTAAGTAAAAAAAATAGATTTTGTTTAAAATGTAGGGCTGACAACATTTTGTTCATCACTAGAACTAGACTGATCACCTTGTTAACAGGCTAAATGGCTCATTCATCAACATCATAGGCTTTGAAAAATATTTAGTCGTATATAAAAAAATCAGTCAAATGACACTGTCTGTGGATTTTAAGTCAGTTATTAAATCTTTTCTTCTGCACTCAAAAAGCGCAATATTTGTCCAGTATGGAATTTCACACTCTCTGCAAATGGTTTTTGTGAAATCTGTTACGCATTGTTCAGATGTAGGATTCAGTATTTTAATTCTTACATTATGCACTGTGCTGGAAGTAATAAGAAATAAAAAATTCTGTCACAGTGTGGGACAAAAAGACTTACAACACTGTTAGCTTGGTGCTGATATAACATGAGAAATCACATAGAGGTGCTAATATAAATTAGCATTGTTGTGGTGGTGGTAATTTGGTCATCAAAAATGCAGAATATATCATGCTGTGTCCAGTATTATGAAGCAAAAAATCAAAAGGGTCATTAAATATATATGAAATAACATATATTCAACCTATACAACCCACATACATAAGTGTAGTACATCCAGATGTCATGTCCATGGTTAGCGGCCGCTAGAAGCCACCCTTTCTGTTTTAGTTGAGAGGACTTTTAAGCTGACATCTGTTTGTGTTACGCTGGATTTGAGTTTAGTTCATCATGAGTTACAGCTGTCCGGTGTTTATGTTTGATTAGTGTCCTGTTTGTATTGGTTGGTGTTTCATGTGTACGTGTATTTAGTTCCGTTTAGGTTCAACCTCTGTGCTGTCCTGTCTCTAGAGTTTTGCTCTTTGTCTTAGGCCCTCGTGCCTTCTTTGGTTTTGAAAATAAAAGAAAATAAAAGCAAGATATGGAAGCCTGCGTCTGCGTCTGCCTTTGCTGCCTGGAGATAGGCTGCTGGCTGACACCAGATAGAGTATGAACTAGTAATGCATTCATTAAACAGGTAAATAGATAAATGCATGATCTTTAGCCATTTTCTACATTCACTAGATATATATTTGTGTTCATGTGTATAATCTTTTTCTACTCTGATTTGAGTAGCATTTTTAGTAGAGTGGTGATCAGATGGCACTGTATTTCTATTATAGCACTGCATCAGTGTGTACTATACTCAGGACCGATATTTAGTGAATAAAGTAGCATTTAACCTCAAGCTAAATAAATAAATCAACATACATCTCTACAATATATTTTTAATATTTATTTTTAACAATGCACAATCAGACATGTTTGGGAACAAGTCACTGAAAACTGTCTAGACACTCCTTGGACTGTGCTGGCATGTGTCAAGCCAAGTCCCAAGTCAATAAAGTTAAGGCTCAAGTCAAGTCATTAGTAGCTTGAGGCAAACCTCAAGTGGACTGTGCAGGCAAATCTCAAGCAGAGCCTTGAGTCAACAGAGGCAAGTCTCATGTCAAATCTAGATCTCGATACAGGCAAGTCCCAAGTCTGTACAGGCAAGTCTCAACTATAGTCCCAAGTCTCAAATTGAGTAATGAGTCAGCACTGGCAAGTCTCAAGTCAAGTCCCAAGTCAGTACAGGCAAGTCTCAAGCTAAGTAATGAGTCAGTACAGGCAAGTTTCACCAACAGTGAGGGTAACAGTACTTTGGATGAAAGTAGTATGGTAAATTCACATCAGATCAAATCCATGGTACAAGTATAACTATAGGAAACACATTCATTTATAAACAAGGATTATTGTTTGGGAAGCTACACACATAATAAAAAGTAAACCATTTTCAAAGTGCTTCTAAACTTAACTTAATGGCTGATGATGATGTGCCACTCAACCTTTAACTACCCTACAGATTGATCTGATTGCTTGGTTAAAAAGATACATGGCTTAATAGCAGCTTAACTGACGTTGCGCAGCATCGCGCGTCCTGGTAGGCAAAACCTACAAAGCATCAATTCTGTGATTTTCTGTGATAAAAATAATGAGTTTGAACTAAATTTAGAGGCCAAACAAAAGAAACCAAAACACTGAACAAAGTTCACAGAAACGAGAGCTTGAACAATTAAACAATTAATTAGTAATTAGGAGGAGAAAGGTGAAAAGTCAGCTTGTCAAATTATCACAGTCAGACTGAAGTTTGTTATCTAGCATCCAAGTAACTTTTTTTTAAAAATTTTGTTTACTTGAGTCAAAAGTCACATTTGTCTGACTTGAATCTGTGACGCGTGACTCAAGCGCACATCTCTGCTGTCAGATAACATTCTGTTGCAATATCCTTGTGTCTCCAAACCGGTAACTATACAGGTGTGACGGCCACCTCGTCTCCATCACGTAGAACCCGTTCCCCGTCTCCTGAATATTAGTTTTCCCTTCGTCCCCATATTTATGTCCAGTTTCCGTTGTT
>JBBPCX010000114.1:8191081-8201116 GCA_037974365.1 Hydrocynus forskahlii
TTTCTGTTCTTGGTGTGTATAGTGTGTTTTGTGTTTCTTATTTCTCATTAAATTCATATTTCATTGACCTCTGTGGCGTCCTCCCCTTTCCCTCTCCAGTACCAACTGTGACAACAGGGAAGGGAAAAATAAAGCAAGTAGTTAATAACAATATTTTAGACATATTTCTTGGTCCATTTTTGTGAACTTTTCTCACAGTGTGAACAGACAAATTTTGGGGTGTGACAGTGCATGCTAGAGAATCAATATTCTAGAGTTTCTATTAATTATGACATTTCCATATATGTAATCGCTGCTACTCATATATTAGTACTTTAGTGTTTTGGTAAATTACTCATTTAAGACAGACGGAGCAATTTATTTGTTAAATGGCACTTCTGGATTGCTTTGCTCGTTTCTTAGACATTTTTACTGCAGAAAACATGATTTTCATTTCATAACATAACCTCTTTCAACCTTACTACATTTCTGTGCATTTCTTAGCCGTTTTCCCTTTACACTTGAACTGAACATGCAGGATCTTGCTAATTCATACAGCAACCAAGCTAAACGTCTTTTTCACAAACAGCCTACACACATGCTCTCCACACATGCCTGCTGCTTCACTTAGTGAACGGGTAAACTGCAGAGGAAAACTTTTGTGCTGTGATGTGTTCATGTATGACAAATGGTCACTTAACACTTTACAAATGAATACTGTTTTAAATTAACTTCATTTCTGTTCTTGCATTTTCAACAGAGCAACTCAAATCAAAAGTTGCTAACAGCGAATTGAAGCCAGCAGCTGTAATGCTAATAGTACCCAATTCACTTTCATTATCAACAAATTTTAGCAGTTGATAATGCAGAATGTTGTCAAAAAACTCAGCCATCTCCACCTTATCTAGATGCATTCGAATGCAAACACATACCTGCTTGTAGAAAAAACCCACAGCCAGTTTAACCAGCACAAAGAGAACCATGCAATCTGTCACCTGCGATTGTTTAAGTAGGATGAACACTTTCTCTTTTACAGAGTGGGGAGACTCTCTTTTATCTGACTTCCATGACTTTAACGATGCAGGGGTGAAAAAGAATTGCCATCCTCCAACAAGGTGGAACATAAGTGAAATCAGTCACATTTTGGCGTAGGAGGCCTGCCAAAGGTATGAAACACTGTCCGGCACTAGACATCCATACTAACTGGCCACTTTAGTAGAAACGCCTCCCTTGTTCTTCCACTCAGTTCACTTTATGAGCTTCGCCTACATTATAGCTCCTCAGTATGTGTGTATAGGTACAGACTGTAGCCCTTCTGTTACTCCACAACTTATTGAGTATCTAGGATGTCGAATTCTGGGACTTGGATCACCAGTCACAATCACTGTTTTCAATAATAATACGCAGATTTTGCTGCAATTTCATATGAAATCCATTTTATATGATGCTACATTTTTTAAACATTTTGTGTCATTACTTTTATATCATTTGGCAGACGCTTTTACCCAAAGCGACTCACAATATGAGGAAAGATTCAATTTTCAGGACCATGTGAGAACCAGAGGAGAGTACTAAGTGCTAAAGTAAGAGTAATGTAAGAAGAGGAGATGCTCTCAGAACAGATGAATCTTCAGGAGTTTTTTGAAGCTTATCAGTCGTCGTCCCCCCCAATCATCAGTGATCACTTTCTGACCAGAGAACCTTTGTTTCTCGATATAATTTGGGCGGCGGACCGTTCTCAGCACAGCAGTGACACTGACATGGTAATGACGTTGGTTTTTACACACATCACTGGCACTGCTAGGTTGAAGGTGGTCCACCACCCTGAAATATTCCATCAAGGGCGGCTCTGCGGTCAGAAACTGATCACTGATAAAGGGCTCCGGGACACAATTTGCCCTCTTCATGCTGTGCTCATGTGTTATTTCGTACGCACTGGTACAACATTACCTGAGCCAGACGATGCGAGTGAATTTTCTTCCTATCCTATCCATCAGGTGCTTCTCTCTAAAACCTCCATTACATAAAAATGAACAACTAAACCTGATTATGCACATAAAATGAACAATTTCTCAGTAGGTTAAATGAGACTTTTAAGTCAAAGTCAAAGTGAACTTTATTATCATCTAGGCCATATACAAGTATACAGAGAGTCGGAACGGCGAAGCTCAGGTTCCACAGTGTACAAATAGTATATCAGACAAACAAAACAGCGCAGATAAGAAGTATACAACAAGGTAAGGGTGAGATAAAAGGTACAATGGTTGAAAAAAATGTGCAAACTGTATAACCAGTATAGCCAGTACAGCCAGTGTAAACAGTATAACAGTGTAAAATGGTGTGAAACAAATGAACAAGTGTTCTGTAAACCCCTTATTCACTCTTAAACAAAATGCCGATAATTACCTTTGACATACTTCTAATAGTGTTCTGCCATCCAACTGGTCACATTGTTAGAGGAGAGTGTCGATTACAGCAGTGTTTTTTTTTAATACTTTTCCTCATTAAATAAGATGTGATTCAGGTGATAACTAATCAGTACCTCATAAAGCAGAATGATGTGCTTGTGTAGGAATTTGGCATGGAATGGTTGAAATACTCATAGAGATGCTGATTTCAAAAATAAATTGCAGTGGTCTCTTTTTTTTTTTTTCCAGAGCTGTATAGTGTACAATCCAAATATCAACAGCTGGGCTACAGCCTCTAACTGATCACCAGCAAGGTGGAGCTGCAAGGGAGGGGTTTCTAATAAAGTGGCCAGTGGGTGTGCTGCTGACTATTTATAAAAATACATCAGCAGTGCATTAAAGGAAACTGATAAAATCAGTCTGGAAAAGTGACGCCACCATGCAGGATTTCATAGGTAATCTCCATGGTGATGGGACACTGCTGCCCTTGGGCCTTCTTTTGCCCGTAAAATGGGCCGTTTGGATCAAAGGGGCGTTTCCACCCTCCCCCGGGTCCAGAATACACTATAAACTGTAATATATTACACTCCTGCATTATTGAATATCTGTGACCCGCCCGGCACCTACCCAAAATAAGCTTTAACCCTTTCCGTGGTCTTATAAAGGAAAGACCTCCATATTATATTTGGATTTTATTGCATGCTTCTTGTTCATTTGTTTGTTTCTCATGAATTAGATTCAAATCTGCATACAAATAAAAAGCAAATGGTCTGTTGAGTAACATAATTTAAAAAGTACAAGCAAATTGACATGGTGCAATCTAGGCACAAGACATTCTTACAGAAACAACAACAAGGACTCACTGCATTAGATGAATGCTAAGAAGCCTAGAATGTGCCATACACAGTTTTAGAAGCTCATACCCCACCAACATGCCACCCTCATATCTCTAACAGCCTTTGGGTTGAGGGTTTTGCTGCATTAGTTGTTAGTCTAGCAGAGAGAAAGGAAAAAAAAAGTCTGTTCACTCTCCCTAATGCTGAGTTCTGAAGTCAGACGCTCATGAAGAAGAAATGGCTTTTCGTAATGCACACATGGCAACCCAGACATATACACACGACACATCCTCACAGGCTTCATCTCGTGCTGGACGGACGGCTGCTTCTCGTTCTCAGCGCGTCTCGCTTCGCTTCTCCTGTTTCTTCCTCGTCCTGCAGGTGGCGCTGTTTACCGCAGCACAGTCCGGATCCAGCCTCCAGCACGGCATCAGCTCCATTCACCCACCTCTAATCACCCACCTGCAGTACAGAAGCGGGGGGGGGGGTCTACTGAACATGGCTAGAATATGGAAAAATGTTCTGTAAAATAATAGAAAGAGTGTTTTATCAGAACATTTTTTGTTTTGCTTGTAACTTTCTCAATTCGGTGACAAGTGTTAAAACAATATTAAATAATACAATTATAATAATAAAAAGCGCGCTGTACGTAACTCTGTACATGCATATAAAACAGATATTAAATGTTAAATTAATTGTTTATATTCTTAATTTTTTTTTAAAGTCATGAGCATCTTCAGGAATTTTTTATCAGAGCTACAGCACCGAGTGTGTTATCTGACCTTATTAATGACCGTGTATGTGTGTGTCATCATGGAAATGACTTGCAGCTTTACAGAGCCACAGAGTGAGGATCTCTCTCTCTCTCTCTGTCTTTCTCTCTCTTCCTCTGTCTCTCTCTTTCTCTGCCTGTCTCTCTTTCTCTCTCTCTCTCTCCCTCTCTCCCCTCTCTCTCTGTCTTTCTTTCTGTCTCTCCCTCTCTCTATCTATCTATCTATCTATCTATCTATCTATCCACCACGTTCTCTCTATCTCTATTTATCTTAAACATACATTTACACATACTCGCTCTCTCTCATTTTACGTTTTGCCCCCGCTGCCCTCCTTATTGCCCCGGGTCTGGGGCTGCTGGGGCGATTCGGATCTGCAGCATCTCCCTCTCTCTCACTCACTCTCTCTCTCTCCCTGCTCTGATTCTGTCCAACCATACTCTGGCACCGCCCTTAATGAGGCGGTTGTCCAATGGGCAGTGCGGGGGCGGGGCCTGTCTGTCAAAGCCCCGCCCCCGGTGGGCATACTCGGAGTTGGAGCGGAGACGCAGCCATGAGGACTCGCGCGCAGCTGGGAGAGGGATCTGACCCAGAGCTCCACTGTCTCCTCATGGGATAGCCGATGCGCGTGTGTGTGTGTGGACGTGGACGTGCGTGGACGTGTGCGGATGTGCGTATGCGTGCGTGCCGGAGGCTGGAGGACCCACCGCGCGCGTGTAGGTGAGGAGCGGCGTCCTCTTACCTGGTCACCTGCTCTCTCCACGTTTCCCTCGCGCCCTCACACTCTCCGAGACTGTATTTGTTGCTTCTCGAGCACAAACTGTTGGATTTCTCGGTCTCCCCCAACCCCGTCTCTCTTTTTTTAAATCTTTGTTTTTTTGGACACCTGCTGGAAAACAAATCAAGGATAATGCTCGTGAAGGTGCCTCTCCATCCTGGATCTGCCTTCCAAGCGCACCAAGACTAGAAGCAGAGGGGAGAGGTAAGAGAAAACTATGTGAACCCACAAACTAAACATCACTTACACTACATCACAGCATCCCCCTCCCCAGTGCACACCACTTCCATTACCATGCAGAGCTGCTCACGCCTTAACCTGTTTATTTCTCATTTATACAGCCCTTTAATGCTGTAGAATAAAGTGCATTATAATTATTATTATGATTATTATTATGATGATGATGATTATTATTATCATCACTATTCGTTTTCTCCCAGTGGACAGCCTGGCTTCTGGCACCAAACGAGGTCTGTGTGTCTTTAAACTTGTGCAGACAGGCACGGGCGTTTAGAGATGCTCTGCATCTGAGTCGTAATGCACATAAGGTGCTGAAAGACGATGCTAAGAGAGAAGCCGCATTATCTCCCAGTCCTTGGGTGGAAAGGACAAATATTTATGAGGGAACACCATCACGCATGTTAATAAACTGATATGTGTTGGTTGGTTGGCTAGTCTACAATATCCAGTGCTCTCATGTCTAGTCTCTTTATGGCTCTGAACTATTTGCAATGACTTCATATGCTATAATTATGAATATGCACCACAGTTGGTGTGAATGCTCTGTATATTTAGACACGCCTTGACTTTTTTTGTTTTTTATCTGACTCATTTGAATTTCCCTTAATAGAATTCCTTTATGAAGACCTGTGTTGTAATATTGTTTATCCGTAGGGTTGCGCTTGGCTGCTCCTTATCTGTGAACGCAAGGGTTCATGAATCCTTGGCTGTGACCACGTTGCTTGGGCATAGCTGTTTTTGAAATAAGAGGGAAACAAGGCTGAACTGCTGTCATGGATTTAAAGGATTTCTACTTATTGGCAACCTTAGTGGCTTGCCTGTGGCTAGATCCAGCCATAGCCCAAGAGCTAATTTACCCTATCCGGGAGGAGCTGCAAGAAAACGTTCTTATTGGAAACATACCAAAGGACTTGAATATCTCCCATATGAGCGGTGCCACCGGGGCCAGCAACAGTCTGGTTTACCGGCTGGTGTCGAAAGCAGGGGACAACCCGCTGCTGAGAGTGATGAGCAACACAGGCGAGATTTTTACCACCGCCAACCGAATTGATCGGGAAAAACTCTGCCCCGGACCCTCGTATGAGGACAGCGAGTGCTCGTTCGAAATAGAAGTGGTCATACTGCCCAACGACTACTTCAGATTGATCAAAATCAAGATCATTGTGAAGGACACCAATGATAATGCTCCAATGTTCCCCTCCCCAGTAATCAACATTTCCATCCCTGAAAACACTCTCATCAACAGCCGTTTCGCAATTCCCTCCGCTACCGATCCAGACACGGGACCCAACAGTGTTCACAAATATGAGCTGGTTAACGGCCAAAGTGCCTTCGGCTTGGATATTGTGGAGACGCCAGAAGGAGAGAAGTGGCCGCAGCTTATAGTCCAGCAGAATCTTGACAGGGAGCAGAAGGACACGTATGTGATGAAGATCAAAGTGGAGGATGGTGGTAACCCTCAGAAATCCAGCACCGCCATCCTTCAAGTCACAGTGACTGATGTCAATGACAACCGACCAGTTTTTAAAGAGAGCCAAATAGAAGTTCACATTCCTGAAAGTTCTCCGGTCGGAACTTCAGTCGTGCAGCTGCAGGCTACAGATGCGGATGTTGGGTCTAATGCAGAAATCAAATACATGTTTGGCACCCAAGTGTCCCCGGCCACAAGAAGACTCTTTGCATTAAATGCCACCACTGGCCTTATAACAGTGCAGAGGCCACTAGATAGAGAAGAAACGGCCATACATAAGCTGTCAGTTTTAGCGAGTGATGGAAGCTCCAGTCCAGCCAGAGCCACTGTGACGATCAATGTGACTGATGTGAACGATAATGCTCCAAACATAGATCTGAGGTACATTATCAGTCCGACCAATGGTACTGTCATGCTGTCTGAAAAAGACCCCATTAACACCAAGATTGCTCTTATCACTGTCTCTGATAAGGACACTGATATCAATGGGAAGGTGATTTGCTTCATTGAAAAAGATGTGCCCTTTCACCTTAAAGCAGTCTATGACAACCAGTATTTATTAGAAACCTCAGCTTTGCTTGATTATGAGGGCACCAAAGAATATATCTTCAAAATTGTGGCTTCTGACTCTGGAAAGCCCAGTTTGAACCAGACAGCACTGGTTAGGGTGAGGCTTGAGGACGAGAATGATAACCCACCCATTTTTACCCAGCCTGTTATTGAACTAATGGTCCAAGAGAATAACCAGCGCGACTTATTTCTAACAACCATCACTGCCACAGATGAAGACAGTGGACGGAATGCTGAAATTGTCTACCAGCTTGGTCCTAATGCCTCTTTCTTTGACCTTGACCGCAAAACCGGGGTGCTTACTGCATCCAGAGTGTTCGACAGGGAGGACCAAGACCGTTTCTTATTCACTGTCACAGCGAGGGACAACGGCACCCGTGCTTTGCAAAGTCAGGCTGCAGTTATTGTCACTATTTTGGATGAGAACGACAACAGCCCTAAATTTACACATAATCACTTTCAGTTCTTCGTGTCTGAGAACCTGCCCAAGTACAGTACGGTTGGAGTGATTACGGTCACAGATGCAGATGCAGGTCCAAATGCCATGGTGTCCCTTTCTATACTCAATGATAATGAAAACTTCATCCTCGACCCCTACACTGGAGTCATAAAGTCCAACGTGTCATTCGACAGAGAGCAGCAAAGCTCCTACACCTTCGACGTCAAGGCTGTGGACGGCGGGCATCCGCCCTGTTCGTCGGCTGCCAAAGTGACTATCAATGTCATAGATGTCAATGATAACCCACCAATCGTAATCTACCCTCCATCTAACACTTCCTTTAAGCTGGTGCCGCTATCTGCAATTCCAGGTTCCGTGGTTGCCGAAGTTTTCGCAGTGGATGGAGATACAGGAATGAATGCGGAATTGAAATACACTATTGTCAGCGGTAATAACAGGGGGCTGTTTAGAATTGATCCTGTGACTGGAAACATTACTTTAGAGGAGAAGCCCATTCCCATGGACATTGGCCTCCATCGACTAGTAGTCAACATTAGTGACCTTGGCTATCCAAAGTCTCTGCACACCCTGGTTCTTGTTTTCCTCTACGTGAACGACACTGTGGGAAATTCGTCCTTCATCTATGACCTCATCCGACGGACGATGGAGACGCCACTGGACAGAAACATCGGCGACAGCAGCGAGACTTACCAGAATGTAGATAACTTGAAAACCATTATTGCCATTGTCACAGGTGCGATGGTGGTCATTGTGGTCATTTTCATTACTGTTCTGGTGCGATGCCGCCATGCTTCGCAATTCAAGGCCGCTCAAAGGAAGAAGCAGGGTGCCGAGTGGATGTCGCCCAACCAGGAGAACAAACAGAACAAGAAGAAGAAGCGCAAGAAAAGGAAGTCACCCAAAAGTTCCCTGCTGAACTTTGTTACCATAGAGGAGAACAAACCCGATGACCCGGCTCACGAACCCATTAACGGCACCATTAGCATCCCTGCCGAGCTGGAAGAACCTGGAATTGGACGCTTTGACTGGAATGCAACGCCAACCACCACCTTCAAGCCCAGCAGTCCCGACTTAGCAAGGCACTACAAGTCTGCCTCGCCCCAGTCTGCTTTCCACCTTAAGGCTGACACCCCGGTGTCTGTGAAAAAGCATCACGTCATTCAGGAGCTGCCGCTCGACAACACTTTCGTCGGAGGTTGCGACACGCTCTCCAAGCGCTCCTCCACCAGCTCAGACCACTTCAGTGCCTCAGAGTGCAGTTCCCAAGGAGGCTTCAAGACAAAGGGGGGGACCTTACACACCAGACAGGTAAAAGAGCACTTTTACTGGTCTATAAGTACTGCATATAACTGCCCTGTTCAGTACTGAAGTGCCAGTCTTAGCTTAATTGCTCTAATTTATGCATAAGACAAAAATAGTACATTAAACAAATTAGAACCTTCCACCCACCCGTACATATGCTTCATGTACTTTTATACCAAAAAAAAAAATACAAACCCTAAGCTATTACTGGACTTGAAAAGAATCTGGCGAGTTACATTCTGTCATCAGCTTACCTCATGCATTTGTGTTTTGTTTGTTCTTTTTGTTTATTTATATACCTTCAATTGAATACAATGGAAAAGTCACTGGTAACTAGGTTGAGAAAGTCAAAATGCATATTAACTTCAGGTTTCCGAAGAGGCCAGACGTCGAATGAATTTTGTGCTGCTCAGTTGTTATGGTGCAAACATACGGTGCTGTCAGAAATTTGTGAAAGAAACATTTTTTTCTCGCCTGTCTACTCCGATCACCATTTTACCACTTTGGCATTTAAAAACCCAATGGAAAACACAAAGAATAAAAAAACAAAAATCAAATCTGTCTTCTCTTAGCAGAATCAAAGAAAACATAACTCGTTTGAGTAATCATTGTGCTTTTGTTTTTGCGTGTGCTTATCTTAGTAGGTGCCTGCCTCTACGTTTCCTTTGAAATTTCCTAAGCTTAAAACTCTTTTTTTCTTTACCAGCACTAGCACTGCTTTAGCACTGACCCCTTAATTAATCTTGTAATGCAACCAGGGAGAAAGAAACTGTGCACTAACCAGCCACACAAAGCGCCCCCCCCCACTTCTCTCCAGCAGCGTGTCTGTTTCATTGGAAAGTCCGTAGCAGAATATGCTCGTGAAGTAACCTAGGCCATTAAGGTAGAACCGTATCCAGTCCAAAGCGGATTAGCTAGTAATAAGTCTCAAATATCAATCTAATCCATTCCTTCAAAGCCTCATTAAAATGGGATGCTTGTTATAAACCAAACAGAAAAACCTCTTGTTGTCGAATGAGGGTAGAAGGTTTGGAGAAAGGGAGAGTGAAGAAAAGAGGGAGGGAGGGAGGGAGGGAAGGAGGAGGGAGGGAACATTACCTTTAGGTGGCACTGTTGTTCTGTAAGGCATAGGCAGTCTCAGGGCCATCGTGTGTGTGTGTGTGTGTGTGTGTGTGTGTGTGTGTGTGTGTGTGTGTGTGTGTGTGTGTGTGTGTGTGTGTG
>JBBPCX010000114.1:8216107-8237232 GCA_037974365.1 Hydrocynus forskahlii
TTCAGATCACAGATAGATAGACAGATTGAATAATTTTGAAACACTGATATTAGTCTGTTGATCATTAAAGTTTCACACCCTGAATAGGATGGCTGGTGTGTAGATTTTTTCTTTTTTAATGAAGATGGTTTTCTTTGGAAATAGGACATATTACCACTTCATATAAAGACCTGCATATATGTATTATACATACGGAACATATGTATGACCCAAAATCCTGACAAGGTATAAAAAGAAAATGTGTGTGTGTGTTATTTTTGTTTTTCTCCTGCCTATCATGTCTGGATGGCAGCCCATTTATCGAAGTAGCCAAAAAAACCCCTCTGCTCTATCCATCTTAATGTCACTTCACAAAGCAGTGTGATTGATAAGCTAAGGTTGAGGCGCTAGCTTTGTGAACCTTTCTGACAGGCTGCATGCAAAAACGGCGACAAAAAAAAATGGATGAGTGTTTTGTCTACTGCCTTCACTCAGCTCACACTAACGCTTTCCCACACTTTCTTATTCCAACATTTCGACCTTTTCTCTGTGGTGCTCCACGAAATACTTGCGAACGTTATTCCACTAATTCACACTTATTTTGACCACTTAAACCACATTGATCTGTTGGTGGGTCAGTTCTCCATTCCTCACTCCAATAACCGAATAACACAATTGTTTTTCATTGATTCATTGTAAGATAGGGCTGCACAATGATTAGCATTTACAATACTGATATCGCACGAACAGACAAATGAGTCCTCCTATTTTTTTCCATGTGCTATCCATTCTGACCAATTGCTGCTCCAGATGAGTTTTGGGGGTTTTAACATAGTCCCACACACTTAATTGATTTTCAGTTAAAACGAACTCAGGCCAACTGTGTCACATTACTGATTTTTCAGTGTTTTAAAGGGTCCATATCTTGGAAAACCAAATGCTTCTCACTTTTTTGCTGCACTATGTAAAGTCCCTAAACATTTTTGGAATCACATTTAAATATATCCGCCTGTTCAGCCTATAGCAGTTTAGCCACACCCATTCTGCAGAATAACAATACAAGGAAAATGTAGGAAATGGGCCCTTTAATATGCTGATCTTAAGTACAATATAGAGTATCTTCAGTATTGTGCAGCTCTGTTGAATAATCAAGCTTAGGATACAAAGGAGCCAAGAAGGTTAGAACTGCATGGAGAAAACACGCACATGACAAAAGCATCATTCCCTCACGAAGGGAAAAGATGGGATGGAAAGAAGGCATGAATTACACCCTCTTTCGAAACGAAAAAAAAAAGTAGATATGGTGGAAGAAAATGTTTCTTGACTGTCCGCTGGTTGTACAGTAAATCTGAGAATGAAGATGCTGACACTGTTCTGTTGAAATAAATGCACCCCCTCATTCATCACCCTCCTCTTCCTCATCTTGCTTCATTTTAACCCTTAGAAGTCTAGTATTATTATCGATTGGCTGTATGTTCAGTTTGCACACAAATACAGACGCAACTATTGGTAATAATTTATGAAATGGGTTGTGCAACAGACTACATTTGCATTAGATCATCATGTATAGACTTATTTTGTATTTGTTTGAATATGAAAAAAAAAACAAAAAACAAATCCCATGAATTTCATGAAAGACAAAAGAGGCAAGAATCTGCACTTTCCTCTTGTTTTGATGAGCCACGGGTGAGTATGAGGTAAATATTAAATTCTGTTATTGTTGGTTATAACTGAGACTTCTAAGGGTTCATTTTGTTCACAGTGTGAATTTTAGCCCAATTTTGTATGTGCTGATGCCTTTTGACACTCACATTTTGTTATTTTGTATGTTTTTCGGGAAAATTCCACCCCAGCCACACCCTTAACTCCCTCCTAGTGTGTGTAATGTGTTAGTGTTGGCTGCTTTAGGCCAAAGGAAGCTCCGAGCTACAGTCTCTCCCCACCATTCACTCTCGCCATTTACCCCCATTCAGCTTAATAGAGGTGATTATAGCCGTGCCATAAACGTAATACAAAACCGCTCTTGACATGAAAAATGTGAACGACTGTTCCATCCTTCACTCCTGACCACAACTGAATGACTACTGCATCTCTTCATGTAATTTATAATGTACTTTAAAGATGTTGTATGTAAATTAAGCTCCTGGTAATCTTGCTTAATGTGCTGTGATATTCTGTAATGGACTGTTATGTTTTTTGTTTTTTTTCTTTACTTTATGCATTTTCCTCCACTCAGTATAATGTAATCCCCCCCTTCTGCAAACTGTACCAACTCCCATGCACAAGTAATCTATATTATTATTATTATTATTATTATTATTACTTTTTTTAAAAATAGTTTTTTGCTGAGCAATGTTGGAATGGTGAAATTTCATCTTTTTAATTTCATAATAAATGTTGAAAAGTGGTTTTTCTTTTTCTTTTTGGGTTTTTTTTTGCTTCGATTGCTTTTGATCACTGGTCCTTTGGTCAAAAGACAAGGGTCAGAGAGAGGGAGCGATTACATTTGAATCTCGACTCCAAACATTAAGGGGCAAATTTACTAGAAAAACTTTTATTTGCTCTGTTGGGAGAATCCCATGGAAGCTGGGTTAATCTTGTAATTAACATAAGACAGTGCAAACCCTTGTTTTGCTTCCATTCTTTTTTGCATGGAAACCCATTCCTACCAGGTAGGACGGACAAAAAAAAAAAAAAAAAAAATTGTTCGTTCATTATTACACATCCATATTTTGATTTATTGTGGCTGAAGCTTGACTTTCCATCTCAAAGTAATGATATGTTAAAATAAAGACGTGTTTCTCAAAATGTTGCCTTAGTTTGTCAAAATAATGAGTTATTACTTTTCGAGAACGTTTTATTTTGACAAAAAAAGATTGCTTATTTTTGAGAAAGTTCCTCATTTAGGCAGAAGTCCAAATTTTCTGAAAGCCGGAATTTAGACACACTAGGACAAAATATCAACAAAAAATGTTAGTATTTCAACATACTAAGTCAAAATATAAAAATTAGTCAACGTTTAGACAGACATAGTCAACGTATGAAGAAAAATGAACGAGTATTTCATTTTTCTTCAACATTTTGAGAGATCAAACATATGTGACATATTTGCAGCCAGAAATGAGGGGCCCTTTTTAATCACATTACAGGTGGTGAAGTTTTTAGCACCAGAATAGTGCCGGAATGGTTCAAAGCTTTAGTGGAACTGCCCCTGAGTCTTAACTGTATTAGAACTGCACAATTCCACATTATCTTAAGAGCATCATTGATCCTCTGTTCTTTCAGCTGAGAGAGCTGCAGTGTTTTTCCCACGAAACTGGAGAAACTGGGCTAACTACAAAGCACCAGCTTGGCAGTGTGGAACATTTCCTTCTCTCATCAAACTGGTGTTTACAATTGTAGAGAAAAATTTGTCCCGCGGCATTGCTACTCTCTCGTTTCATATATGGTTTATACATGCAATTTATATCACAATAAATGAAATACTAGTAAAGTTTATATGCAAGTCTACAACCACTGTATACTTTTGATGGCCAGTTCTACTGGGTTAAAATAGAAAATGCATCCAGCCTGACCCAGCTTATGCAGGCAGCAAGCTGGTAGATGTAGCATTATAAAGGAATACATGACCTTTTCAAATGATATTTGCAAATGCAGATGGTCATATTAGCATTTCCACATTCACATCTATGAACTCATGTGTTAAACTGTTATCTTCTGCTCCATAAACAACATTTGTCTTCACACATAATGTACAAGACTCGACTAGATGTACCACTTCTCCCTACCTTTCAAAAGGTTTTAATAAACACAGGTTTACGTCAAGGAAACTATTATATGTGTGACTAAAATCAGTTGAAACTGCATGCACACTTCCTTCATCTGAATGGTCAGTTTTTTTCCAGCTGCTTCTCAGAGGTGCCTCCTGCAGGACGTCCCACAGGTTTGTGGAGCTCACTGGATGTCTTGATATTTTTGTTTACATTTACACTAACGTTTACATATCTGGACTCACTCCACTCAGAAAAGCTCAGGGTTGAAGGTTAAACTCATAATTAGGTTGATCATTTAATAGTAAGATTAGAGTTGCAGTTCCATTACACAGACCCCGTATTATTATTATTATTATTATTATTACTATTACTATTATCATTATTATTATGTAAATGTAGGTAAATACTACATTTAAAGAAGGCAACCCTATCCATCTGCACTACTGTGATCAAGTGCATCATTAAATCTTTGAAAATCTGCTTCAGTTTGAATGGATTACAGGATACTGAATACTGTGACTGCAGGTCAATGTTTCAGTAGATTTTTCTACAGTTGATTTGAAGGTTTTTACTTGATCTTAAAAAAATAAGCTCATAGACAGTGTTATTGAATATCAGCAGAACTGATTGTAATCAAATCTGACATTTCAGAAAGAGTGCAGCTGATTCACCACCTACATATCACGACTTCACATAGTGATAGGAAACATGGGAGAACGTGATGATTCATTTGGCTGATGATTCATCTGACTAACACGGACACACACGCACAGCGACTACTCGGAGATTTTAACGAGTTAAGGACAAAGACAAAAAAGACTGAATGAAGACGTTTGGTAAGACAGAGGTGACTTTTCTCAGAATGCCTCTTCTGTCACAATTCCACAATCACCTCTAGTTCCATGTTTCTGAATGCAGCGTGGTTAAGGCCATACACACTGTATTGTAGTCGCAGCAGGGAGCGAATGTCACTATTGTCTGCCAGCGAAACAAGCAGTTTATACACGCTGTCCGTAAATGGTGAAACTGAATACTGAACGACAGATTGCCAGAATTTTAAATGTCTGTGTGGGAGAGAGAACGAGAAAGAGAGAGAGAGAGAGAGAGAGAGGGATAAATTAGTGATTTTAAAGTCAGAACTGGGTGCTCAGGTGTCAGGTTGCAGTTATATCGTGCAGTAATTAGTATCTTAATTATTTATCACTCATGGCTCATTGAAACAAATGGAGGAACTGTGAGGAAAGTACAGATTCGTAACGGAAGATGGAAGATGGTAGCCACCACTCAGCAAAACTCTGCAATATTAACTTTTCCTGACTATTTGTCTATCACTGTTTTGTCATAGTAAGGACATCTCTAAAAAAAAGCTGACTCTGATTCCGAATGAAGGACCCCCTTAAAGGGCCCATTTTACTGAAAACTAAACTTCCCTCGCCTTTTGCATTCATGGTCTCGCTATTGCAAAACCGGCCCATTTTGAATAAACTGTTTTTGTGATACGAAAGCTGCTGCGTGGGGGCAGCTGGTGGCCTGGTGGCCTAGTGGTTAGGGCATTTCCCCTGCAATCAGAAGGTTGTGGGTTCGAGTCCCACCCTTGAGCAAGGTACACACACTGCTCCCTGGGCACACCTCGTTGGTGGCAGCCCCCTGCTTCACTTTGTGAGCGGGTTAAATGCAGAGAAAGAATTTCACACTGTGCTGTGGTATGTTCACGTGTGACTATAAGGGACACCTTTACAACATATATCCAATTGGGCCTACAGCACCTTAGCCAGTCAAAGTTATAAGGAGCGTTTCAGCCTGGACTGCTTTCCAGTGAGGCACAGTACAAGACAGCCAGTCAGAACAGAGCTCATTTACACAGATCAGTCGGAATGGCATGGTTAAAGAAACAGCCTGTTTAATTCGATGGGATTCAGAAAGGTTAGAAAATGGTTTTGGGATTTGTGCTAATGGTACATAAATCCACACTAAAGACATTAGTGGAAAGAATAAAATAAAAATGAGGCTACAGGCCCACTATGTGTTTTTTTATTATACCACAGTGCACTTGCAGTGTATCTGAGGTCTTGCAGAAGAGCTAAAGTGCTGAGCGAACTCTTTGATTGTGCTCCTGAAGCAATGCAGACGCTCTAACAGGTGCTGCAGTGCGAGGGTATATGTAGATTGCTGTTTGATTGTAATGATAGAGTGTGTTGGGTGGGCTGCAGGCAGTCCGTTCCTCAATCCATCTTTTTTCTGATTGTCTGAGGCGAAGTGTGTGGTGAAGTGTGTCTCTGAAAGAAAGAGAGAGTGTGTGTGTGTGTGTGTGTGTGTGTGGTTTAATCTCCGTTTCTGGTTCAGATTGAGAGCAGCCATGTTAGAGGCCATTCAGCTGTAAATGCTGACACAGTCTGAGTTTATAAAGCGGCAGGAAAAAGTCGGACGAGGCCTACAGGCGAAACGTCCATTTCTCTGAGCTCGCTGTTTCCCTTCCTTTGAGCTAAACTCTATTAGCGCCAGCAATCACAAAAGAATGTTGTCATTTTCTGTGCATTATTTCTCACTTGTTACTCATTTAAACAAGCGGAAAAACTGTGCGGAAACTGCAGATTCGAAACTGTTCCAAACTTTGGTTTGTAAGTGCGAGAGGAGATATTTTATGATGGTTTGAATTTGATAAAAAGTAATTGTGTACAGTCTCGTTTAACAGAACACAATTTTTTGTGTTGTAGTTTTACAGCGACTGCATCAGTAAAGATCTGAATGTCATGTATTCATCTTAATTTCCCACTTCTGGGACTAATAAAGGTTTCTTTTAATTGACCATTATGTTCTAAACAACAGCAGAGTGAGTGAAAGGAGGTAATTGTGTGTATGGAAGCCTAGAAAGAGGAGGCAGAAAAGCACATCTGGTGTGGACAAAAAATCACTTCTGTGTTAAATTGATATCATTTAATATATATACACATTCAAGAATGAACACTTTTCAGACATACCTTCAAGCTTATATACACAAAGTGTTCTTCTGCTAGGTGCTATCTGATACAATAAATAGCGCAATGTTTTCTTGTAAAAAATCAATAGTATTGATTATATAACCACCTATGTGACAGTGCTTATCTATCATAAGCTGTGAAACCCAAAACATAGTCAATGTAGAATTTCATCTAGAGTTGCCTGATGGTTTATTAATGGCCAATAATCACTCATAAGTCCTCTATAAATGCTGTGCAACGGCTTACGTCCTGCAATACCCAATATATACCTTGTAATGCCTTATTAATGCCCTATAATGGGCCCAGTTACACTACATGAATCACCTATTAATGTAATATAAATGGTATTAATGCAATATGATAGCTTATTAATGCCCTACAATGTCTCTGCAATGCCCTATCAAGATTATTCATGTATTGTAATATCATACTTATTATATATGAACACCCGTTAATAGCTTATCAATACCCTGTCATGCCTTCATTCCTAATTAAACAATGTGTCTATTTTATGACCCGAATGTGTTGTGAGGTGAATGGGGAGATAAGATGAAATAGACAGTTAGAGGTGCTTTGTATGCGTATGAATGTGTGGATATTGTTATTTATTACTGTGATTGTTGGCTGCTGTATTGATTTTCACGTCATTTTATGGTGTTGTGTAATCATGGTGGATCAACAGTGCTGCAGGACAAGTTTCCCCACGGGGACAATAAAGTACATTGAGTTACCAGTTTGTTAGACACTCTTACACTTCACCTTGACAAGGGAAAGCATCTTACACTACACGGACAAAAGGACTGGGACACCTGACCATTACACCAACAGGGACTTTATTGACATTGCATTCAAATACATAGATTTTAATTGGGAGTTGGTCCCCCCTTTGCAACTATAATAGCTTCCACTCTTCTTGGAAGGCTTTCCACAAGATTTTATTTTGAGATCATGAGATTATTTTAAGAATGTTGTTTAATCATTTTAGGTTGTGTGGATAAAGTAAAATGATCTTATTCCATGGTCAAACAAAACTGACTTTAAAAATGACTTCCAACAAGTACAAATGCATAGAAAAGGATGAATGTCTGACTATTTCATAGTACAACATAATGGGAGCTATTAGGTCAATTTACTGTATGTAAAATGCTTCCACTTGACAACATACCAGTTTAAGCAGTGTTCTGATAAGACATTTTATCAAAACCATATAGGTGCACTTTCTAGGATTATAATTACAGACAAGAGCCCATCTGTTGGTGCACAAAATTTTTATTTTTATCATCCTTATTCATCAGTGGAGAGGGACCACCATGGGACCATCTGCTAGGGTAGTGGACAGTGGTGGCATGGTAGTGTGTGTGATGCTGGTGCAAGTGTATGAGGCACAGCACTACTGCTTGGTTCACTGTGGGCTGTTATTTGTCTTTTTATTTAAAAGCTTTTTCTTGCTGGTGTACGGTTAGAGACTGTTGCCCAGCTGCTGATGTATAGTTTATGTCTAGCCCTTCATCAGTGGTCAGTTTCTGACCACAGAGCTGAAAATCCTGGAGTGGTCTGCCACTCTCAGCCTTTTAGTTAAACCCCTGCAACACACTTATGTGTTTTGTTAATTGGTCTGAAGACAGTAAAAGCACTAAAACAGAAGGGAAACTCTGAAACAGAGTACCAGTGAAAAATGTGGATCCCTCTGATTAACATTTTAATAAAAACATTTATGCATACTCATCTGAAGTTAAATTCACAGATCATTATCCAAAACTGAAATATTTAAATGCAAAAAGTCTATTGGAAAAGCACTGGAGGTTCCATGAGAGAACAGCAAGAAATGTAAAGCAGCAGCCAGGCAATAGGGGGGCTAATCTGAAAAATCGATAATGTGCTATTTCTAAGCCTTGCTGTCTTCACTGTCATTCTGGAAAAAATGGGGAAAAAAGTATGCATGTCGACTGCTGCCGTATATAAGCCCAAATCAAAGGCTTTTTGACAACATGCTTTTTGGAACATTGTTGAAATTTAGGCTGAAAAGGAATCACACAACACATCAGTTCCCAATAGAGGTAGTTATTGTCAGGCTTTTATGGATTGCGTGTGAACGGATGTGTGTGCGCTGTCAGCCTCTTCGATGTATGGATCGTAGATGAGTATTGATCCAGGCACTTTATCTAGGGGGCTGATGCTCCAGAGTGCTGAAGAGTCAGGGCTGTGATAAATCTAGAGGAGAATAAGCTGTCATGGAGGTGCTGCACTGGGGAATATTTAACGCAGACATAAAATATGGCATGCCTGTTGTTTTATTGTCAAGGGCATACGAAATAGCACAGATTTAAAACAATAGTTTATGAAAGAACTCTAATTTACGCAGCTCTCCCCCTAATGTTACCCCTAATGTTTTCTTATCAGAGCAGACATGCCGGGGGTCTAGAGTTTCTTTAGTTTCGCACCGGAGCTACAAAACTAACAAAGCTAACAAGTATTAAATGTTTTATACTTTGTATTTGCATATTAGCTGGGGCACAAACTACAGGCCTAAATCATCACACATTCACCTAAAACTGTGTCAAGTAATCTCTAATTTAAGTAATCTCTAATTGACTTGTTTATGTGGTTTCTGACCCTGTACGACATACCTTGGACAAAAGTAAGCTAACATCACATTGCTGAAAATGATCAGATTTATTACAAAATGTATTAGATCAGACATGCCTGCAGTAACTTTAGCTTTACACTGGAGCTACAAGGCTCATGAATATAACAAGAATTGGAGGCTAAAGCACAATGCAACCTGCCAATCATCTCTGTGTGACATGGACAAAAGAAAGCTAACATCACAATGCTAAAAAAGTACTAGCAGCTCATTCATTCACTTATTTTCTGTAACCGCTTGATCCTCACTAGGGTCACGGGCAGGGGCGACTGGAACTAAAAAGTGACCCTGGACTTTCTTCACCAGCTGTGCGCAGAGGTCTGCGTCACATCCGTTGTTTTGGAGGGAGGGGGGGTTTAATATGCACAGAGGTCTGCATCTCAGCCGGGGAAGACAGTCCGGTGCACGGCCATTCTGGACTTTTCCAGAACGCACAGACTGCCAGTCCACCCCTGGTTGTGGGTACCTGAAGCCTATCCCAGGACCAAGAGGAGCGAAGGGGGGACTCACCCTGGGTGGGGCACCAGCACATACCATTCACTCACACCTACCGTCAATTTAGAATCCCCAATTCACCTGACGCACATAGAGGAAACTGGACGCCCACACACTCACAAGGCCAGGATCCAAACCCCCAACCCTGAAGGTGTGAGGCAACAGCGCTACCTAGTGCGCCACTGCGAGTGCCACTGTTAGCACTAAATATGTCGTAGTGATACCAAATGTATTCTGTCAGCCAAGACATGCTTATTGTCTGAAGTTCTAGTTTTGCACTAGAGCTATTAAGCTTGCTAAGCTAACAAGTATTGTGTGCCAGTTTGCCAATTATCAGGATGCAAACTGCATACCTAAATGGTCCCACACTTTCTCGAAACTGTATTAAGTGTCAAGTGTGAAACTGTGTTAAATAACCTCGAACTGACTTTTATGGGGTTTCTGACACCATATAACACAATGTTATCTATGAACATGGATTAAAGTGAGCTAGCATCACATTGCGAACAACAGTGTTAGGCTAATTGATCTAACAAGTACTGGAAGCTAATTAGAAAAATAGCACGGTGCAAACTGCTAGGCGTCACACACTTTCCTCAAACTGTGCTGATTGTGTTGTTAGGTCATTCGTGCCCTGCGAGTCTTACTGAGGGCTGAATTCGATCTCAACTTTTGCCCAGGGTTTAAAACACGGTTTCCGTCTGGTTTCTCATTCCCCTTCCACTTCTCGCAGCATTGTTTACGTGGTGGGAAATAATAATAAGCGGAGGAGCATCATTCGGGGCCACGACAAGCGACTGTCTTATCACGGCTCAATTATATGTGGAGGTGTAAAACATTCTGTGGCCTTATTGAGATGATGCGATTTTGTCCTGACGGGAAACTGAATTAGGGAAGGAGGGAAAATTGGTTTCTTCCTATCTCCCTCTGAACACAGCCACCGAGACCTGCCTCCACCTCCACGTTAAAGCGATAATGCTCCTGATAAAGGAAATGTGCACCCGGATTTATTTCTTCCACAGCCTCGTTTGTTTATTTATTTCTTTATTTATCCGTTTATTTATTTATTTATTCATCCATCCACTTGTTTGCATTTCCAGGTTCGCATAGCTGTATGTGCTCTCGCTCAAGAAGTCGCTGTAACTGTGGAGACCAGTTTTGGCAAAAATACCTGAAAATGCAGGCCAGGGGGGTCGTGGCCACCCTTTTAAGAGATAACAACACACTGGACAGGGAAAAACAGGTCAACACTACCTAATAGAGAAGGAGTATGTATTGAATTATTCCATCAATTCCAGCTGCAATAAAATAATATTAATGAGACCATATCACGGAAAACGCTATTTTTTTTTTTCAAAATAGTACAATGAGATGTAGTATGTTGATATTGTTAAAGTGTCAACTCATTCACTGCTTAGTCCATACTGGCCTGTCTATCTGTGGCAGATAAGCTGCAGTAAAATACCTGTTTTTGGATCCATCATGGTTATTTTGTCACACGCACAAATCCCAAAAGGATCAGTTGCAGGACATATTTTCCCCCACATCCGAGCTCACCAGTTTATGCCACGTTTGAGCGAGCACTGCTTTTGGAAAGAGGCACCACACAAGGTCACCGATCAAAATATAAGGTATATAGAGAGGTTGTGACGTGGCTGTGTAAAAATGAGTTAAGCCTTATGTTTTAGTGGAGGAAGCCATCAGCATGTTATTAGAGGGGAAAAAAGAATAAAGAAAATGGAAGAAAATATTGAACACAAGCCCTCTACCTTTTCGTAATCAGAAAAGTATTAGAAAATCTGATTTCAACAAACAGTCTCCTGTATGCTCGGCGTTTGCTACTCTTTCACCCGGCCGCTCTCCGGCCCCGCCTCCCTCTGTGGGTTTTCCCCACCCATCTGTGGGCGGAGACGATCCTGAAAGTTCTCCCTGGTTCAAAGCTCTTGCGTTTTTTCCGCTTGTTTCTACGACCTAAAATAAGAGAAATGTGGGCATTTGCGTCTGATGCCATTTTAAGAACCCCAGTAGTGATTATTATTTGCCTTTTTAAACATTTCTAATAACTTGTACGTGACATAGACACGCCAAACACCAAGCTCAGCATGACGTCTGACACCTGGGGGATCTTCCATATAAGGAGTTGTTTTGCCGTATGACAACAATCCGTTACCGTTTGTTGAGCTGCCCGGATTCGTGCCGTTCGCGTTCTAAGGGTTAATGTCTGATAAAACTGTATGAGTTATAACTCGTAGCAGAGTCACAGTGGACATTCAAGTCACATTTGAAATGTGTGGCAGTTCTCACAGTGTCCAGTTGCGTTCATTAATTCAAAACTGAATTAGACTTATCATAATCTGATATGAAGATGATGTGTGTCTAGTGACTGTGCCTAGAAACTGAAGCAGCACTGCAAAAACACATTACTGTCTTTAGAGGGTATGAAGTGAATTCATTACATGCTGCATGAATCCTGTGTTCCATCCTGTCATGAGTATGAGAGCACTGACTGTCATCTGACTTAGTATATCACACACGCTCAGACCCACACACATATATGCATGCGCGCAAACACACACACACACACACACACACACACACACACACACACACACACACACTGTCTATGCCTAAGCACTATTTCATTTATAGTTACACTGGTGAGCTAGTGGTTAGGGAGTCGCCCCTGTGATCAGAAGGTCGTGGGTTCAAATACCAGGACTGTTAGTAGCACCACTGAGGTACCAAGGTACCATCCTCACACACTGCTCCCTGGGCGCCCCCTATTGGTGACGGCTCACTTGGTGAATGGGTTAAATGCAGAGAAATAATTTCACACTGTTCACACTGTGCTCTGCAGTGTGTTCACGCACGACTATAAAGGGCCACTACTTTATCAGGTGCTTCTAGTCTGAACGACCTACAAAATGTGCAAACAGCCAAACCCAACTGATACAATTTTTTTCAGAGATCTGCTGGTGTAGTTAAATAAATGAAACGTGTAGAGCTGGCCTTGAGGATAAATTAAGTGCGGCCTTTTCTGTGCGGTGTGTAAAAACAATAAACACATTAATTAATTAGGACACAAGCTCTTCTGAAGAGAGTCATCCGGAGGGGTCTGAATTCAGAGTTAATATGAGTAGCTGAGCCGACGATACTATGGATCATATGTTCTTGGAATTTTACATCCCTGATAAAAGCTGGCAAGCTTAAGCGTCTCCATCATACACGCAGCTGCCCCATTTGAGCATGCAAATATTTTTGAGCGAGGAAAGCGTAATTGATCTACTGCTTTGATAAACAAGCCAAGAAATCCAGTGTCGTTCCAAATGAAATCAAAACCACTGCGACAAAGAATATATCAGGTTATGAATTTAGATTTTTTTGTGCATGTGTGTGTTTGTTTGTTTTGCGTAGGCTCAGGCGATCGTGACTGAGAAGAGATGATTTGTGCTGAACTCTAGAATGTGGCATTTGCTGTAGAGCAGTGAAGGAGTTTGGCAAAAACCTATTTGGTGCGATGACACTGGCAGGATTTAAGAATTTGCATAAATTCCATGCAGCTGGACCGCAGGCCGCGAGGCTGAGGCTGGACAAACTGTGGATCACCAAATAATAATAATAATCGCCTTAAAGGTAATCACCGGGCAAATAGAGGATTGTTTATTTTTGACTCTGTGGCCGTCTGTAATGTCAGAAAATGAATGGATTATATTGCCACTGTTTATTTTCACAATCCCCTCTATATATATTCTCTCTCTTCCTCCGCCTTTCTCTTGCTCTCTCTCTCTCTCTCTTTCTCTCTCTCTCTTGCTGTCTCTCTCTCTCTTCCTCCTCCTTTCTCTCTCTCTTTCTCTCTCTCTGTCTCTCTCTCTCGCTCGCTCTCTCTTTGGTGGAGCTTTCTGTCACTAAGATGTTTTCTGGTCTGAGTGTCTGTTGAAAACAGTTGGTCGGTTCGAAGCTTTTGTCAGTTCTCTCTACACAAAAACAGTGAAAAAAATCACAAAGCTTCCTCCTCCTCGTCTTCCTCCTCCACAGTATCTCTAGTCTTCATGCTGCTCACTGAATCAAAGTGAAGCTGCTGAAATCAAGTCCAGCTCTGTACAGATACCCTGCAGAAAATCTGAATGCTTGTTCCTGACAGGGGGGTTTTTCCACACCCAGACATGTGTGTGTTTGTTGTTTGAGAAGTGTGTGTGTGTGTGTGTGTGTGTGTGTATAGGTGGTAAGACTGCTGTAATCAACACTCTCCTCTCACAAAGTGACCAGTTAGATGGTAAATCACTACAAGAAGTATATCAAAGGTAATTATTGCCATTTTGTTTAAGAGTGAACAAGGGATTTGTTTTCTTTAAATTATTCAAGTTCTGTAAACGCTGCATCATTTCTCTTATTTTGATGTTTTGTCATTTCCTTCAAAATGATGCTTTAAAGAACAATGTTTTTATTTGGAAATTAGGAGAAATATTGTCAGCAGTTCTTAAGAACTTAGGCAAAGCTGTTCAGTTCCATACTTGCAATTATAAAAGAGAAGCTAAACATTTTTGCAGTGGTCTCTTATTTCCAGAGCCATAAGGTTTTAATGTCAGGCGTACATTACTATTGCTATTATCATTATTATTATTGTTATTATTATTTGCCTTTCACACTATCGGCTATACCAGCAAACCATTTGGTGGTTGGCTGTGCACGTGAGGGCAGAATTTTACTTGTAAGCAGTCGTATTGAGCGTTGCAAGTCTTCGTTTCAACCAGTGGACGGCCTTCCCCTATTTCAAAAGTCTGTGGCAGAATTAGTACCATTAGATTCACCAGCAGATGGAAATTAATGAGTCATTGTGAATTAATGAATCATCACGTTGCACATTTGATTCATTCAAACAGATTAAAAGAATCGGTTCGCTAAACTTAATTAAATTTCTCAGCATTACGAGGAAGGACAGACCTCTTCGGGAAGAAGAACAATCTAATGTCAGACAGTTCACGCTATAGAGCAGAGTAATATCTAAGAGCAGGCCGCTAATAATAGGCTGCATTTGAAATCCAAATGTGCTCAGATTTATCCGTTTATTTCAGCTCGAGTGGCCTCGTTCTTGTTCTTTGAGAGCCGGTAAAGTACATTTGTTTTAAATGGAATCAGACTCTCAAACAATGGAGAGAAAGACTGATGCAAAGTAAACACACTGGGTGGAAAAGAGAGAGAAAAAACAACGCTCCAATTTGCTAATCAAGAAAGATGAAATCAGCCATCATTCCTTATTTGTTTGATAATTGTGCGAACGTTTGCATTTAATTTTCCAATTTTCATGCCCTTGTGTGTGCCGTCTTTCGTTTCGTTTTTTGGGGGGTTTTTTGTTTTGTTTTTTTTCTCAGAGGATTCAGCCTTGAAGGCCATCTAATATCAAACACAAACAATCAATCTGAGCCAATTCAGTTTAGCCGTGATGTAGGAGAGAGGAATAGTAACAGCAGGAGGAGAAAATAAGCTGTTAGCCACAGTGCTAATTTATGTATGTGTGTGTGTGTGTGTGTGTGTGTGTGTGTGTGTGTGTACGCGTGCGTGTGTGAGCGTGTGTGTGTGTGTGTTTGTGTTTGCGTGCTGGGGGGACCCACAAATCTAACAATAAATCTGTCATATCCAGCCAACCCCCCCGCCTCAACCCACACACGCATGATCACACGTTTCATTGAACAGCTTAATCAAATGACTCAGATGCTCACACACGTTAGTGTGGTCGTATTAACCAGTGGTAGTGTGAAGGAGTGTGTATACTGTGACTGATACACTAAGCTCAGTTCGAAAGATTAGCCTGACCAGCACTTTGTACAACAGACAAAATTGGGCATTTTATGCACATTCAGTAGCGTGCAGTTTGCATGAAGCTAATTGGTTAAGTAGACATTCTTATTACTTGTTAGCTGTATTGACTTCAGTGGAAACCTAAAGAAACAAACTTCAGACACCAACCATGTCTGATCAGTTGCACTTCAGGTAAGGGGGAGGGCACTCTGACTTTGATTTCCCACTGAAATACGGCTTTAAGCAGGGAATCAGCTTGTGCGCTTCGTGTTCAGGAACTCTCTGGAGACTCAGACTCTGGAGGATGAATTTGCTGTTCTCTCGTTTTTCTCTTCACTCCTTTTCTCACCCTGCACTGCTGTGGGACTGTGACATACACACACACACAAACACACACACACTCCTTTTACAGCACTGTACGACCTGTCAGAGCACAGATACACACTTTCACACAGTCATGTTTCTCTTTGTCCCCCCACTCCATCGTGGGGTTTCTGGGTCTGGGTCTAAGGATAAGCTTCTTTTTATTCAGAAACACACACACACACACACACACACAGCCAAACTACTCTCTGTGCATTGCTATGTGACGCACGCTCCATGTCTCTCTGTTTATCCTTTCCTTTTTCTCTCGTTCTATGTTGTTTCTCCTTTCACATTTTCTCTTTCTTTTTCTCTTTCTTTCTTTCTTTCTTTCTTCCTTCACCCCTCCCATCAGGTTTACATTTCGATTAAGATGTTTTTATTGGCATTCATTCTAAGTGGAGAAAAAGGCTTCCTTGCCTTACATTTGCCAGAGCTGACAACTCAAGCCATTGTCAAAGATCTTCAACCGCACATGTCTGTTCTCACGCGAACCTTTCATCTCTGTCCCTCTGAAGAGCAACAAATCATTGCAATGTGTGTTCCAGTGGAGTAGCCGACCTCCCCTTCTCTCCCCAAGCTGGATGCCGCCAGCAAGCCCTCCCCGGAACAAATCTCCTTCCAAGCTGAACTCAAAAGTTGGCAGGCCTGCTAATAATATTGAGGATAAATCTACTCACATATCGCTGCTTTCAGAACAAAACCTTGAAAAACATCTATCCGTTCATTATCTGCACCACTTGTCAAGGTCGCGGGGGGTGCTGGAGCCCATCCCGCGGTCATAGGCCAAAAGGCAGTGAAACACCCTGGACAGGCTCCCAGTCCATCACAGGGCAGACAGGGGCTGCATAAACATTCATAACTTATAGTGGACGTTTAGGCAAGCAGAATATCTGCCATGTGATCTTTGACCATTTCTATTGGTCCGTTCTTCATGAAATTTACATACACTGCCACTCAGCAATAAAAGTCAACTTATTGGATAGCATAAAGGTTTACATATTACTGCTAAGTGCTGTCCTGTCTTAGTTCTTGCAAGTCCAGGCTAAGTTAAGCAGCTTCAAGGACCTCTACATACTCACAGTTCCTTTATTATCAGATTAATTGCACTTTTGAGGCCAGGTGAAATGTGAGAATGTTCTATGATCACTCTTTTGGCTTCCACATTATACACAAATATGAGGATTCCATCAGTGGCACAGGCCTACAAACGTATCTGAATGTATATACCTGGTCTCTCTGTCTGTCTTTCTGTCTGTCTGTCTCTTTCTCTGTTCTTGTCGCTCACTCTAGTTTTGTTTTTCCTTCTGTCTTGTTTTTCTTTTCCATTACTCTGCAGAAACTCAAACAGCAAAACAAGCCCTCCATTATTCCTCCGTCTTTTCAGACAAAGTATCTCTGTGGGGCATGACGATATGAAAGAGAGAGAGAGAGAGAGAGAGAGAGAGAGGGAGAGAGAAAGAGAGAGAGAGATGTACAGCGTCTCTGTAAAACATGAAAGGATTCCTCATTGCGGAGTGGAATCCTTCTGCCAGAAGCTTTTAGCAAAAATCTGAGTCATGAAAGTTGAGGGCCGCCAATGAAGGAAGAGGACGATGCAAAGGAAGAAAGAAGGAAAGAAATCAGAGATATGCAGGATGGGTGCATTATTACCCCCCCACCCCAGGTTTCTGACCCACTTTAGTTTGGGATATAGTTAGCGGTGGCTGAATCATTAGTGGAAGCTGCTCTGTTTCTCTTTCTCTCTTTCTCTCTCTCTCTTTCTCTCTTGCTCTCCCTCTCTTCCTCTCTCTCTCTCTCTTTCTCTCTTTTTCTCTCGCTCTCCCTCTCCCCCCCCTCTCTCTCTCTCTCACCCTCTCCCTCTCTCTTTCTCTCTCTCTCGCTCTCCCTCTCTTGCTTTCTCTCTCTCTTTCTCTCTCCCTCTCTCTCTTTTTCTCTCTTGCTCTCCCTCTCTCTCGTTCTCTCTCTCTCTCTCTCTCTTTCTTTCTCTCTCTCAGCACTACTGCCCCTCTAACCCACTTCAGTGAAACTCCACCCTTCTTCCATAGTACACACAGAATGCTAATACCTCTCATTAAGACATTTTTGGGAAGACAATTATATGATTCCTCAGTCTATATTTACTTGTGAAATAATGTTTAAAATAATGCTTAAAATATCTGAAAATAAGGTTTTTTTTCCAGCTATAAATGCTTTGAGAGCATTCTTACAAAAAACTCTTCATAATATAAGATGTTTGATATACGATATTAGTGATATTAGATATGAAGTAGATGTTGGACTGATGATTTCACTGGTTCTTGCAGAGTGTCAGTTGAACACGAGTCATATGTGCTTTAATGTTCTTTCCTGCAAAAAAGTAAAGCAGTTTGCATCAAAATCAGCTCTGCTTTGTCTAACGTTAAGTTTAACAAGTTTAAAAATGTGTCTAAAAACAGTAGGCTATAGTATTAAGCAAGTTGTTGCTTAGGTAAAGGGGGCATGTAGCTGACAGCCTTATCCAGCCTTACAATCATTAGTTACAGGGACAGTCCCCCTGGAGCAACTGAGAGTTAAGGGTCTTACTCAAGGACACAGTGGTAGAAAGTGGAGGCTCGAACCTGCAACTCTGTGGTCATCGGGTTCACAGGCAAGTGTTTTACCCTCTAAGCTACGACCACCCTCCCTCGGCTACTAGCCAACTCTGCTCGATGGAATTATACAGTTAATGTGAGAAATACTACGCTTTCACAAATAACAATACAAATAAAAGATTTCTCAGACAATCAGACCGTGCGGACAGTAATAACCGTTGTATTAGTTAGTAAACAACAGAACACGAGAGGAAGCGCGTTATTGTAAATAACATCACGGCTGTGATTTTGTCACTGACATGAGTACAACAGATCATCACAACTTGGATGTCATTTATATTATAACTCACTCCCACTCATGCTCTGTTGTGTTTGTGGTTGTTTAAATTATTGCAATTATATTATGATAAGAGGGCTGGTGCTTCATGTTCTTTTTGAAAAGAAGTCAAAGGCGTCAAAGTCTATTATAATAGTTTTGAGTTTGTGTCTGATCTGTGATCAGGTATTATAGGGTCAGCTGATGGTCTGGTGGTTAGGGAGTTGCTCCTGTGATCGGAAGGTTGTGGGTCTGAATCCTAGGACTGCCAGTGCCACCACTGAGGTACCCTTGAGGAAGGTAGCGTCCCACACTGCTTGCTGGGTGCTGCGCCGGTGGCTGGCCACTGAATGGGTTAAATGCATAGAAACAATTGCACATTGTTGTGTGTACACGTGTAACTACAAGGTGCCTCTTTACTATTTAGATGGTAGGCATTTCACAGCACAGTGGCAACACTGACATGGTAGTCACATGGTGGTGTGTGTGGCACTGGTACGATCAGGCACAGCGAGGTGTTAACCATCAGTGTCAGTATCACCACTAGAGTGAGAGCGGCTCACCAGTGTGGTGAGAAACTGACAGATGAATTTTGCATCAACGGATGGGCGACAGTCTCTAACTGTATACCAGCAAGGTGGAGCTACAAGGGAGGGGTTTCTAATAAATGACCAGTATTTGCCCCTTAAGGGACGTTAGACCTCATGATTCAGTGACGTCTGAAGCCAAACAAAGCGGTTCTTTATAGCGCATAATGAAAACGGTTCACTAAGTCGACTATGTTGTTTTAGTGATGAGATTTGAATGGCTTTCTTCACTGGAACTTTCAGTATGTGTCTGAAGTCAGAAGGTACACTCGTGCATGTCTTGATGGCTATATTGCACGCCCTAACGCACACGCAAGCGTTAAGCTGTTGTGAATGGGACAATTTGATGAGTCAATGATTTTTTTTCTCCTTGCGCCAAGTGTGTTAGAGGTTAAATAAGAAATGATGGCCTTACTGGTTTTACATTCAACCTTAGAGGGTTATTACACTACATTTTCTCTATAGCGCACTGTTTTACAGCGCAGAGTGGGTGGGTGAATGTGTGAGTGTGTCTGTAGCATGTGTGCAGGTTCAGGTGCAGCAAGCAAAGTGCACATTCTATAAAAAGAACACACCTTTTTCTCATTTTAATGCACAATTATAGTTTGTTTGCTGTATCTAACAAGGGAAAAAATAAAGTGTAATGTATTGTGTTGTGATCCAAACGGTGTAATGTTTGTTTTCGTAATGGAGCAGGTTCACTGAGTGTATATGTGTTAAGTATGCAGCAGTGATACTGGATTCAGCTCCCTGTAACTGACATGAAGAGTGTGTGCGTGTAATTATTCTGAATTCATAATGAATGAGCTCTTCTACATGGGGCAAGTTGCCGTTTGCGCTTTGTGGCTGTCAGTTTGCATCACAGTAAACAGCTACAGCAGCGGTGTGTCTGTGTGTGTGTGCGTAAAGCAGGGCACAGGAGACGTAAAAACCAGCGCAGGTGCAGGTGGGAATGTTACTCTGCCACATGCTGAGGCATCAGATGTTTAACACGCCGCATGATTGTGTTGTTTTTCTTTACTCTATTTTAATCTCTCCTTTCTCCCATAGAAACCCATTCATTCTGACCCATCTTTAAGAGCCCATCTCACTGTGTGATCAGTGTTATAGTTTCAGAACATTCCGAACGTATTCCAGTCCATACAATCCACAGATGGAAGTGAAGGCAACAAAAAACAACCTGTATTGTATTCTGCTTTTGTGATGTCACAAAGAAAGAGTGTTTTTACATATACCGTACATTCATACATAAACAGTACGTTCATGATTGTCTTTGAGGTCTCACACTATGAACTGCAGAACCTGAGGAATCTGTGGTTTCATACACACATTCACAGCCAGCTGAAAATGCGGCTTTAGCTCCTTGAATAGAAAAGTTCACCTCTGTAAAAGTCCTCTAAATAAAGTTTATATATTTCATATATGTCCTATTTTCCCATAATGCACCGCAGATCCTGCTCTTCGCCTCTGTTCGAAATGAACGGAGGAGATTTTTTATTACTGCTAGTGGATTTAGTACTGTAATGGGTGTGTAGTCACGGTGAGTGTGTGTGTGTGTGTGTGTGTGTGTGTGTGTGTGTGTGTGTGTGTGTGTGTGTGTGTATGTGTGTATGTGTTTGTG
>JBBPCX010000114.1:8259215-8266715 GCA_037974365.1 Hydrocynus forskahlii
CTCTCTCTCTCTCTCTCTCTCTATCTCTCTCTCTCTCTCTCTCTCTCTCTCTCTCTCTCCCTCTCTCTCTCTCTCTCCCTCTCTCTCTCTCTCTGTCTCTCTTACTCGCAGACCCAAACAAAAGCACATGTTCACACACACACACTGCACAGGTGTGAGCTCTTCTCTGCTTACCAATCCATAGATTCCAGCAGTGCTCAACATGAATCAAACAAAGTATCTTTTGGATGCATAATGGAATTAAATAAGAATAAGATTTGAAGATGATGGGCATTTTAGGCATAAACGATGTGGATCACTTGCTGCATTCACACAGAGACAGCCAAGTTCAGGGCTAAAACATATGTCAGGTTTATAGAGAATGACAACAGATATAACAAGAGAAGGTGGACATTTTTGGGCTATTTTTTAATCCAGATTTTTTTGGCAATGCTTCCCTTCAACTCAGTGAAAGTGCTATGGCTACTATGTGCATCATGTCCATAAGTTCAGCAATTCATTATGAAGCCTAGCAACAGCTAAGTCATGTACATTTATTAGCAAAACCAGCTTGCGTCATGCAAGTATGTAAATCATAGCCCACTCCTCTCGCACTGTGTTGAGTTGTTATAGACTTGCTTCTGTAACACACTGTTATCTCACTTATCTCACTTTTATCTCACACGGCTATAAAAGAAATGGATCATTGTGTTGCATTTGACAGTGTTCAAACATTGTGAAATATTTTAAGTGGCCGCAGAACCTCTAGACCTTTTTTCTTTGAGTCTGTGAGTATGAGTTTCCTCGGTTGTGCCTTGGATGCCAAAGGAGACCCCTTAGACATTTCAGCTATTTAGTGCTTTATTGTGGAGGGAATTTATCAGACGAGTTTTTGAGTGTGGCCTTCGTTCTGATGTAGCGGTCAACAGCCTCTTCAGCTCAGAAAAGCACTTTAATGATGCTGATGAGAGCCGCCGTGCAAATCAATGAATTCTCCATGAATCACCACCGAAATAATGCCCGCCGTCCCCTTCAGCCCATTCCCGGCCAGTCTGCTTTAATTGATTGGGCCTTTTTTTAGGCATGAAGCTTTCTCAGAGCGAGTATTATGTGTCATTCAGGGCCAGCTGGCTGGCCAGACAGAAACACACACGCATAAATGCACGCAAGGAGAGATCGATGGGAATCCACTCTTCATTGTCTGAAACCACAGCAGGTTGCGTTCAATCTTGGTTCTTTGTGATTGTTTTGGAGAGCGGCTTGACATCAGCCCCGATGTTGAAGCTAATCCCATCCCATAGCTGTCTCTCTCTAAAATCCCAAACCTTCCCAAATGTGATGATCAGTCAAGATATGTTTTATGTCTGAAGTTTGCTTCTTTGGTTTTGTGCTGGAGCTTCAAGCCTGATGTAGCTAAGTAATATAAGTTTATTAGCAAAATCAGTTAGCATCATGCAGCTTTACACTATGGACAGAAGTATTGGGATGCCAGGCCATTACACCAACATGGACCTTAATGATATTGCATTCTAATACATAGACTTTAATATGGAGTTGGGGTCGCCTTTGCAGCTGTAACAGCATTTATGAGGTAGGACACTGATGTTGGATGAAAAGGCCTGGCTCACAATCTCCATTCCAGTTCATCCGAAAGGTGCTGGATGGGGTTGAGGTCAGGACTCTGTGCGGCCCAGTTAAGTTCTTCCACACTGAACTCAACCAGCCACGTCTTTACGGAGCTCGCTTTGTGCACTGGGACACAGTCGTGCTGGAATAGAAAAGGTTCTTCCCCAAACTGTGTCCACAAAGTTGGAATCATGGCGTCCAGAATGTCTTGGTATGCTGAAGTATTAAGAATGTCCTTCAATGGAAGAAAGGAGCCTAAAAATCAGGTATGTCCTAATACCTTTGTCCATATGGTGTTTAAATCATAACCTTTACACTGTGTTAAGTAACGTCTAATAGACTTGCTTCCCTAACACACTGTTGTCTCACTTATCTCACTTTTATCTATATCACATAGCTGAGAACTGTATAAGATGTCTTGATGCCTGGATTTTTTTGGCAATTTGTGTAGTTAACAATGTTTTCACGAATACAGGTGGATGTCAAGAACCTGACTGGTCAATACTAATATGTATATAAGCTCCTGGACAAGCGGTGCTGCTGTCAGAATTTCGACATCTTTAATACCTTCTAATATAGCTGGCATGTTCAAATAGTTGATGCTACATTCATCGGAGGGAAGGATGGGAGACGCTCAGCACATCACATCCAGACATTTGTAGCAATTACTCCTCCCTCATATAGAGATAGAGAAGGAGAATAAAAGAATGGCACTATGAGCATGACTAGCTAAGAGAGAGAGAGAGGCAGAGAGAGATAGAGAGAAAGAGGGCGAGACAGAAACAGGGAGAGAAAGAGAGAGAGACAGAAACAGAGAGAGAGAGAAAGAGGGAGAGACAGAAACAGAGAGAGAAAGAGAGAAAGAGAGAGAGGCAGAAACAGAGAGAGAGGGAGAGAGAGAGAGGAAGAGAAACAGACTGTACCGCACTAACTGCTTAAAGCACTGGCCCCATTACTCAAACAGTTAAATAATTATACAGTCCAGCAGTCCACTAAACCTTCATCTGCTGATTTTTTTTTCTCCTATTTTCCTTCCTGTGCGGACTTGAGATTTTTTATAAGGCCCTAATTAATTATCATATCAAACAGTCTTCGGAAATGTATTTGTGTCAGCGTGGCCGTAGTGCTTTGCATGTGAAAGCGGGGCGGTTTTGAATGTGCTCCGGATCCATACATTTATTTGCTGGGTGGCTGAGTTTGATAGTCTTTTGTTCTTGAAGAACAAAGTGAAAGCTCGGCCAGGCCCAATCCTCTTTAGTCCCCCAACCATATTAAAGTGCGGGGGATAATTGGGTAATATTTTTAGTGAAAGCCCTGCCATGCGTTTTTCTCCGATTTTTTTTATTTATTTATTTCAGCTTCTCTTTGCTGAGAGGCTCCCTGGCCATTGTCAACTTAAATGGAAACGTCGATAGTTCTGAGTTTTGAGCCGCAGCGTGGAAATGGGTTTAGCAGCGGGGCGGTAAACACAAATCACACAACACACAGAGTCAAATACTAACACTTCTCTCTCTCTCTCTCTCACACACACACACACACACACACACACACACACAGTTTAAGGTTAGGAGTTTTGTGATTATGAATACTACAAGGTTATATTTTACCAGAATATATATAATAGTTTTACAAAGTTATATTTTTACCTCAATCTATCATCGATCTGCCTGGTTGTATCTACAGTATAAGTGAATCTCTCTCTCTCTCTCTCTCTCTCTCTCTCTCTCTCTCTCTCTCGCTCTCTCTCTCGCTTTTGTATCTACACTCATTCTCCAATTTCATCAAATCTGCTTACCTATAGGAGCACTTTGTATTTTACAGCTACAGACTATAGTTCATCTGTTTCTCTGCAGCCTTAATCAGTGGTTAGGACCCCCACAGGACCACCAGAGAGCAAGTATTATTTGGTTGATGGATCATTCTCGGCATAGCAGGGATGCTGACATGATAGATGCATGCTTGCCTGTGTGCATGTGGGTGTGTGTGTGTGTGTGTGTGTGTGTGTGTGCTGCACAGAGTGGATCAGTGGATTTGTTCACTATTTACTCCCCCCATGTTGTCATGTTTTCTGTTGGCATGAGTGTAAAATTGGATCTGCTAACATTTCTTCGAGAAAGAGAGTTGGGGGAGATGGCTAGATGTGTAGAAAGTGTTAAAGCTTTATGGCATGTTGTCAATCAAAGACGGGTGCAAGTGCACACACACAGAGAGAGAGAGAGAGAGAGAGAGAGAGAGAGAGAGAGACATTGTCACATTTGTGACAGTAAAGCACTGATGAGAAAAAGAAAAAGTGGTGATGAATAAAGAGAGATAAATTGGGATGAGAAGGAAAAATGGAGAGGAAGAAGGAAAGATATGTAATGAAAGTGTGTAAAAATAAAAAGAAAGCAATATGGGTATAGAGAGGCAGAGAGAGAGATGAAGAAACAGAAAAGACAATGAGGGAGAGAGAGAGAGGGAGGGAGAGAGAGAGATTGAAGAGCAAGAAGAAACAGAGAAAGGTGGAGAGACAAAGAAAGTGAGGTAAATAAGAGGAAAAGAGACAAATTGAGAGAGGAGAGATAGGAAAAAGAGAAACAGACTGCTATGGAGAGAAAAGAGAGAGAGAGTGAGAGTGAGAGAGCGGTAAGAGAGCAACACTGGAGTACTGGAGGGAAGAGAAAGAGAGAGACAGAGAGAGAGAAAGAGAGAGAGAGAGACAAAACAGACAGTGCTATGGAGAGAAAAGAGAATGTGAGAGAGAGAAGTAAGAGAGCAATACTGGAGTACTGGAGGGGAGGGAGAGAGAGAGAGAGAGATAGAGAGAGAGAAACAACAGAGTGAGGTAAAAAAGAGAGTGAGGAAAAGAGACAAACTGAGAGAAGGGAGATAGGATCAAGAGAAACAGACAGTACTAAGGAGAGAAAAGAGAAAGTGAGAGAGAGAATAAGAGAAATTAAGAGAGTAATATGGGAGGGTGAGAGAGAGAGAGAGAGAGAGAGAGAGAGAGCACGAGAGAGAGCAAGCAAGAGAGCGAGAGAGAGAGAGATCCTCTGTGATTCCTCCTGCTGTTTTATGGCCTGGTGTGTGCAGCTATAATTTAAACCCAGAGACAGTAAGCAAAGGGCAGATTATGAATGCAGTATATTAACCGTAGTGGCTCCGATCTCAGCGGACAGGCCGATAATGCACTGATTGATTTTTACTGAGCTGTTAACTATTAATGCCGCCAGAGTGGGAGTGTATATCACCTAATATCACCCACATAACACATACACAGCTGTACTGGATCCATTTAGTAATTATAAAACGGCCCCTGTTGAGCCGTCCAGCTAAAGTACTGAGACTATAAGGTTTGTCCTTGGCTTTAAGGAAAGACAACGGTGTGGATTTATTTATTTGTGTCTTTAACTCCTTTGTACAACCAGGCCGTTTGCTATAAATTGGCTTTAAATAAAGCCATAAATTATTTCACAGGACTCTTTGAAACTGGCTATTTTTGTCAGTGACTAAAACATACAAACGAACTCGGTTCTTATTGGCCGCCCTTTATTGTGCTTCATTTAAGACACAGTTTAGAGTAAAATGGAAACAAAATATTCATACTAAAATTCTCCAATACAAGGGAAAAATAAACTTCATCCTCTCCTTTCAGAGGTGGGGATCCTTTACAACATTCCAATGATTCATTTGCAACCAGACAGCCATGGACAGCACAAAATGTAATAATTTTCCACTTTACAAATGTTGCTACAACCTACAAAAGTATTGGGACGCGTGACCATTACATCAGAGATTTTAATGACATTGCATTAAAATACATTGACTTTAATATGGAGTTGGTCCTCCTGTGCAGCTATAAAAGCATCCACTCTTCTTGGAAGGCTTTCCACAAGATTTTGGCATTTCTGTGGCATTGTGTGCCCATTCATTCTGTAGAGCATTTATGAGGTCAGACACTGATATTGGATGAGAAGGCTCACAATCTCTGTTCCAGTTCATCCCAAAGGTGCTGGATGGCGTTGAGGTCAGGGCTCTGTGTGGGCCAATCAAGTTCTTCCACGCTGAACTCATCCAACCATGTTTTCATGGACCTTGCTTTGTGCACTGGGTTACAGTCATGCTGGAACAGAAAAGGCTCATCCTCAAACTGTGTCCTCAAAGTTGGAAGCATGGCAAGGTCTTAAGTGTCTTGATATTCTGAAGCATTAAGATTGACCTTCACTGGAAGTAAGGGACCTAGCCTAAACCTGGAAAACCAGGTGTGTCCCAATACTTTTGTCCATATAGTGTATCTGCAGAAACAACACCACACATCACTTCAGTTGGAATAAACCAAATAGATGTTCATACAAACATGTTCATGGTTGTGCCATCTTAACTGTGTTCAATTCAAAACACAATGCTTTGCCAGCCTAGTTTCCATATATCAGCTGTGTGGGCTTGTTATAATTATTATTAGCTTTTTAAATGTGTCCATCTGTTCGTCCCTTTAAACTCTCCAAAGTTCACACTTTTTTCTGCACGCTTTCCTTTCCTTAGCAACAGAGAATTGGATGCAGCACGTCCAATCCGTCAAAGAGGTCCAAGCTTTGAGCCACTGAGTGTGAAGATGTTTCGTTTTTTTAAAGTCTTTCATTCTCGATGTTGAATATTTGTGTTGAATAACTGGCATAACTATAACGCTGGGTTAATTAGAGGACATAGATTGCTTGATGAGAGTGGAGTGTAGCATCATGTTCTAGTTTAAAATATAAAGCCTGGGCCTTAAAGAGTTAACACATCCGACAGCCAGGAGGTGGAGGTCAACAATTACTCTTACCTTAAAAGCCTTTTCAGGTAAGAATGCACCTTTAAATGTCTGTTAACATGCTAACTGAAATTGTTTATCAGGGAACTATCAAAATTACTGTCTCTTGAGAGTGGAGAGGAGCAGCGATCAAATTAATTAGCCTGAATGCGTTCAATGGTTTAATCGAGAGACCTTGAGTACAGCCGTCTTTTCGCAGGAACTCTGTGTGTGTTTGTGTGTGTGTGTGTGTGTGTGTGTGTGTGTGTGTGTGCGCGTGTGTGTGTAGTTGTGTGTGTGTAGGTTTGTGTTTCCTTGGCACACAGGTGTTGCTCCCGTCAGGAGAGTTTCTGTCCCAGCTCCTCCACTCTTTTCTCTATTATTCCCAGCGCAGCAGCTGATGCCTCCCTCAGAGGGAAAGAGTGTAATTAGTGTGAGTAAACAGTACAGCAGTGTGTGAGAGTGAAAAGAACAAGGATTTTAACCCCTTGAAGGAACACTCCTGCATTTTTCAACAGAATATCTATCTGCTCCATCCATAGAGTCGGTTAATTATCACAGAGAACCACTTGTTGTCTTAAAATACTTGTAATAGAGGGCAGTGGGCAGTTCTGACATCTGTCAGTAAATGTTTATGCAAAACAAGTATTCCAAACACTTGAATTTTTTATTAGGAATTCATTCGTTCATTTTCTGTAACGGCTTAATCCACACTAGGGTCGCGGGTACGCGGAGCCTATCCCGGGTCAAGGGGCGCGAGGCAGGGACTCACCTTCCTAATAAAGACACCCCCACTGCAGGGTGTCTTTATTAGGAATTACATTTTTAAATTTCATTTTACATACTATATTGATCCTGGAGGAGATTTGAGCAGTGTGTTGGGGAATGTGTCTTGCTCAAGGGAACCTCAGTGGTGCCACTGGTAGTCCTGGGATTCAAATCCACAACCTTCCAATAGAAGGGGCAACTCCCTAAGCACCGTGCCACCAGATGCCCATAATAGATATTAGGAAATGAAACTGAAAGTCTGTATAACTGGTTCTTTAAGAGATGACATTACTTTTATTGGATGGAAGAATTTGTGATAATTAGTAACAAACATAGTGCTGTGGGCAGCGTCACTAATT
>JBBPCX010000114.1:8294180-8304873 GCA_037974365.1 Hydrocynus forskahlii
ACAGGGACTTTAATGACATTACATGCATTCAAATACATAGACTGTAATATGGAACTGGTCCCCCCCTTTGCAGGTAAAACAGCTTTCACTCTTCCTGGAAGGCTTTCCACAGGATTTTAGAGTGTTTTGTTGGATTCATTCTGTAAAGCATTTATGAGGTCAGGGAGAAGGCCTGACTTGCAGTCTCCGTTCCAGTTCATCCCAAAAGTGCCGGATGGGGTTGAGGTCTAGGCTCTGTGTGGGCCAGTCAAGTTCTTCCACGCTGAACTCATCCAGCCATGTCCTTATGGAGCTTGTTTTGTGCACTGAGACACAGTCATGCTGGAACAGAAAAGGTTCTTCTCCAAACTGTATCCTCAAAGCTGGAAGCATGGTGTTGTCCAGAATGTCTTGGTATGCTAAGGCATTAAGAAGTAAGGGACCTTGCCTAAACCCCGAAAAACAGGTGTGTCCCAATACTTTTGTTCATATGGTGTATTACACAGGGTGTTTTCACTTGGTGAAAAAAAAACAAAACACTGTCCCTTTTCTTATAAGTCACTGTGGTCAGCTGTTCAGAGCCTTATTTATCCACATAAGTGGGGTAATGAAAAAAAAAAACAGCTGGTCCACTTAATGTTTTGTTTTGGGTTTTTTTCAGTAAGCTGTCTGACTTCATGAAACCCTCTCGTTGCTGGTTTTGGTTCAGTTTGATTTGCGCAGTATTAGAAAGGGATTTAAGGACTGGACCTCTTCATTACGCTAAGAGGAGCTTTAAAAGAGGGAAAAAAAGAGAAAAAAAACAAAACAGACTGTGTCTACTTTGGAAGCGGAGGACACCTTACACTTACATTTTAATCCCGTATTTCCCGTATGGGGGGATATATAGCAGCAGCAGATAAAACAGGATATCTTTATTAATATCACTCTCTGAGCAGATGCCTTGCAGTCAACAGCTTTGCGGAATATTACTGAATATTACTGGGGCACTTTGAGAGGAAAAAAAAAAATGTTTCCTTTGCAGTGGTCTGAGCCAGCCAGTTTTTTTTTTCTGCCCCTCTTTGGACTCGCTGACATCAACGCTGATAAAGTGGTGTAATGGCTGTTTTATGTCCTGGGTCATTAGCACAGATAAGCTGCAGGTGGATGATGCTTTTTCCCTTTTTGCAGAACTGATTTAGGACCAGCGTCCTCCCAAAAGGGCCAGCAATCTAAACTGGAATCAGCGCAAAAAAGACCGAAATAAACTGCAGCAACAGTACGGAAACACCCACACTGGTAACCCTAGAACATTCTTAATTGTAGTGGAAGGGTGTCCAGTATTATCCACAAAGAGCTGCAGGTTTTTGTTCCAAACATGCTGGAGCTCAACTGATTCCACTTGTTCAATCAGTGGGTCTCAGTCATCAGCAACTGACCACGTGAGCGGCCACACTGGCCTTTATTTTTATGTAAAGGGCAGCTCGCAAAAAAGGTAGGAATGTGAATGAGACTGTCAGGTTTTCTTGAATATTTTCACAAAAATAAACAAGACATGCTAGTATTTGTCACTTCATAAGAAGTACATACATATATGCTTTCCTGTTTATGTCAGCTAGCTAACTAGCCCCCCAAGCCCACTAGCATGATGCCCCGGATATCAGTGGTATCCTCTGGGGCACAGCGACGTGAGGCACTCGGTGGAGATCAGTGGCTGGGCTCTTGCTGGATCATTTCTATGTCTGAGGCTCAGCCTGGACAAGGGCATGGATCTGTTGTCATGGCACCCTCTTGCAGAAGTGTGTGTGTGTGTGTGTGTGCACATGCTTGTGTGTGTGTGTGTGTGTGTGTGTGTGTGTGTGTGTGTGTGCATGTGTATGCCCTTGTATGTGTGCACTTGTGTGTGCATGTGTGAGTGTGTGTGTATGTGTGTGCGTTTGTGTATGTGTGTGTGTGCGTTTTTGTGTGTGTGTGTGTGTGTGTGTGTGTGTGTATTTGTATGTGTGTGTGTGTGTGGGCGTTTGCATTTGTGTGTGTGTTGTGTGTGTGTTTGTGTATGTGTATGTGTGTGTGTGTGTGTGTTTGTTTATGTGTGTGTGTGTATGTTTTTTTGTGTATGTGTGTGTGTGTATGCGTGTGTTTGTGTATTTGTATGTGTGTGTGTGTGTGTGTGTATTTGTATGTGTGTGTGTGCGTTTGTGTGTGTATGTGTGTGTGCGTTTGTGTGTGTGTGTGCGTGTGTGTGTGTGTATGTGTGTGTGTGTTTTTGTGTGTGTGTGTGTGTAAGGTGTGAATGTGCAGATGAATAGATGGTTCCACTTGTTAGCTTGTTTATTAGTTTGAGTGGATGCTGCAGTCAGGAACTGTTTAGAAACACAATATAAGTTCATTTCATTTTAATGAGTGTATTAGCATGAACTGCTTTATGTTCAATATCGCTAAAGCAATTATAAAATCACATGAAAACAACAAATGTCACACAACAGCAAAATGACCACATTTGTCTCCGGGTCATCCCTCATCTCGCACTGTAAGTGGTGTGAGTTTTGCCTTATCCCATACCGTTCATTAATTGTTGGAGTTTTAGCCATGCAGTTCTATTTTTGGTGGAATTTTGGCCCCGCCAGTCATCTGCTGGGGGATTTGTAGTCGCTATGTTCTCCTCTCTCAGGAATATATTGCCACTTTGTTCTGTTGCTGGAATTTTAGACATACTGTGCTTCTACTGATAGGTTTTTAGCTTTGCAGTTCTTCTATTAGTGAATTGTTTGGCCTGCATTCTCCTGTGGGTGATGCTTTTTAGCTGTTTTCTTGGATTTGTTTTAGACATGCTTCACTTTAATTGTTGATTTTTTTAGGTGTGCCAATCTCCTTTCTCACTGGTGGGTTCTAGCTGTGCTCTCATATTAGTATGTTTAGTCGTGCTGTTATCCTATTGGTGGATTTTTATCCATGCTCTTCTCCTCAAAAGTATAACTGTAGTGTTTAACAGACAACAGTAGTTGGGTCACAGCTGTCCTGGTTAAACTCTCCTGTTGTCTCTCACTCTTTTCATCAATGGTCTGAAGGCTTGCATCTTCAGACTGAGCTCATTAGCGTTTCATTATTTCAGTATAGAAATTTTTTACACTTTATATTTTTGATTTAATGACTGCCCACTACAAGAAATAAAAAAGAATGTTGCTCTTATTATTTGCCATTATGGTCTAGATTTGTATTTATTTAAGTAGATCAAGCTGTGATAAGGCCCATTTCTCTTAGGTCATGAATCCTCTCAAGCATCTGCTGCATAAATAAAACAAATGAATAAATGTAAATTAACACATGGAAATGTATTGCTTGTATTTCTTGATGGATACTTTTTCTCTTTTTTACTCTCTATCTCGCTTTCACTTTCTGTGTGTGTGTGTGTGTGTGTGTGTATTTCTGTCTCTATCCCTCTCTTTCTCTCTCTCTCTCTTTCTCTCTCTCTCTCTTTCTCTTTCTCTCGTTGGCATCTTGACATCAAAGTCACACCAGCACCCAAATAATTATGAACTAATTAGCATTGTTAATTAGAACCCTACCCTGGATAAAAGCTCAATTGACCAGTAATTCTGGGGGTGGGTAGAGAGAGAGAGAGAGAGAGGAAGTGTAAGTAAGAGTGTGTTTCAGAGAGAAAGTTTGAGAAAGGTGAGAGAGAGGGTGAGTAGAGAGAGAGAGAGTGAGAGTTTGAGGGAAAAAAGTGAAACGGGAAGAAGAGAATGTCCCCCCCCGCCCCCGGTTCTCTGATCTGTCACCTTGTGTGTTTGAGCAGCTCAGTGTGTCCGCACTTCGCTATGCTAATTCGGCGCAGATGGAGTGTTTGCGTGGAGTGGTGTTTGACGTTATTACACACCCACAAACACACAAGTCCACACATCCACAAAACACTCAAGTTATGAGTGAGGCACAAACAGTGCACTCAGACTCGGTAGATGAGAGCGAAGATACAGCAGCTGCTGGAAGAGCAGCAGAGAGAAACTCGCCGGCACCGTCTCATTCCATAATCGCTGTTTTCCTAAAGCGGTGCTGTTAAAGAAATGCTTCACCAAGGGAGACGGTGTTCGGAGTATTTGAATTTAAAGACAAAACAATGTGGTCAACAAAAACACAGATTATCACGTTATCTTTACAGCTGTGCTGAATCTGTACAGCAATACTGAATCTGTTCAGCAGCTGAATCTGTACAGCAGTGCTGAATCTGTACAGCAGTAGTGAATCTGTACAGCAGTGCTGAATCTACAGCTGTGCTGAATCTATACAGCAGTGCTGAATCTGTACAGCAGTGCTGAATCTGTACAGCAGTAGTTAATCTGTACAGCAGTAGTGAATCTGTACAGCAGTAGTGAATCTGTACAGCAGTGCTGAATCTGTACAGCAGTAGTGAATCTGTACAGCAGTAGTGAATCTGTACAGCAGTGCTGAATCTGTACAGCGGTAGAAATTCTAAAACATTTTATATTGTGGTGTAGTGATCTTAAGTGACTGTAGCTGTAATTCAAGGTTCTTCAGTTTTGGCCGTGAAGCATCAATGTCTAGCACAGTTATTGATTTCCCAGGCACACCTGATTCAACTCATCTGTTAATTGCCAGGTTTAGTGTGTTTGAGCTGTGAATACTCTCAACTGTGCTGGCCCTCCAGGAACAGAAACCCTGAAGAACCCTCATGTAGATTAGAAAATGTTCATTGCTTAATTTGGTAGGTGGCACACGTTACCGTTATATGATTTAACAGTCCAGAAAAGACTGTATTGGTCTCACATGCAATAATGTTTAAAGACAGCTGTTACCAGGATATTAGGATTCCTAAAGATACAGATAGTGTACAAAATGCTGTCCTGTGGCAATCCGTGACTTTACCATGGGTAGACAGACCATTACCATGGGTAGACAGAGTGCTTTATACAGGAACCTTGTCAAAAAATACTTTTATTCACTCATTTGAGGAAAAAAAAAGGACAAACCCTTTATGCAATATGTAAGCATCACTGAGGTTAGAAAACAGTCCATATAGTCCATGTTTGGCAACTAAGCTGCCATCTTGTTTTGAAGTCAGTGTATTTAGGATGTCACCAAAGCCAGTCCGTATATATTTATCCGTTTATTCACCTTACATATCAGATATCCACACTGCAGTTATAAGACATGTTGCGGTCCAGGGTGCTTGTTGAATGAGGAACAATACAGCACAGCCAATCAAAAAATGTACATATATACAATTCCTACAGACACAGTAACAGAAACAGCTTGTGATAAAGACAGTAAAATGGTCACGTATTGTTACGAAAGATAAAAGTCATGATTGTGTTTTCATAAGCATATCCCCACACATGCTGTAAGTGGACCTCAGACAAAATAAATGCAAAAATGTAAGTTATGGGCCCAGAAAAATGAATTGCAGAAATAACAGAAAAGCACTAATAAATCCTCAGATGGAAAATGAATCATAATCAGCGTCATCCACTGTGTCAGCCAGTCTCTGCAGTATAAGCTGTTATAGTGTAGTTAAATCCAAATTCAACCTGATGGATCTGCTGTGTGTAAAACTGAAGGAGTGGAGAGGTTTGACCAGGTGCAAGAACAGCTTTTATTAATGCATAAATGAGGGAAAAGGAGGGGAAAAGAGGGAAAGAGCGCGGGGGTCTCTGGTGGTCAGCCTCGAACACCCCATGCTCTTTGAAGGCCTCATTAGTGAGCTGCGTGTATGTGTCTGTGTGTGCGTAGGTATGCGTGTGTGCACGTGCGCGCGTGTGTATTGGTCCCCGAGGGCCTCCCGCGTTTGGGTTGCTGTGTTTCGGCCTCGCGTGCCGCAGAAATAAAACTTTTGAAGTTCTTTCTCCACTGGAAGAATTAGCCATCAGAGATTTGATTTATTTCCAATTTCTCTGTTTCTTTTCCATCAGTCCTCAAGGCTGTGTGCTCTATGTGGGAGGAGAAGGCATTCGCCCTTTTGCTTTTATTTATCCGATTTCAGGTTGAAACTGTGAGAGCTGTGTGTGTTTTTAACCCTTACAGGTCTAGAACGATTTTCATTATTCTGCTATACAATTTTAAATGTAATCATGTTCTACGTTTTGAATCCTCAGGACCAAGTCTATGTCCATGGTTGTTTTGATGCCAAAGAGAGGTCAAAAAACAAAAGATGGCAAAAAGGATATAAAGGATGGAGCTTCCTTCAAAAATAATAAGTTTGTATTATAGTGATCTTGTCTCTGACTTTCAAATATGTGCACAGCATTTAGAATCTGTGCTTTCAACACAATTTATCCACTTCTTTCAATGAGCTATGAGAGATTAGACACAATTGTTGGAAGAGGTGTTTCATGGCTTAAAGGACTCAGGAAGGTTTAATAAGTTAAAAGGCCCATATTGTGGAATACTCTTTTCCCCTGGTTCTTGTGATGTCATAAAACCATTTTTACTTATCCATGCGTTCAGCCTACTGGTCCACCCATTCGAGATCTTTCGCTCTACCGTTTGAATGAAGACTGAAGAGGTAATCTCAGTCATAAAGACCCAGTCATTCTAAATCAGTGGTCACCAACCCTGGAGATCTGCCTGCCTGAGAAGTCTAGTTCCAGCCCCAATCTGCACCACCAGCTCTGATTAACTTCTACAGACGTCCCTGATTAGCTGGAGGGGGCAGCATGCCGGTGTCAAGTTGCAGCCAAACACAGCAGGAAAGATTTCCGAGAGGGGGTTGGTGACCACTGGTGATAAAGAGAGGTTGGAAAATGCTCATGTGAAAAACGTAAAAATGTCACGTAAAGATGAATTAGGACAATTTAGTATATAAACTCATATCAGTGTTATTATGTTAGAAGTGGGACTCAGCGGGGAAAAATATTATACAGGAAAAATGCAGTGTATGGGTGCATAAGAGCCCATAAATGTCATTTTCCTAATCTAGAGCTCAATTTCCCTACAGAAGAAGTACTATGAGGCATTTTCTATAGATGCGCTAAATGGCTCCAGTATACTCGAGCTTGCCAACTAAACAAGATGTCATATATTTTCCCTTTGGTCTTTGCTGCATTGGCAGTTTCACACCTTTTCTTCAGACAAACAGTAATTTCATATCTCACTCTCTCTCTCTGTCTCTCTCTCACACACACACAAGCATATGCATATGCACCTACACATACTCTACATTCCTGCTGCTCTCTGAATACACTCCAGCCTGGCAAAGTTGCCTTTTGTTTGCATATATAAGGCTTTATTACACCCACACTTGCATGCATGTGTATTTTTGAAGACATTTTTTTTTCTCCATGTGTGTTTTTTTGCGGTTGTGACGTGTTCTGACAGACACTGGCACCTCATTTGGATTAATTAGCAAGTGAGTACACAGCATGAGGAAGTGAGAATGTGATCTGGGGAATGCAGCATACACACACACACACACACACACACACACACACACACACACACACACATACACATACACATACATAGAAACACACACACATGCACACATGACCATAATCTCCAAACAGAACAGGTGACATTTTAACTGCTGCTCTACTTCTTTGCAACAGCAGGTAAGGAGAGTGTATCTGCTTTCAGGAATCGGACACACTACAGGCCAGCTGGATCACCGGGTCATGACCCCATAATGACCGCTGGAAGTGTCAAAATAAAAGAAAGGAAAAAAAATACTGCTGCAACATGACAGCACCAAAGTTTCTTGAAACTGATCAAGTCTTGATTGTCACCATGCACCAGCAGGCAGGGAGGACTAATACACAAAGAATTATATAATATTTGCCTGTAATGGTCCCACCTCTCTCTTCCACCATCACCACTTATCATCTAGCAAAAGCACTCTAGAGACCCTCTAGAGTTCGTCACGGTGTTGACGGAACAGTGTTATGATTTCCGATTGTCATTGAGTTTAAGGAGAGTTATGTCATTTAGCAGTGTGTGTGCAATGTAAAAAAAAAACAAAACAGAGGCCGTAAAGGGTGGTGAGAGGGGGGCTGAAGCGGGAGTGCTTCGTCCCGGGCCCTGCACTTGATGGGGCCCCACCAGTGACCAATAGTAAATAACTGATAATAATACATTTTTTTTATTTTTTTTAAATATATTTTTTTACGGTGATAGAGTGATAGTGTTTTCAGTGAAGATATAAGGTCAGAACACATGACTGCAACACATGACTGCATCACAACAGCAGCACTTTACTTTGAGTGAAACAAGAACTTTAGCTCAAATCTTCAGCTCTCTTTTATACTTTTTCACAGGGCAAAATAGGGATGCAAAGATGAGGTACTAAAAGAAGTTTTTAAGTGCAGTTCATGTGAAAGTGAAGTTCTTTTTAAACACCTTGGAAGCATTTTTGCCCACAGTGTGTGTAAAAAAACACTTGCATTACAGGGAGATATTTCCATCATAATAAGATCATGTGGAAGGCTGTGTTTCTTTCTCTCATTCCTTTTTTTTTTGTTTGTTTTTTGTTTTGGTGTACTCCAAATAACGGTGGCAGGTTTTTGTTGATGTATGCAAATTAGGACTTTTTTTCCCTTTGGGAAATCCCTCTGAAGTCGTTTGTGAGAGTGTGTTCAGAAACAAAGGCGGTTTTATTTTGTTGAGTTTTTTCCTCAACCTTGAGCCTTTAGCATGAATCTCTCTGGCCTGATTCTTTCCAGATTAGATGAAGGTTTAATCCTCCGTGCATATGCACGCAACTCCTACCAATCAGAGATTTGCGGTTGTTTGTTTGACTGGAAATCAAATCTTCTGTCCATCAGCGAGTTACACTAATCAGAGCTAGCTCGCTAATCATGTCTAGCTAATCGCAAACTTAGCCTGTAACTGGACAAACAAGTCCTCGTCCAGTTTTTGAGAAGAGAAACAAGCATCTCCAGTATAAGCGTGTGTACAGACACACACAAATACACACACAAGATGAGAACACCATTATTAGCACAAAAAGGTTCCTGTCAGGGCTTGGGGGTGAGTGTTTATTTCTGAGTGTTTGCGTGTGTGTATATGTAGAAGTATCACATTTTACACACAGATACACAGACACACACACACAGACACAGACACACACACACACACACACACACACACCCACACACACACACACATATATATATATATGTAGGTATGTTTATTTATTTTTTTCTACATTCTCGCAGAAGATAACATTCCAGGCCTCCAGCGCTGCTCTTTGTCAGTAAGTGTCAAAGCTCTGAACATGATCAGTCCAAGGCTGAAAAGGCCTTTCATTCAGCGTGATTGTTCGGCACTAATTGCTCGCTAAAAATATCTGCGACTGGTATTCTTTTGTGCATTTGTAAGCCTGGTATTACATTAACTGCGACTTTGGGTTTTGACGGCTACAGTGTAGATTAAATACTGTAAAAAAGTGGCCGACTGGTTTGTTTAAAGATATATTCCATCGTTTGGATTTTTTTCCGTGTTATCAAATTTCCTAATTTTGTTCACAATGGAGAAATAATTAAGCGCTAATATTATGGCTTATGCTAGCATGATATGAACCATGTTTTTTTTTCTCTCTTTCTTTCTTTCTTTCTTTCTTTCTTATAGAGATTAAGACATTTCATAATGAAAGAGTCCATTAGAGCTCACTGTCATTATCTGTGCGTGCGAGCGTGTGTGTGTGTGTGTGTGTGTCTCAGACGAGTTTGTAACCACTGAAAGACGAACACGGCGGTTTCAAACTGTGCCAATTTAGCTGACGATCCGCGACAGTAATTAGATAAAGATTCGCGACAAAGACACAGAAACCTTTTTTTTCCCCCTCACGCGCAACCTCAAAGCTTGGGACACTTTTGTTTTGGTAAAGTAAAAGTGTGAAAGGATGCTGAACTTAGGTAAATATATTTAAGTCACATTTTTATTCTCAGCTCAGTTTTATATCGAAGGGCCCCCACGGTGCTGCAGCGGGTAGCACTGCTGCCTCACTCCTCCAGGGATGGTGGTTCAAATCCAGGTCCTGGCCTTGTGTGTGTGTGGAGTTGGCCTGTTCTCCTCTTGGTGGCGTGAGTTTCCTCCGGGCGCTCTGGTTTCTCCCACAGTCCAAAGACATGCGTGTCAGGTGAATTGGGGATTCTAAATTGACTGTAGGTGTGTGTGTGTGAGTGAATGGTGTGTGTGTTTGTGTGTGTGTGTGTGTGTGTATGTGTGTGTGTGTGTCCCTGCCTCACGCCTGTAGACCCCGGGATAGGCTCCGGGTACCTGCAACCCTAGTAAGGATTAAGTGGTTACAGAAAATTAATGAATGAATTAATGAATTTCATGTAGAGTAAAGCGATTTCCCTACAGTAGTTAAAACAGAGATGAGAATGAGTGCAGTGTACAGTAGTGATTTTGTTCCACTAAAGGAGAATGTAATGTAGAAAATTACATCCTTCCCCCTCCTCTGAACTGCAGGGTATTTTCTTTTTTCCTTTTTGTATCTTTTTGGTAGAGGATGCAAATCTGACCTCTTTTTGTAATTGTTATTCAGAGAAGAATTACTATTATACGGCCTGGAAGTAATTTTACTCAAATGGATCCAGGGCACTTCTACGAGTTCGTTATTACAATAATATTCAAACAAATTGTTTTATTATCTGGAGTGCTGCTTGAATTATTTTGATCCATGTCTTGGATTTTTTTTTGGTCTCCTTTTTTTTCTTTGTTTTTTGTGTTCCAGACCCCCCCCACCCCACCCCCCCAAAAAAACAAAAAAAAAAAACCAAAC
>JBBPCX010000114.1:8343385-8358825 GCA_037974365.1 Hydrocynus forskahlii
AATTCACCCGGGGCAGCAGTGGGTCTGCGTTTTTGCCTTTATTCTTCTGGTCTCTGTTTCTGTTCATTCTGACCTATCTTCAGCTGAGCGTTAGCGTTAATGAGTCTTGACGCTGTAGTGCTGTAGAGCGTTAATTCAAAGAAAATAATTATCTATCTTAACTATCTGAGGACAGATAAAAACTCAATCCTACAAATTACAGTTTTATAACACAATCAAATCACATCTTGAAATCACAATCAACACATGGAATCAAATCTGAAAGGAGAATGTATTGCTACGCCCTATTACATAAATTAGAAGCGGTTAGATGGAGTCGTTTTGAAGAAGCGTGTCTAAGACTGAAGGAGTTTTTTTCTGAGGGCGCTGGGGGGAGGGGCGTTAAATAAACTTTGGACAAACACATCTCCCAGCAGAGTTGCATCAGAGCTGGTACATCTTTACCTTTGGGGAAGTTCTCAATAATTCAGCACTCGACTCCACTCACAGCCGTCATAATGGAGTTTCTGAACCGATGGAGAGTGCTACAGCACCGCTTTGGGTTTTGTTCAGCTCTGAACGGAGACGCTCCTGAGGGACTGGCTGCCTTTGTGTCACTTTAAATTCGTCGCCTTGCATTGTGCATCTGCCACTTTTAAGGCGATGGTTCAGCGGAAACTCAAATTTGCCCAGTTTCTTTTTTATCCTAAAGGTGGTCCGTCAGCCTTGGCGTTTTTTCTACATATTCATTTTTATATTGGAGCTATGAGTAGCTACCAGTAACGAAAGCTTATATAAAGCTTATATGCATAAAGTGTCACGTAATTCAGATGTGCTGATGGGGGCTTAAAATTGACATGCTTATGTGGTTTCTGACATTGTGTGATCTTGTCATTGTGTACTACTGTTTATTGTCTATTTTAACCCATTCATGTTCAACAGCCAAGTTTAATATAGATAAAAATGTGACAAGAGTTGTTCTGATTGTTCTAGAGTGTTGGATTCGTATTTTCTTTGCATTTTTAGTTATACCATGGATGGAAATCTAACAGGACCCCTTCCATTTTTATGATTATGGTTTAATGATTAAATTACCATACATATATTCCAAATCAAGTTTTGGTGAGGTTAAGAAGAGAGTGGAGGCAGGGTGGAATGGGAGGAGAAGAGTGTGAGGAGTGATTTGTGTGGTGGAATGTGTGGAGAAGAGTATGAGGAGTGATTTGTGTGGTGGAATGTGTGGAGAAGAGTGGCAGGAGGAATTTGTGTGGTGGAGTGGGTGGAGAAGAGTGAAGGAGTGTTTTTTGTGGTGGAGTGGGAGGAGAAGAGTGTAGGAGTATTTAGTGTGGTGGAATGGGTGGAGAAGAGTGCCAGGAGTGATTTGTGACAGGCAGGTACCAGCAAGAGTGAAAGGGAAGGTGTATAAGACAGGAGTGAGACCAACTCTGTTGTCTGGTTTGATGGTTTGGAGGCAGTGGCACTGAAGAAAAGACAGGAAGCAGAGCTGGGGGTGGCAGAGTTGAAAATGTTAAGATTTGCATTGGGAATCATGTGTTGGATCTTTTGGAGGAAAAGTCGGAGAGGCGAGATTGTGTTGGTTTGGACCTGTGCTGAGGTGAGACTCTGAGTGTGTTGGGAGGAGGATGCTGAGTAGAGACTCTGAGTGTGTTGGGAGGAGGATGCTGAGGAGAGACTCTGAGTGTGTTGGGAGGAGGATGCTGAGGAGAGACTCTGAGTGTGTTGGGAAGAGGATGCTGAGGAGAGACTCTGAGTGTGTTGGGAAGAGGATGCTGAGGAGAGACTCTGAGTGTGTTGGGAGGAGGATGTTGAGGAGAGACTGAGTGTGTTGGAGGAAGGATGCTGAGGAGAGGCCTAGTAGGAGGTTCATGGATGTGGTGAAGGAGGAAATGCAGGCAGCTGGTGTGTGAGAGAGGAAGATGCAGAGGATAGAAGGAAATGGAGACGGTTGATCCACTGTGGTGACCCCTAATCGGATGCAGCCGAAAATAGAAGAAGAAGATTATGTTTGACTGAAATCAGTAAAATGGTCAAATGTGAGAAATGGACATGAACTGGTTAAGGATCATTTTCTGAATAATTCACCCGGGGCAGCAGTGGGTCTGCGTTTTTGCCTTTATTCTTCTGGTCTCTGTTTCTGTTCATTCTGACCTATCTTCAGCTGAGCGTTAGCGTTAATGAGTCTTGACGCTGTAGTGCTGTAGAGCGTTAATTCAAAGAAAATAATTATCTTTCACGGGTGATGATACCGCTGCCTCCCACAATTCTACGGAGATGGACTTGACCTTGACACTGAAGTGTATTTTTTAACGCTTTTGGCTTGTATTAAGAAAAAGAAAATCATGCCTAACTCACTGGACTGTGTTTGTTTTTGCCTATACAATATTCTTGCGTGTTTGATTATGCAGTAATATATGCTAATCACATATTTGCGGGCTATTTTTCTCAAAATATCTGACCAAATACTGCATGTAAATGAAATACAGTATGTGGAAAATGTGTCATGGTCTATGTGTGTATGCTAGTGTTGAAATGCTTGCAGCTGTTTTCAATAAAAATCAATGCAGTTTGAAGATAAATAATACATGTGTGCAGGCATATAGTTATTTCCATAAGATGCTAGTACTCCACAGGTACATCCCAGATTTCTGATCATTTTTAGAGAGACATTATTGATGCATCTGGAATGTAAACTACAGAGATGTAGTTTTTCTGCATGATAAAAAAAAACAAACAAAAACTATAGAACCTCAAAGATGAAGGTATAATAACATTTTTATCCAGAAATAGTGATATTCATAATAAAATTATAGTATATCCAGAAATAAGTTTTAATAGCATCCATACCTATAAAAATGTTATCATTAACATCTGGAATTCCATAAATTAATATCCAAATTGTCTCATGTTTGAAATCAGGTTATCAAATCTCCAGGTAAGTCACTTCAAAATATCAAAATTAATTAATTAATTCATTCATTCATTACTTCTTTCCCCCTCCCTAAAAAAATATATATATCTCTAACACACTTACGGATTTGCTTTAAATATAAGAATCTCCAATGTAGGACATATAATGGAATTTTTTTTACATGTTTATTAGTATGTTATTCAATTTTTTATATATATTATACAATTATATAATCTAATTATTAGGTTAATGCATGTCAAAAGATGTGATAATCAATGTGTGTTTTTGTTGAATAAAATGTTACATATATGGATGACAAATACGTGAATCTGGTATTAAGTGATTATTAATACAGCAATTAAGTTATCCCAGACTTTTTAACAGTAGTGTAACACCAAATGCATGCTGATTGAATTAACAGAAATACAGTTATTGTGCTGGAGAGTGTGGACTGGGTGTTGAATAGTAATTCCGCACTCATTGTAAGGTGCAGAACGAGTTGAATCCCTGGTGTTCCTGCGAGAATGTGAAATGGCAGAGAGTTCATCAGCTTTTGTTGTCATCCCGGTGAGTTTTATCTTCCGCAGCCTGGGTGGAGCTGAGGCTCTGCCGAGGCCATTGTGTAGGAGTGTGTGTGCGCGTCTGTGTTCGTGTGTGAGAGAGTGGGACTGAGTTCATCTCCACACTGCTACATTATTCCGTTAGAATAATACACACTGCCGACTCTCTCGGAGAGCGGTGTGTATTGCTGCAGCTGAGTAATATAGCAGCTTATAGAGAAGCGAGTTGAAGTTCAAGTTCATTAACGGCTCGGGGAAAAGTGCGCGAAGACTGTGTTTGTGTCTATTTGTTGAAGTCCAATAGCATATAACTATTTTCTAGCAGCGAACCACGACGTGTAAAAACGCCTTTAGTAGACAGTGGTGAATAGGGCATTAACAGAAAAGTTGACTAGCCGACTTGTGAGGAACAAGTCGACGCCCTCAGAAAGAAGTCCTGTTTTTTCCTCTCTCTGTGCGCGCACTTGTGTGCGCAGTGCAGTCTCTGTTTCTGATTGGCTGACGCTGACACGCGTTCTTTTGTTTAACCAGTTATTATCGTCCCTTCATAAAAAGGGCGGTACCGTTGGCGCGAGTGGAATCTGAACACAAAACCACAACAAGACGAGAGACACGGCAGCAGAGGAGACAGACACACACTACATGTATGGAGGTGCTTCACTCTAGACGCAGAGTCGTCCAGTCCAGAGGACGCTGAGTGGTGCCGCCGCTTAAACTGTTCCCACTTTCTGTAGTACACTTAACTTTACCAGAAAATTAAAGGTATCAGCCTTTGTTTTGTTTTGTTTTGTTTAATTGTCATGTTGACTGTTAATGTAATGAGAACTTTAATAAAGTTCTGCGTGTGTGATGACGTCGTCACGACTGGTCGACTTGACTTCGACTTTGACGACGGATAAGTCGACTTGAAAAAATCTGAAGTTGTTAATGCCCTAGTGGTGAGTGATGTGTGTTTATTTTATTTAATACGTTTTTGTTTTTCACTTGGAAATCTTTGCTTACTCTCCTGGTTGAAGCGACGCTACATGAACAAAAATATTGGGACGCCGTACCAGCAGGGACTTTAATAACATTGCATTCAAACACATTGACTTTAATATGGAGTTGGTCCCCTATTTGCTGATATAACTGCTTCTACTCTTCTTGGAAGGCTTTTCATCAGATATTGGAGAGGTTTTGTTGGAATTTGTGTCCATTCATTCTGTATCGCATTTATGAGGTCAGGCACTGATGTTGGACAAGAAGGTCTGGCTCACAATCTCCTTTCCAGTTCATCCCAAAGGTGTTGGATGGGGTTGAGGTCAGGGCTCTGTGTGGGCCAGTCAAGTTTTTCCACACTGAACCCATCCAACCATGTCTTTATGTAGCTTGCTTTAATCACGGCGGCACAGTAATGCTGGTACAAAAAAGGTTCTTCTCCAAACTGTGTCCACAAAGTTGGAAGCATGACATTGTCCAAATTGCCTTGGTATACTGAAGCATTAAGATTTAAGATCTACTTCATTGGAAGTAGGGGGGCACTGAGAAACTCCCAGATACATACACAGTGTTGTTAAGTATTTACTCTTCCAGGTGAGGATAAAGTCACCAAGGACTGTTCCTTCATACAGTTCCATTACATTCAAACACTGAAATGGTATGTTTTGATGATTGCTTCTTTTAGAATCAGGTGAATTCTAATATTAAACAGTATATCTTGTATCATGTTGTGTATTTTTGATATGACAATGAGATGACTTTTTAAAGATTTAATAATACCATTAGCTAGATGCATCATTAAAGTCTCTCTCTCTGTCTTTCTCTCTAACTTTCTCTTTTCTGAACCTGAGTATGCGCTCAGCAGTCAGTGGGAACGTTCCATGTAATGTGGCAGGAAAGGTGAGGAACACAGGGTCCCTGAGAGTGGTAAGAGAGCAACGTTGGCAGGGGTGTTAGGTGAACACAACATGGCTGGGTTTAGACGGAGGGTGAGGGTGTGGGAAGGATAAGGGCCTTATGGTGTAATAAGAGTTACTAAATGATGTATTAAAGCTCTGTCTCTATGTCTCTCTCTCTCTCTCTCTCTCTCTCTCTCTCTCTCTCTCTCTCTTTCCCCTCCTCCTTCCCATCCTTTGGTGTGTATGGTTACACATGATGCACATCCGTTTTTCACACTCTCTTTATCAGGCCACAGCAGCAGGGCAGGAGAGCACAGACAGAGAGAGCTCTTCTCTCTCTCAGCCCTCAGTCCAATCCCGTCCAGTCCAGTTCAGTTCAGTTCGGTTCAAGTGTTTCACTGGCATTGTGAATGGAGGTACATTCATATTGCCATAAGTGAAAAATAATAAGATGCAACATACAACAAATTAAAAATGATAATAATTATTATAATAATAACATGAATAATTGTCTTTATTAATTAACATTAAACTCTATAAAGTTAAAATATATTATGTATATGTATATAGGACTACACCAGAAAAATCTTCCTATTCTTTGTCACTAAAATATAAAAGTGTCCAGCACTTCTGATTGAAATGGAGCGTGCAATTTACAAGCAACAAAAATACATGAAAAGTAAGTGGTAGGAGGTAAATAGATGGGGTTAATCATAGCAAAACTGTGAATGATTTGAAATGGTAGAAATGAGCATTGAGTTTAAAAAAAATAACTCAAGCAGATCTGCTCTGCCAAAGGGGAAAAATTGTACAGTGACTTACAAGTGGGAGTAGGTTTGTGTGTGTGTGTGTGTGTTGGGGTGGATTGTATTGGAGGGAGAGAGTGAGAGAGAGAGAATGAATGAATGCAAGCTGTGTTTGAATGAATACAACCTGTGTTTGTGTGTTTATCGGAACTTTTATTCTTGCAGGAGCGCGTACATTTATTGATTGGTGTAGAATCGGGTTAGAAGGTTAGTGCTGGATGTGTAAATGTGCAAGCAGGTGCAGAGTATATTAAAAGGAGCATGTTGGAGTGTAATAGGCTCTTCCAGCCCTTTCTTTTTCTATCTCTTCAACCTCCCAGTGCTGTCATCTGATTGCATTTCATGCTCTGCAAGTGCATTAGCTGCGTTCGTGTAGTGGTCTGAACTCTTTGCCTGCGCTTTGACTGTGTTGTTATGGCTTAAATAGGAGGCCTTTAAATTGCGGCTCTTAAACGCGACCCTGATCCCTGATGACCCCCAGCATGATGAGGTGTGAACACCGTGTCAGGGCTTTTCCATGAAAACATGGCAAAAAAAAAATTAAAAAATGCTCTCGGCGTGTCATGGGGGAAAAACACAGGAACGCCTGACAAAAACGCAGTTCACAGGACAAACCTAATAGCAGACACAGAGGCCATTTATGTTGCTTTCAGATCATGTTGTCAATTCAAGCCTGACCTCTGGAGCTAGTTCTGGAAAAAAGAAAGTGGCAGAGCTGACTACAAAAAGTGCAAAGATACGAAATAATTGCAAAATGAATACATGGACTGTAGATGGATAAGGTGGGGGGTGAGCTCATGGGTTAGTAACAGCCTGAGATATGCATTTGCAGGTTACATGAGCAGCGCTGAGCTGCGCCTATGCTGTAGGTTAATGGGGTGGAAGTTTTTACCACCTATATTTACTGCCTGTGGCCTGGCAGTCAGAAAGCTCAGCTTGCAGGTGCATGTGAAACTGGGAAGGCCAAGCTTGGTAAGTTTCAGTATAATCTTGATGGGCTGATGCTAAAAGCCTCGGCTGTCGTTCAGGAAAAAATGTCCATGTGTCATGCCTGCACGTGGGACTGCTGCAGAAAATATTGAGGTGCAGGAATTTAATGGACAGATAACCCATATGGTTTGAACACAAAAGGAATAAACAATTCAATCCAAAAACATAACTAGAGTGAAGCACACACACAAACTAAAGCACACACTCGCTACAGTAAACAGCTTGGAAGCTGTGAAAACAGTCACTGGGCAAATAGTGAAAACTCTCTTTCAGACCAGAGTACAAATGAGACCAGTCCTTCACGAGGGACCGGACGGAAACCCCCGGGTCGGCTGGCTGTAAATAAGGACGACAGAGAAGATAACAGGTGTGGGGTGTAACTAATCTGGTCTAAAGAAATACAGGGGGTCCTCGGGTTACATCAGTCTCGACATACAACGTTTCGAGTTTACGACACTCACTCCCACTCGGCTTACACTGTTAGCGTCGTATGCATGGACTACGTGGGTGGACTAGTTTGGTTGCGTGCGGTGGCAGAATACGCAGTAACGCGACGTATGAGTGAGGGAGTTCGCTTGTGTTTTTCTGATTTTACAACTGTGTTAGGATAGGAAGTAACTTAGGCTAGGGTGTCGAAGGAACGGATCTGTGTCGTAACTCGAGGCCCCCCTGTAATGAGGAACATCACCAGGCTGACAGGTTAAACGGAACACGTAACTTCAGGGGAACAAAACACAGATAATGACTGTTAAGCTGAGACTAGCGATGTGAAAAAAGCAAAATGCAAACCATGGTTCAGTAATCCAGTGACAGGAACAGCGCCGAGGCTGCAACACAAAGTTGGCAAAATACTTTTCCAAGCGTGTTTATTGAGGGCTGCTGAATGATACACCATGCTATTTGGACCACATAAAGATACCAGGAGATCCTTTAGGTCAGGAATGCTGTTCTTGATAAGCCTGAGCATCAGGTTCACCTACTATTTCATGGGTACTAAAGTAAAAGCTAGAGAACATTATTTACCCTGGAGTTTTGGAGTTGGTGTGATGATTGTGCATGACACAATACCCTGTGAGACAATTTGTAATTTTAGCAGTTCCAGGGCCCTAATTCCAGTAATGCCAGTAGTTATAAAAGGGGAATTTGTAAAAAAAAAAAAGAATGGAATTAGTGTTAACACCACATCCAAACTGGCTACCACTCTTTCTCGCCCTCTCTTTCGCTTTCTCTCGCCTTCTCTTGACCAAAATACCATATGATATCTGTTTCCATATGATATGGAACGATACCTTTTGAGACATTAAAGTATCCATGGTAGTACCCGTTGTTCTTGATATTACACTTTCTGTTGTGTTACTTGTAATTTTAGACAATTTTATTGTCTGTTGTAGTCCTGTAATGTTACTGTTATAGTGCTGTTGTAGTAGGTATGTAGTGTTGTTGCAGTTTCTTTTGCAGCAGCTTTTGTAGGTCCTTTTTCAGGGGTGCAAGCTTGTCACTAGGTTATTTGTGTGATTTGTGCCCATTGTGTAAATGAAGTGTGAGCAAAAATAGGCCAGAAAAAGCTCCTGTCTGTGCCTGGTCTGTATATCGTACTTGAAAATGTTGATGCTTGAAAAGGACCCATTTTGAGAAGTCCTTAACATAGGACCACTTTAGCTGAACGTCTGAATGTCTTACAGATTAGTCTCATGATTCCAAGACAAGACAAGGCAAGTTTATGTGTATAGCACATTATCATGCACAGAGATCATTTAATGTTCTTTACAGAGATAAATTAGAATAAAAGTAGCATAAACGTAGGATTTCGGATTAATTTAAACAAAGGTAAATAACAGAGTATAGATAAAAGTGTGAAATTACTGGGAACTGAAAGCAGAGGAAAACAGGTTGGTTTTAAGTTTCAAATACAATTGGAATTTCATTCCAGTAATGCCAGTAGATATACAAGAGGAATTTGGAATAACAAGTACATTAGCTATCGTTAGAAATAATGGAAATGATGGAAATAATGTCAACACCACATCTGAACTGTGATGGCTACCTCTCGCTCCCTTTCTCTTTTCTCTCGCTGTCTCTCAACCGAAATATACCGTAAACCGCGTTTGCCATTTGCTGTCAGTTGTTTTGCATATTGTGTTTTTGTTTAGTTTGTTGAACTTTATTGTGTTATAGATGCAATGTACTTGAATGCAGGTTTGGCCCGGCCTCCATTCTCTTATGTGCCCTGAACTGATGTCCCCCTCATATTACAGTACATCAGTAGTAGGAAGATTAGGCATCTCTGATGGTTATTTACAGTCTATCCCTTTGTTTTCTAAATTGGAACAGTCTGGGTTTCCCTAAGGACTTTTTTGAGAAATGCTGAGCTCGAGGGGTGTAATTGGAGTTGAGTTGGAGTGATGTTTCTGATCCAGAACTAATCATCCAGCATTAGGACCTGACTGGGCTCTGAATGTAATCAAATCCTCACAGCAATGTTCCAGCATATAGTGTAAAGCCTTAACAGAAGAACAGAGACTTTTACTGCATCCAAGGGAGAGCAGACTCTATTAATATGCAAATGTCTAATAAGAAGGTATCTGCTTTTAGACATATGATATAGATGGGTGGATGGATAGATAGATAGATGGATGCATGGATAGGTGGATGGATTGACAGACAGATAGTTTTGCATATGATATAAGATCTTTAAACATGATGTAGACAGTGGTGCCAGTGGTCACTGCTTTCTCTGAGTTGAATGAAAGTTTTATATTACTGGAGTTTTATGCAGGATGCATAAGGAGATGTGGCCTATATTAAAATGATTCCGGTGGAGCCCGTATTCATCCATGGCAAATTGCTCCAATCAGTTCGGTGTCAGAGCTAAACAATGGATTTCCTTTACAGTCAAAGGAGCATGAAGCCTTCTGTGGGGATTTTATATACGGGGGAAAGCGTCCAGAGAGACTGAGAAAAGAAACCTGAATTCAAAGTCATTACAATGCTTCATTGCTCTATTTTCTAATTTATCAAGATTAATGATAGGCAATAAAGAAACATGTACTCCAAGGAATTATTTAATTTGGTGGAGTGTAAAATAAAGTAGAGCTGTAACACAAAAAGGAAGCACCTCAGAAAATTCCCTGCAGACTTGGGCTCCTGCTGAGTTCTCTTATATAAAAGATGAAAGAAGGAGTTTTACATTAGGAATACGCCTGATTACTTGTCTATTTTTAACATGAGAGTGAAAGGGCAGTGTACTCTTTTTCTTCTGTCTTCACCACATATCACACGGATGGATGACAGTTTTACAAGGACTATATCATAGCGAACATTTTCCTTGTTTTTTTTTTTTAATCAAAAGTTTGATGCAGCATTGTTAAGAGTTTTTAAACATTCTGGCTGACCATATATAGACACAAGGCTGACAAAACAGCTCATTTTGGTTTACAGTTCATTTCCTGTCATAGTTGTGACGTTTTAGCCCTGAACACATTTCCAAATCCAAAACATTCAGTCCACAGCAGTTTAGTCCCACCCCGCGGAACACCTGTAACAGAGTTGGAATGGAAGATCGTGATTAACCTTGTGCTGTTCCTAGTTGAGTCATTGCAGAATTCTAAAGGAACACATTTTAAAGGAGCAAATGTTCACTTTTCCCCACTTGCCTGAAAATTTCAGTGTGAACTTGGTAGTTCATTCCACACTTCAGTTTAGGTTGCTTTTTGAATGAAACACAAGGGCAGGGCAGCCTATCACAGCCATGGCCGTTTGTACACACTGTATGCACAAAAGTATTGGGACATACCTATTTTTCACTGTTTGGGACAATCTTAAAGCTTCAGCAGACATTTTGGAAAATGCCATGCTTCCAACTTTGTGGACACAGTTTGAGGAAGAACCTTTTCTATTCCAGCATGACTGTGCAGCAGTGCTTAAAGCGAGCTCTATAAAAACATGGCTGGATGAGTTTGGTGTGGAAGAACTTGACTGGCCACAATAGTTTTGTCCATAAAGTGTACTGTTCTCTATAGCAGTGGAGACAGCTCAAACTTCAGGCTCCTAAAGACGTGTCCTGCTTAATTCTGAGGGCTGAAAACTTGGAAAATGGTCATGTAAAATTTTTCATACGTAACACTACACAAATTTTATAAATGGAGCTAAGGAGTAAAAATAAAATACAAGAAAATCCAGGATATGGGACCTTTAATCTCTCTGTGGGCTCATCCCAGTTCGCCAGAGTGCTGAAATGGCCATCTGACACTGTCAGAAGTGATTTTGATCTTTTTATATATATATATATATAAAGATCAAAATCGCTATATTTAGTGAAGACTGTCCAGTACTTTGTTTCTTTCCCTCTCTCTTTCTCTGTCTGTCTGTCTGTCTCTCTCTCTCTCTCTCTCTCTCTCTCTCTCTCTCTCTATCCCTCCCTTTCTCTCTCTCTGGTCTTGTCACAGCGTGTATGCTGGGTCATGTTAAAAGTGGGCCAGGGGAGGCGCTTCTCCACAGCAATCTGGCAGAAATGGATCTCCGTGGCTAAGTACATAATACGACAGTCTGGAGAATTGGTGGGGTTGGAGTGTGTGTCGGGGTGTGTGACGTGTGACTGAAGGCTTCAGGGCAGAGTTAAAAACCCATTCAGACTCGTTCAGATCCATTCAAACTGCAGTTAAAAGCCTCTTGCTGGGCTGCTGTGGGTGCTGTATTCTCAGCGTATTCTCTAATTCAAGATTGAAGCACAGAAAAAAGTAACAAACTAATATCAAGCAACATTCGAAATATTCGAAGCACCACATACAATATATTTTAACTAATGCCATTAATGCTTCAGATAATTCAGGAGGTCTTTGATTAAGCATAATGATTATAAAATGTGTGAATCATTTGATGTAATGATTCTTTAATGTGTAAGTTTTTATTGTCTATTGTGTGAATTATCATTCTATGATTCATTAATCGGTTATTATTGTCATGATTCAAAGGTTGACAATTTGGAACTTCCATATTCAATAAAACAAGTATAGGTTCTATGTTGTTATGAATTATAGAACTTCTTGATTTGATATAAAACACATTCTTGATATGTGATATACATGATATGGTATATCAGTAAACTTTGCACTTTTGTAATGTACACACACACACACACACACACACACACACACACACACACACACATACACACCACACTGTTTGCACTAGTGTAAAGGCAGCATAGCTATGACTGTTGAATAGAATAGAGTAGAATAGAATAGAATAGAATACAATAGAATGTGATTTATAGTTTGCTTTGTTTTGTCCGGCATCTGTTGTGGTCTTGCAGAAAGAGATGAAACTGATAACAACGGTCACTGTAGCACTTCTCCAAGTGAAAGCCTAAACATGGTTGTTTTTCTGCATTTTGAACAGTGGAGTGCGACCTGCCAAGATGTTCACAGCCTTGTATGATTTTTACTGTGAACTCAGAGACTTTCAGAGTCAGATAAAAACATAGTCGGAGAAGAAAAGTCCTAGAGGAAGTAGAAGGCAGTAGCACCTCGGCCCCCTTCAGTCAGGACTGTGTAATCAAAAGCATTTTTCATCACTTCACTGAAATGCGATTATTAGGAGGAGTTGTCAGTGGAGGAGGTTTTGAGGGTGGGTGCAGAGAGAGAGCGAGTGAGAGAGCGAGAAAGAGAGAGAGAAAGAGAGATTGTTCAAAGTAAGCAAAGCTCAAGCCTGCTTTCAGCTTTTCAAATGCTTTTATGCTCACACTGACTCTCTCCTGCCTCCCATGGTTTGATCAATACACAAATGGTGTCATTTTTTGCCTCTGAGTTAGATATAGTGGGCTCTAAGTGGCTCTGAGTGGTGGGCGTGATTGACGGCTCTCGCCGTAACCCGAGATCTGTAGATCCTCTCAGGCGGATCGGACACACACTTGTTTCAGGGATTTGAAAGGAATTCCTGCAAAAGACACTCCATGGTTGATCTTTTTGTGTGGTTTTCTGCCATCATTACTGTGGATGAGGTCAAACATTATTGCTGTAAAGGGCATATGTCGTTTTTAAAAATCACTTTTTAATGGTTTGATGCATGTTGTGAAGATTGCTTTGAGATGTCATTTTCTCCCTAGTCCATGCAATCCATGTATGGAAGCTACATTGCAAACACAGTCTGGTTTGAAATAATCACAGTTGTGATGTTACAACCATAAAAAAAAAAAAAAACTTGCTTAAGACTGTCTATACAGCTTCTATATGTTTAGATCTGCCCGTGGAGCCTGTGGTGGTTTAGTCTCGCCCAATTCGTCTATAGCAGTGTAGTGCCACCTACTCAGCCTACACTAGTGTAACCCCACCCATTCCACCTCCAGCACTGTAGCCCGCCCAGGCATTCTGCAGCAGCTTAGCCCTGCCTGCTAGCCCCTGCTGCTCCTAGCTGTCATGAAGCAAATGGATTATCAACACATCCAAAAAGACTGGATGAAGTGGATGTCTGGCTTCAGAATTGTTGAAGGGAGGTTGAGCACTGATGCATTTGTGAATTTGCATAATAGATTATTATTCTGCCGTGCTTCTACAATCGGGGTGTGTGTAGAAAGATTAGCTTAGGGCTTAAAAGAGTGGCTCAACCAAACAAACACGCTAGGAAGCATCATTTGGCATGCTGTATGGTGGCTGTTCGCTTTCTTTTGTTGTTTATAATATTGGCACTATTGGCTAAAGCATTGTACAGTGGGAGACAAGATTTCCTCTGCTTTTGCATGTTTTTGACGCTAAATAGTTTCAGATTGTACAAAATGTAACATGAGACGAGGAGGACTTGAGGGAACATAAATGATCTTTTTGTCTGTTGAAGGAAAACCCCCATATTGGTCCATGTGAAAAAGTAATTGCCCCCTAAAAGTGCAACCAAATGGCTCCATGTAAGGTCTAGCCCTAGACTGAAGTCAGGCACTGACACTACTAGAGAACCCTCTCTGGACAGCCAGCCCAGAGTTTTGCACAGCCCCAAAACAAAAAGATCCGGATCACCTAAGTACTAGGCGGTATATGGAGGTATATACTGTATATATATAGACCTAAGAGCCATTCTCTCAGTGTGAAGTATACTAAGCCCTGCCTAGTTACCAATTGGTTCCATGTTTTCCTGTCTGTATTGCTTTCCTGTGTTTCTCTGACCCTTTTCTGGATTTTTGAATAACTCTTTTGCCTTGTGGACGTGTCTTTGACTGCTTCTTATTGGATTTACTGGTTTTGGACTTTGTCTTTTGTATTTGTGAACTGTACCTTGGATTAAATCTACACAGTGTCCTCTGCATTTGGGTCCATATCAGAGTATCATTACACTTCATAACCTTTTCTATCTAATGTCACTCAGATTTTCCTTTCCTCATGGCAGAGTGAGCTGCTTGTTGAGACTTTTTAGTTTACTTCACATTGCTGGAAATGTTGAAGGATGGACGTAATCAAGCATGCGTGTGTCTAATCCGGTTGTTCTCAGTTTAAGTTTGAATGATGGTTGATTGAGCAACTAGGGGGATGAGTGCTATTTCACACAGGGCCTGCTGGTGCTGCTTAGCTTTTCCTTTGATATATACAATAACAAATAATAAAAAAAAAATGTTAGTCCTGCATTCAAATTTGCAAGGTCTGAGACAATTCCATGTGACATGATGCAAAAATAGGGGAAATCCACTGGGACCAAATACTTTTTCATTTAAATTTACGGCATTTATCAGAAACTTTTATCCAGCTTCTGTTCGCTAACTACAGGAGGCAGTCTCCCTGGAGCAACATGGGGTCAATGGTCTTGCTCAGGAACCCAGTGGTGGTGTGCTGAAGGTAGGATTGGAACCCATGAGCTAGCTCTTGGTCCAGAGGCAAGTATCCTGTGTTTAGGATTAATAGGTATGGGAATGCTTTAAGGTTAGTTACTGCCCCACGGATCTGATACAGCTGTGCTCTGTGACGTAAAAGAGAGACTGGTGGTCCGCAAGTACACAGCATGCTCATCATTATCCCAGAATAAGCTCAAATTAATTGCTCCTTCACAATGGTGGCAATGAATAGGCAGAGCACTGAGAGCAGTTGTAGGGGTGGGGAAATCGAATCTTAGATCAACCTTAATGACCACTTGGCTCATTTCTCCCCCAATTTGTCCTAATGCTAGCATTGTGAATTCATCATGGCTAATACCGCAACCCACCATGCACACCCTCCCGCCAGGCTGAGCGCCTCCGAGTGGATGGCCAGCCTCTCTCTCTCTCTCTCTCTCTCTCTCTCTCTCTCTCTCTCTCTCTCTCTCTCTCTCTCTCTCTCTCTCTCTC
>JBBPCX010000114.1:8381018-8395499 GCA_037974365.1 Hydrocynus forskahlii
ATGACAACCATTCCATGCCAGTGTCTGTTAAATTCCTACACAAGCACCTCATTCTGCTTCATGAGGTACTGATTAGTTATCACCTGAATCAAATCTTATTTAATGAGGAAAAGTATAAAAACACTACTGTAATCAACACTCTCCTCTCGCAATGAGACCAGTTGGATGGCAAAACACTACTAGAAGTATGTCAAAGGTAATTATTGCCATTTTGTTTAAGAGTGAACCAGAGATTTGTTTACTTTGAATTATTCAAGTTCTGTAAACACTGCATCATTTCTCTTATTTTAATGTTGTCATTTCCTTTAAAATTATGCTTCAAAGAACAATATTTGTATTTAGAAATTGGGAGAAATATTGTTAGAAGTTATTAAAAGCTGTTCAGTTCAATATTTGCTCCTATAAAAGTTAAATCCTGAGAAACTGAACATTTTTACAGTGGTCTTTTATTTTTTCCAGAGCTGTAGTTGCTGGACTCCTCACTGAGAGATCGCAAGTTCAGTCCGGTGATATTAGGAGTTTGAAGATGCAGTTACACTTCGCACATAAGATGTCTGGTCATTTCCCAAGACAGTTATTTGGAGCCATTTGATTGATGGGTCCGAGGCATTAACAGTATGTGGCTGTGATGGAAGCTCTGCTGTGAACATGAAGTCCTGCAGAGAATCAGATTCTTCACACATGGCCAGCTTCCTGAGGAGTGTGGGTGACGTCCCTTCTACACCTGAGTAGCACGGCACAATACAATTCAGGAATTACTGCATTCGAATAGATAAGATGGAACGCCCTTAAAACTCTTCTCTACAGCAGTGGCATTCTTCCCTTCTCATCCTTTCTCCTCCTCTCTCAGGTTTCAGTCTTTTCTTTTTCTTTTCTTCAGTATTTTTCTTCTCTTCTCTTCTCTTCTCTGCATCTTTCATCTTTGTTTGATCTCATGTTTGATCTCATGTTCCCATTTCTTATATGTCCTTTTCTCTTGTTATTTCGATTGCATATGGTGTTGTTGAAATCAGCATTGCTGCCATAATGCTGTTTTGGAAGTATGATGATATCTAATTTTTGTCCTGTGTAGCCGAGAAAATGTAACAGACTGGCAAATCAACAGGTTATCATGTGGTTACAGTGTTTGAAGTAGATGAGAGCAGATGGACAACAGGAATTAGTAGCTCTCCAAATCTTGAGATTCATTTATCATCAGTTTTGAAAGCTGTGTATTCGACACTGCATATTTAGAAGCTGTGTATTCAACACTGCATATTCGTAAGTTGCATATTCTACACTATATATTCGTATATTGCATATTCAACACTACATATTTGTAAGTTGCACAGTCAACACTGCATATTCGTAAGTTGCATATTCAACACTACATATTCGTAAGTTGCACAGTCAACACTACATATTCGTAAGTTGCACAGTCAACACTACATATTCGTAAAGCGTTTATTCGGCATTGCGCATTCGTAAGCTGTGTATTCAACACTGCATATTCAGAAGCTGTGTATTCAGCACTGCACATTTGTAAGCAGTATGTTCAACACAGTATATCCGGAATCAGTAGATTCGACCCTGCATATTCTTAAGGCATGTATTTGATGCTGCTTATTCTGATTCAGTGTTTCCAACACTGCATGTTCACAAGTCGTGTATTCGACTGCATATCGGTAATTCGCGTATTCGGATGCTACATTTTGAGAAGATGCATACTCAGAAACATCAGTAAACAGAGATGTCTTTCCTTGTCTTTCGCAAGCTCAGGTAATGGAAGTGTCATGCTTTAGGTACCCCTTGTGCTCTTTATACTCTGGGTGGGATATTGAATGTCTGGCAGTCGGGTGATAGCGGAAGGTTCTAGAAGGCTCCAAGGGCGGTCATAATTTGGTTGTGCTCATAAAGGGAATTGGTGGCTCCTCCTTGATCTGCTCGCAGCGTGTGTGGAATGTATGTGAGTCCAGCAGGACCGACATGTTCGATACTTCATTTCAATACCTCAATACACACCGGCTTAATTTCCCTGGAGTTCGGCCAAGCCTTCCAATCTCATCCTGACACCGTCCCACAATCCTCCAGTACAGGACGGCATAAGGGTAACACACTGTCCTGGAAACAGAGAGAGAAAAAGAAAGAGAGAATGACTGGCCACAGAGGAGCAAATTCCAATTTCTGATCTAATACAATAACTCTTTTGCAGTTGATTTCATTGCATATGAACTGCATGTCATGAGCATGTTAAAAATTTATATGAATTATTTCTCTCTCGTTGAAACGGGAGGATAAATTTTGCGGAAAGTGTAGATTATTTACTTGGCAATCCACATCATATATGTGTTTGTCAGCAAAAGAGGAGATATCTTGAGATATTATCTTTGTGGAAGGAATAAAAGATCCTAATTTTTCATGAACAAATGGACTAAAGTTAGAAGAACAGACTCAAAGCAGACATGAATGTAATTCATTTTGTAATAAACTATGCAATAACGTAAGGATAACAAACAAAATAATAAAACAAAAGCTCTACAGGTTAATCATCGTAAGACAAGTACAAGCAAGAGAAGAGAGAGATAAGGAAGCAGACAGGGAGCACAAGAAACTGAGAAAGACAGAAACAAGAGGCAATGTGAGAGAGAGAGAGAGAGACAAAAGAGAAAGGAGGAACAAAAGCAGAGAGAAATAGACTGATAAAACAGGCAATATGAAAGAGAGAAAGAGAGACAGACAGACAGGAAAACAGAGAGAAATAGAGAGAGACAGAGAAACAGAGAGAGAGATAAAAAAACAGAAAGAGAGAGAGACAGAGAGAGAGAGAGAGAGAGATAAAGAGAAACACAATAAGAGAAATACAGAGAGAGATAGAGAAGAACTGAGAAAAAGAGAGAGATACAGAGAAAGAGAGAGGGATACCGAGAGAGAGATAAAAAGAAACAGAAAGAGAGAGAGAGAGAAAGATAAAGAGAAACACAATAAGAGAAATGCAGGGAGAGAGATAAAGACAAACAGAAAAAGAGAGGATACAGAGAGAGAGAGGAACAGTCAAAAAAAGAGATACAGAGAGACAGAGAGAAAGAGAGAGACAGGAACAGAGAGAAAGACAGAGGGACACAAAGAGAGAGAGCACAAGAAAGAGATAGAGAAAAAGAAACAGAGAGAAACAGAGTGACTGGTCACAAGATAATTTTTAGGCCGATGTCGTGTGTGTGTGTGGTTGCGTGTGCGTGTGTGTGTGTGTGTGTGGTTGTGTGTGTGTGTGTGTGTGTGTGTGTGTGTCCGATCAGCAGTGCTGACTGTAAAAAGCACACTGCAGCCGTTTGTTTTCCAGCATTTCCAGAGCACTGTATTGGTGATATCTGGGCTCAGAGGATATGAATATGCTTCACGGCAGACAGAATTCTGAAAGATCAAAGAGTTAATATAGATAAACTGCATTAATTACAATTCTCACTTTGACAAATTGCTGCTGTCACGTAATGAAAAATTTCACCCCACTTAGGCTTCGGCAGCTACTCTAATGGCAGCTATTTGCAGCGGCCCAGAAAAGAAATCAAAAACTGTGCAGTTGATCCATTTAAACACAATAAACCAATGCAGCTGGTAAACTGTGGAGGATTACAAAATAAAAACAATATGAGAGAGAGAGAAAGAGAGGGGAGAAAAAAAGAATAGATGAGATCCAAAACAGAAAAAAATAAAAAGGGAATGAAGAGAGCAAGAGAAGAAAAAGAAAGAAAAAGAAAGATAGAAAGAAGAGAAAATGATGAGAGAAAAAAGACAGATTATAAAAACATGACTTGTAAAGACAGTGAAGGAATTGCATTTGCAATTTTGTACGAACTAAGATTTCTCACCCTGAGTGATGTGTGAAGCATGTTCACAAACAAGGATAAACAACAAAAAAAAAATTCTTAAATGGGTCTTTGGTGCTTCATCGTGCAATAACATCCTGCTCTGTCCAGTATGACAGAAATCTAACACTGTAATATGTAATGTAATGATGTAATCATTTTATATTTATATCTCTTAATGGGAAAATGCATCTTAAATACGCTCCAAGGTGTGAAACGGAAGGAAAAAAAAACACACAGATCTAAATGTACAAAAACATTGGGACACACGCATTAGTATTGAATTCAGGTGGGTCTTACTTCTTATTATTGGTGTAATGGTCAGGTGTCCAAATACTTTTGTCCATCTAGTGTAGCTAGTGTTCTAACTGATAGTGGCACAACATTACTGAGTCACCTAAATGCCTAGAAATAAGCAATATTTTGTGCATGTTGCTACAAAATAGACAGGAAAAACATTCTCAGTTTTTAATGTGCAATATGTAGGTTGTTTTGGACCCAGTTTTATTAGTTCATTGACTGCGAAAAATGTTCATACAGTGTGTAGCTGGCTTTTTATGTAAAAAAGGAGATGAATGAAAAAGAAAGGAGAGATTTGTGTAAGAATAATATGCAAGTATTAGATTTAGTGTGGTGCTCCAGCTCTGAACACACAACGGAACAGAAATGCAGAGTGGCTCTTTGATGCAGTGTGTGTGTCAAAGAGAGGGATTAATCTGAGGTTTTAAAGTGGACACTACACACTGTCCGGTTCCACCTGCAGATCGATGCCACATAAACCAGACTCGTTTAAGAGTGTCTGTGGCAAGAGGGAATACCAATGCCTCGCGATAGCGGCTAGCGGCTAGCAGCGGCAATAAAAACTTCATGGCTGTCCTCATTCTGTCCTCAGAGCAGCGCCGTAACTGGCCACAGGCAGACGGAGAGGAAAACAAGCTTTCAGTCACTTCCAGGGTTATGCGAATGCATCAGTCTGAGGGCGACGGTTCTGCTGCAATGCATTTTGAAATGTCAGAATGGACCCTTATCAGTTATAATAATATCTGGTAACACTTCGATAGAGGGGGGGACATTATAAATACCCTTATAATGCTTTTATAAACAAGTCAGTAGCTGAAAATGAACGGTCTGCTCATGAATACTTTATCAAACTTTATTGACAAATCTTGTTTTTGTGGAATGTGCCCCAGGGATGGTACACTATATGGACAAAAGTTCTGGGACACATCTGTTTTTCAGGGTTTTGGCTAGGTCACTTACTTCCAGTAAAGTGCAATCTTCAGCGTAACCAAGACATTTTGCCATGCTTCCAACACAGTCTGGGGAAGAACCTTTTCTGTTCCAGCATAACTATGTTCCAGTGCACAAAGCGAGCTCCATAAAAACATGTTTGAATGAGTTCAGTGTGGAGGAACTTGACTGGCCCGCACAGAGTCCTGACCTCAACCCCATCCAGCACTTTTGGGATGAACTGGAATGAAGGTTGTGAGCCAGGCCTTCTCGTCCAACATCAGTGCCTGACCTCATAAATGCACTGATGAATGGACACAAATTCCCACAGAAACTCCAAAATCACTCCAAAAGCCTTCCAAGAAAAGTGTAAGCTGTTATAGCTGTAAAGGGAGACCGACTCCACGTTGCAGTCAATGTATTTGTATGTATATATAATATAATTACAATATAACATCATTACAGTCCCTGTTGGTGTAAGGGTCATGCGTCCCAATACTTTTGTCTATATAACGTATATGAATAGATGTTTCTTTGACATTCATACCATTTTTCTAAAGCCTTTTTTCAGTCTGTCAGAACAGATACACTTTCTGTCAGTGTTTCAGTCCACGCCAAGTAAGCGAAAATGCAAGCTCCTCTTTTCTGTGCGTGAACTCTGTAGAGATCCATACAAATCGCATGCTCTCACTTTCTGTAGTGTTGTAAGCTATTACAGCTAATTTTCTGCAGTGGTAATGTCTTCTTGGTCTAGTAGCTCCTCAGCAACTCCTGCACTCTGCTAATGGTGTTTGGATGGCGCTGTTGCAATCATGGACCTTTTTATCTGATACCAACAACAGTAAAAACTTGTGACTGTAGTTTCATTGCAATAACTGGTTCTGCTGCTTGGACTGTCACGTTTAACCCTCTGTGGCATGGTGTTGCCTTCCGGCAACAACAATTATTTTGGCCCATACTCTGCCCCTTTAATTTTTAAAAAATAAAACATCACTTTAAAAATCTGATGATAAGTCTGGGACCAATGAAATTTGAGGTGGGCGTAGATTTGACTTTTCGTCTGGGGGTGGAACATTCCTTTTTGAGCCAATAGCTGAGTTGGACACACTGCTAGCAGAAGGTAAGATAAATTTCACTTATTATTATATAATCTAAAAAACCTTGGTGTTTTAGTACCCTTGTAGCATCTTGTTGCCCTGAGGCAACAAACCAAAATCTTTTAGGGGGGCTTGGGTGGGACACATTTTATGATTGATATACAAGCTCCCAGAAACTAGGGTAAAATATTTTTTTCCTCTTAAAATAAAAATTAATGCCATAGAGGGTTAAAACCACCTATTGTAAAAGCGTTGAATTCAGAAAAGTAGAAAGCTGACGTTCCCGCTTCAGGTTCCAGAACTCGGAGGCAATGTGGGTTGGTTGACGCTTGCACTTCCTTTGCTACGCGTATTTGACTCTGACACATGACATCTGGTGTGAAGTTGAAGGAGCCACAATCTGAGACTTTATGTACAGCGAAACTCACTTCCCTGAGCGTATGGCAATAAACAGCATGAGCTCCGAGCTGAACCTACACCAAGAAGTAACGGGCAGTTTTCTAGTGCAGAGCAGAAGCTCCATGCTCCCGCTCAAATCCTCAAACGTTTACAGTTCCAAACTTCTAGACTGAAGCTGTGGTCTTCCATTGCAAACACAAATTAAGAAACATTGCCATATGAGTCAAGAATGGAGTACGAGACGCTTTCTGCAGGTCTGGAGTGGAGAGATGTGTGATTTCTCCTGGAGCTGTCCAAATACATCTGCACTCACTTTCTCAGGAGAGGATGGAAAGTGGTCCAGTGGTACCACAAACACACTCACACCATACACACAGACCGGATGAATCGTGGGTTAGGGGCAGGTGGATTCACACAGGCTAATGAAAGAAATGACAGCCTTCTAGGAAGAGGAGGGGAGGAGGAAAGAAAAAGTGAAAAGAAGGAGGGAAAAAAGGGGGCAGATTTGGAGCTGGCCAGGAAATTGAAGCCATTGCAAGCAAATTGAGTTCAGGTCCTTCTGAAGCGAGAGAGCACACCAATCAATTTGGCCCTTAGCAGGCGCCGTCAGACGGGTGCATGTGCATCCGGAAAACACACACAGACACACACCCATTCTGCAGATGCACACGCGCACACACACACACACACACACACACACAGGAACACACAGCCTAAGACAAAAAGAAAAAACACCATTAACATTCATAGCATTGGAATTCAATGAGACTGCATGATAGGAGTGCTGAAGCTTCTCTTGAACTGATGCAGAGACCAAAAAAAGGGGAAAAAAGCCAAATGCTTGGTTCAGTCAACGTGTTTTGAGGCTAGCGTGTGATTTAGGTGTGCCATTTGCAAAGCTCTGACTGTTGAGGTTCCACTATTTGGTAGCTAGTCTAGTGCAATCATGTTTTTGCTGCATGGGTACATTTTAAAAAGGCTATTTAAAACCAAAAAAATAAATACATGAACAATAGTGCAATACACCACTCAACAATATCAGGCATCTTGATTCCTGAACGTTGGCAGAACTTTTGTTTTTTTCGTAGATAACAGAATGTCATAAGTGTCAGAAACCACATTAGTGAGTCTTGCGTTGATTTAGTGTTTGAAGCAAGTGTACAATCAAGTAGGGATACATTTTACACCATACACAGTTTACACCATATTTTTTTTTATATCCTTTTTAAAGTCCAGTCACCACTGTCCACTTATAAGATGAGGCGTAGCCTTGTATTTAAATCATGATCAGTGATTAAACGTGCAATAGTCACAGCCTTCTTGAAGTCTTCGTTTTGGTCTTTCTACTTTTATACATAACCGTTGATCTGAAACCACATGAGCAATTTTTCCAGAGATTCCTTAACTGCTTATTGAGTTTCCAGGCTGTGTATAATGATTTAGGCATGTATTTTGTACAATACTAATTGCTGCACTAGCTTCGTTAGCTTCATTGCTCTCAAACTAGATACTAAATATATATTGACAGTCTAAACATATATTGACAGTCTAAACATATATTGACAGGAGAGAATTGTTTGCACTTGATTTCTTGATGGACAGTTGCTTTACCTTTCACAGGATTGGAATTCGTAGGGGCATGCTCGCGGTGATGCTGTGATGCTGAAGTGCTAAAGCATCTGCTCAAACTGGGAATAAAAAAAAACAAAAGAAAAACAAGTGCCTGGTTTACTGGTGTTTCTTGAGATCTTGGCCAAGCTTTTGTGATAAACGAGAGGTGTTTTCGCCTGCTTTTCCGATAATGATCCAGTTTCATGCCAGTTCATCTCCCCGTGCACACTTCCTGCCGCTAATTCTTGGACAGTGGCACAACATCTTCGCTAATTGTGGTGGTTGCGCGGTGGGGCTGGCGCGAGTGAGGCAAGTGTTGACGAGGAGTGGAATCATAACCCCCAAGGCCTAATTAGCTCTGTTGGTTCCCAATTAATCCATTAAGTTGTTTTGGCTCGGCTGCGAGGCCCAGGGCAGGATTTTATAGACCTGCACAACAGTGCATCAAGCAGTCAGACGCATGGGGTGGCAGCAAGTTGCAGCAGGTTAAAGCATCAGATTGTCAGACCGTCAGATTGCACGCGTAATTGGCGTGTTATTTGTTCTTCCAGATGTCTACGTGTGGGTGTGATTGGGAGTTAATGCCATAAACTCCAGTTAAGGCTTCATTCATAATGAGCTGTGAAAAACTTTAATGACTTTAATTAGGGCTGACGTAACCTGGGATGATGAAAATAAGAGACAATTACTAAAAAAACCGAACCTACCAGAAACAATGAACTCGCAATGCTGGATTGTTTTCAGGCGTGGAACTGGGGTAGGATCTGTCAGCACCCTGGTGCCCCGGCGACAGCCTGTCACACCTGGCGGGTTAATTAATTTACCAGATGTGCACGTGTCATTTTTCCATTTGAAAAGAGAAAATATTTCGGACTCTGCCTATAAAAAAGGATGTTCTTAGATCTTTGAGAAACAGGCAGAACATTAGGGCAAAAAAAAAAAAATTAAGATTCAAATTAAGATTCAAATAGTCAATTAATCGGCCTGCAAATCTGAACAGCTAAAAGAAGAAATGTAGGGTGTTTTACCGATTTTTTCTAAAATGAATGTAAAAAATATTGTTAATACTTGAGAAAAAAAACAAATTCCATTTTTGTTTTTAATGTAATTTAAACACGCCAGTTTGCCTTTACATTGTATCAAAATTCTATAATCAATATAAATCTTTGTACCTTAACTTACAGTATAGATTTCAAACGTTTTTTGACATTCAGTTGAAAAGCTTACTATATAGAAAATGTTCCAAGAGTTTTGTTTTAGCTTTCAGCCATAGTTGTTTTCCTTTCATTGGGTGCTTCCATTGAGTTGAATAAACCTTTAAACATTGCTAGAACAATAATGTCCATCAATAATATTTCCTTATAAACATATATAAAGGTGCCAAAAGGGTTTTTGTGCAATGGCATTGAAGACCTACTTGTGATTCTCCAAAGACCCCTTCAGCGGATACTTGATTAGAGAAGCATTTTTGGAAAAAGAATGAGACTTGTGAATGAAAATCATCACTAAAGAATATTCACATCATGTAAAGGCAGGACCCTTATGATGAAAGAAGAACCCTTACATCGGTATTGAACCTTGACATTATAAGGGTTGATCTAACTTAAATAAGGTTCTTCTCACTCATATAGTATCTTTTTTTCTCCAAAACACACACAAAAAAAAGACAGCGATTACCAAATTCATTCTTTTGGAGCCCATGCTTTGTACATTTATGTATTTTTTCCTGTTCTAACAGCACAGGAGAAGCGGGTTAATTTGTTAACAACTTGAATCAGGTGTGTTAGCTGAGGAATTGAACAAAAATCTGCATAGTGTGGGGTCCCCACGACTGGAATAGAGAACTGTGGTTCTGTGGTATCGCTCAAAAAGAAGTGTTGTGTAGGTGAGATGACAATTTATTTTTCCTCTGAAAATTAAGAAGCAATGACACCCTGAAGAGCGAAATGTGCCCTTTCCGAGAAGGTGTCACTTTTGTGGATTTGTCATGGATTAATCATTTACCTAAATGTGCATTAAGCTCGCAAAAATAAGGCCTGAAATGTCATCCACTCAATGCGAACGCAGTGGAGATAGAATAGAGATTTGGGTTCCGTGGGTGTAGTGCACCTTTAAGATTGAGATCAGGACAAATGAGGGGCTAAATGAAGTGAACTGATGAGAGTTAACCAGTCGATTATTCATTACATTTCAAACAGCTGTAGCTTCGGGGCAGATGTGAATCAATACTTCTCAGACCCATTTAATGACATTAATGCCATTTAGTGAAGCATGAGGTTTTAAATAAGGGAAAAAGAATGACTTTTTGTCATAATTGCAAGTTTTGACCAGATCTCATGTGTTAGACTTTTCAAAAATAAATAAATAAATAAATAAGCTAAATTTTTAAATATTGGCAAATATGTCCAGGCATATTCATAAACGTTTTATAATTGGGCCATTACCTTTGAAGAGCTGTTGTTTGGCAGCTGTCGCTGACATTACTTCAGCTTAAAACGTTCTGCTCAGCCACTGCATTAGGGCTCTGATTCCTAGAACGTATGTTCACCCTGAGAACACACTGCCTGGCCATTAGTGACTCGTGTTTTTCTGTATGTGTGTTTACGAGAGTGACGAACCTCAACAGAAAACAGCTGAGCTCAAATGTAGTTACGTAACTCTCCTGCATGTCCTGTTTTGCTCTCGTCAGACTTCTTGTCCTTTTGTATAACCAGGTACAGATAAAGTCATGTATGTGTTTGCTCAGACTGAGCAGTTGAATGTGTAGGAGAGACAGTTCAGCTGTGAGGGGAAAAAGAAGAACTCTCTGCCGCCTGTTGGAATTTATAGACTTTGGCGTAGAAAAAATGATTCAAAGCCCAGTTCATACCCTATCATCATTCTCCTGACACACCATCATTCTCCAACAAAACCAACATTCTCCAAGAAACAGCAGCGTCTTCCGACAAACAGCAAGAATTCTAGCAACAAACAAAACAAAAACGTTTTCCAGTGCTGTGATTCCCCACGCAAGACAAATTCTCCACCAACTACATTATTACAGCATTATTTATAATCAAACACCATTGTTCTCCACCGCTACCAACATTCGGCATACAAAACGTGTATTTTCCATTGCCATAATTCTCCACCCAACACAAATTCTCCACCAAATGCATTATTACTTTATTTATAATCAAACATCATTTTTATCTACCACAAAAAAAAAAGATTTTGGACAGTCATTCTCCAAAACTAGCATTTTACAATGGCAAAATGCAGACATTCTTTATCAAATACTAGCATTCTCCAACAAACACCAAAACAGTGTAGATCATTCTCTGACCAGTGCTATCATTCTCCATCAAACATTATATATAATCAAACACCACAATCCGGCAAGCATGAATCTTGCTCCAAAAATTGTAACCATCTCTGATAAAACCATACTTCACCACCAAACCCCCAACAACCCACAAAAAACAGCAGTGTTCTCTAATAAACACTGAGTTTCTACACATTCATTCTTTACCAAACACGGGTAGCTGGTAGTCTGGTGGTTAGGGAGTTGCCCCTGCCATCGGAAGGTCGTGTGTTTGAATCCCAGGACTGCCCGTGGCACCACTGAGGGACCCTTGAACAAGGTACCGTCCCCACACACTGCTTCCCGGGTGCTACATCACTGGATGCCCCCTGCTTAACTTGGTGAATGGATACAATGCAGAGAAAGAATTTCACACTGTTCACACTGCGTACTGCGGTATTGTGTGTTCACGTGTGACTGTAACAGGTCACTTTACTTTACAGACATCTACGTCCATCCAGGATCAGTGTCATGATTTGGAATGAAATGTTTCCAATGGCTATAATGTCGAATTCTCCAGAAAAGTGAACTGTCGAGCCAAATAACCTTTGTGAATGGAAAAGGACTCCAAATGGAAAAGGACTCCAGTTACAAACAGGTTTGATTATGTTTGTGGGTAAATGCTGTTCCTGTGCTTTATAGAAATGACAGCTGGTTATTATAATGGAAATCATTAGGCAAGATTTAATAATACTAAGGTGTGTTTACACCTCAAAAGCTCTAGACCATTCAATCTCAAGCACTGTCCTCATCATTATGTTTTGGACATTGTGTCACAGCTTAATGTTTTTGCATGAATGATGTGCAAATGTGCTTGAATATGAACTAATCTGCCCTTTGTTAGTTGTAGTGCTCTGAATTAGAGGTGGATGGCCCTTAATATTCCGGAGTAGTTAAGGTAGTACAACGTGTGCATGTACTGTGGAATCAGAATGATGGTTCACTTGCGTCAGCCACTATCTGCTCACCCACTTTCTCTCCATTTTTGAAGAATAGTGCCTATAAGTGCAGTTCAGAGGTCTCAGAGTTGGTTGAGAGAAGAAGAAAGTAAGCAGGAAAAAAAAGTGTTGGAGCTTATTGTAGCCTTATTGTAATGCAGAGAAATGCTTCAAAATACACACAATCTTTCATGAACTGCAAGACAAGAAAACACACACACACACACACACACACACACACACACACATTCATGGCTGACCCTAAGTTTAACTTCAATAAACCCAAAAGGAAAGTGTTTGGCTTTTTTTTCCTTTGCCCACCAGGTCGACGTTTTGGTGTTTTATTCTCCATGTGGGACCTTGTGAAGGTCATGCTGGGAAAAAAGAGAAGAAAAAAAACAGTGAGAGGCGTGAGCGATACTGCTGGGCTGGAGAAGTTGTTGTTCAGTAGTACTCTCTTCAAAACAGAGGAGTCAAACATGGTGAAGAACCGCTTTTGTAGCTCTTAACAACCTTTCAGAGGAGGATTATTCAGCTCATTTTTTAAATGAGGCATGCAAATGTAGGGGACTCATTTTTGAACCGGAAAGACCTTTGCATAATCTAAGATTCTGTACTTATTAAAGGTACTTCCTAAAATCCTGGGACTGAGCTATGAACCTCATAGAAAATGGCATTTTTAGGACTGTTTGCATGTTCCAGTTTCCTAATTGGAGATAGTGGCGTGTTTTCTCAGCAGGTTTTCCCCTTTTTCCCTTTCTTGTAATTGAACAGTTGTTTTAATCTGAATAATTGTGTATGGGTTGGGTTGCAAATAAGTCCCCATACCCTTCTGAAATGCTCAGGCTAGAGATTCCACCCACTTAAATGTTCAGTTTTATGTTCAGTTTGAGTCAGATTTTTTTTTTTGCAATACCCCTGGTTTTTATCAGATCCATTTTTGAGTAGCTTTTAGCTGCCATTGTTATGTCCATTATTGTGTGACGTGCAGTTCTCCCACTGTGTCCCTCCTTCGCCTTGGCTCATCGAGTTGCTATAGCTACACATAGCAAATGGTAATAATGTCAGGCCAACCTCTGACTTTTTAAATATGTACAGAGTATGCATTGGCCTATTTTCTTGAAATACTTGATGTAAATAGGCTAATTACTGTGTAATGTATTCCTTTATCTCAATTGTTAGGATTGCATAAGAGTTTACACTGCTAGTAAGACATAACAGCGTGTTGTTTTTAAATTTAAATACCTCTGTAACCATTTGGCATTTCAAACAAGTGGCATTTCAAATCAAATAATTTAAAACTTGCTACACTTTTCAGAAATATGCAACATGTGATTTTGTGGATCCCTTTGAAATCCTAGGCTGCCAGTTGCAGGGTGATCTGTATTGCTCGCTTATTAGATATACAGCTCGCTTATTAGTGTATACAGATCTTTTATTGTTGTTGTTTTACTTTTTTCCAGTGTTGTCATCATGTGGTGGTCAGTTATAGAAATAAATACAACATTTAGATCCAGTCAAAGACATGCAACAACTCTGTCATGATGTAGTTTTGAAAATGTGACTGCTGGAGATCATGAGTTCAGCCTTTGGTGGTGCCGAGCTAGCACAATGGCTTCGTTCTCTCTGGGTGGGTAGGATGGCCTTCCTTCCTCTCATCACTCACTCAAAGCAAAGCTAGCCGGCACAGATGTCTGTCACCTCAGATGATGGAACTGGGGGTTAGTGCTCTCCTTCAAGCATGTTGATCTGTCCAATGACATTTCATTATTGGAAGTTCAAAAAGATGCAGTAGTGCGTCATGTGACTCGGAAGAAGCAGGTTCAAGCCTTTACCCTCCCAGTGTTGGTGGGACTGTGTGACTGGGGGAGTCCTAGCTAATGGATGAAGATGAAGATGACTGGGGAGAAAATAAGGAAAAATCTATAGTTTTGTTGTCATCATTCACTGTATTTTTACTTCACCTGGTATATTTATATGCTAAATTGCCCATAGGTGTGAGTGTGTTTGCCTGTGATGAACTG